>CM075808.1:40579660-41044660 GCA_037975025.1 Excoecaria agallocha | reverse complement strand
ACATGTATTCATAGCTTAACTAATACCAAATCATTAAATAATCACAAGTGTTTATATATATATATATATATATATATATATATATATATATATATATATATATATATATATATATATATATATATATTCTGATTTTAAGCGTAGAAAGCATTATGTATTTGCAACAATGGTTTCTTGCATGTGATACTATAATACTATATAGTTATGTATTTTAAAGGTATCTTCAATCATTCTTGTAATTATCTTTGGCTAAATAAATATCATAACATTTATATCATATTACTTTTCATGGTGCTTTTCTTATCTCTTGTAACAAGCCTGCACCTCAATAAAGATGTGGATAATAGGTGATATTGTATTATAGTACCCGAAGGTATCAAACTATAAACCTAAACGGGGTGAAAATATAAGGACCTACACGAGGCCGAATCATAGGGACTCAAATGGGATCAAATCATAGGGACCCAAATAGGGTCGAACATAAGGTAGCTATGATAAACCCTTATAGCCATGCCTATCTATCCATAACCCCTAGACATAGATGCATGTGTTTAGGAATAAGGATTCATATGCATATTCATTCATGTTTAGCATAACTTGTTTTCATGCATTAGAAATGAATTAACTATTTAACTACAAACACATTAATGTGTCATTTCATTGGAACGTCTACAAATCAACACACGTTAAACCTTATATATTAACATTCATACTCTTATTCATGAATAATTATAAAAATATAACTTACTTATCATCATATAACTTTAATAGTAAAAACACACATATATACATTTATATACATGTGCATCATCTCATTGAAATATCTTAATTCCTACATATTCATTGGTGCATTTATGTATGTTCATGCACAACTTAAAGCTTTCATATCTCCTAGTATTAGTGTTTATTTTATAACTTTATTCTTATATTTTAATATGATTTTTACATGTTTAATGTCACAAATCATCTTTAGTTTTATGCTTATAATTATCTAGAAGTGTTTAGGTAGGCTTTTGTATCAATTTTGGGACTTAAATATCAAGTTTAGGAAGAGCTAGGAGAGAGTCACGATCATCACTTAATAGGTGCTGGCTGTGACATAGGTGACATTTTGATTCTGGACTGGCCTCACGATCATTACCAAAAAAGGTGCTGACCATGAGGTCAAAATACACTAGAGATAGATTATCAGGCTCAAATTCTTTATCATTTTAGACCAAACAAACATCATTTTTAAGCAAAATGATCATCTAAAAAAGTTGTTTCTTTATGTTTCTAGTATCTAAAATATTAAAAATACTCCATTTAGACATGTAAATCTCCAGATTTTCAACAAATAACACAGACTGCTCCCAATGAAAGGGCAGTAGACATAGTCAAAGTCCAAGCTCAATTTTCATCATCATACATAAGGATTTAAACTTTGACTTCTCATATGATATATATATATATATATATATATATATATATATATATATATATATATATATATATATATATATATATATATGAGTTTATTTTTTAACCCAATTAGAATCATGTAATTTGAATTTCTACAACTCATTTTATAGTCAAAATAGTGTGACTAGGTCTAATGAATCCTAGGACAAATTTTCCCTATTTTGAAGATAATTTTCCAATTTCGGTTCTATTATCCCTTTAAGCATAATAGGCATGTTTCTATCATTTTAATACCACTAAAATACTATCTCAATGCACTCTATGGAAGCAAACACACCCATACATAATTTAGAAGTTCCCATACATTCTTGATGCACCAAACTCATGTTCTTCAATTCCTCTTTCCTTCCTTTCATACATCAAATATAACTCTTTAAAATTCAATCTTTCTTGTATATGTAAGAAATAACAAAGAATTAAAGTAGTAAGTGCCATGAATCTTACCTAGTTTGCTTAGAATAATTGACCTATTTTCCTTGAATGTCTAGTATGTCTTAAAGTGTGTGAGAGTGAATAAAGAAGAGAAGAAAATCTGCCCATTTCCTTTTGTGGTGGCCAGCTTTTAATGTCCCTTTATTTTCATTGAATTTTCTACCTTCATCAAGAGAATTCTAGAGAAAACTATGTGCTCTTTTTCCATTACGCCTTTGTTTGACCAATCTTAAATTGCACTCTAACCCTTCCACTTCCTTTAATTCTTACATTTGCGTACTTAATTATTTGTATATATATACATATGTATGTATGTATGTATGTATGTATGTATGTATGTATACACACACAAGTATGTACACGTATATATATATATATATATATATATATATTCTTTGTTATGTATATAATAAATTAGTTTGTTGATTATATAGGCTGTAAATTAATAAATACAAAATAGAAAATTAAATTATGTTATCATTTTGTGATGGATTCGCAACAACAACAGATGTCGCTAATATATAATAAATTAAAAATTTAAAAATAAATAGCTATAAAATTCAATGTTTTCAGAATTGGCTCAGAAATCGACTCGGTCCACCAACTGAGTCAAGAGTCAATTGGTCGGATCGGGTTGACTCGGAGTTTTTACTTTTTATTAAATATAATTATTTATAAAAAAATAAAAATATAATATATCAAAATACATTGAAAAATTTATTAATTAATAAATATCAATGTAAAAATATTAAGACCAATAAAGTTAGTTGTGTTTTTAAAAATATTTGTATGCTACTTATATACCAATTGCAACATGGTGATGCTTAATTAGTCAACATTAATTGTCCTTGGATGGTGCTTATCAATGTCTAATTACAGCTCCATTAACATGCAATTTAAGCAATCAAAGCTTAATCCACTTTCTTACCAGCTTTTTAATCCTTAGAAACTAATTATATGTTCAAAGATTCCTATCGTTTCCAAAATTTTCAATCATAATTACCAGTTTATTAGTTGTAATTACTATGAAATTATTTTTTCGATCTATATATAATAAACTCTTATATATACAAAATAATAATTAAAAAATTATGTACTGTTAGGATTAAACATAAAAGATTTTTGTGGTGATTCAATTTTGCGTTCAGATATGTATTATAGACATTATCTTTGTATATTTTGCATATATATAATAATTTGTTATGGATTTAGTTAAAAGAACATATTATAAGATCTTTAAATTTTATGTTTTTAATTATATCACTGTATTTTTTGAGAATTTAGGGATTGATTTCTTAAAATGCAAATTTTTTTGGTTGAACCGGAATTTGGTCCGAGTCACCAAGTTCCAGTTCAACCCAATTTTTCTGAGTCAATTCGAGTTTTTACCATTTTCGATTTTCATGTTGAATCGACTCGGATTGCTTGTCGAGTCACAGTCCGACCGGTCCGACCGCTCGAGTCAACCCGAGTTTAATAACCATGATAAAATTAGCTACTAGAATTTCATCGCTAATGTTTAGTGATAGTAACTATTAGCGATAAAATTATCACAATTGACACAACCAGTATTAGTGACGAACTTAGCGACGTAGAATTTTTGTCACTAATAATTAATATTATATTTTCAGCAACTAAATTTATACTGCATTTAGCAACAGTTTTATCCTTTTTTATGACTATTTTTTCTATTGCCAACTTTAGCGACTGTTTTTGGTTTCCATCGCTAATAAATTCGCAGCTAGGCTTTTTGTGACGTTTAGTCATGCCATCGCTAAATGTGATTCGTGACAGAAAATGGACAATTACCGATGAAAAATGCCATCATGAATTTACAGTTTTTTTCTAGTGATCTAGATATGTTTATTATTTACACATATACATATATTTTACTATATTTGTTATTATGACCATCATATACATATATTTTACTATATTTTTATTATGGCCATCATATACATACATACATACATACATACATACATACTATTACTTATATTATTTTCATTATTTATTTTTTTATTTATTATTGCACACACATCTCTCTTCTTCTTCTTCTTTTTTTAATGTAGATGCAAATTATATACAACCCTTTTGATCTACTGACAATGATATCTTGCTATTATTATTACTACTATTGTCACATATATAAACATGTACAGTCAAATTTCTTTTTGTCACATTGTCTCTATCATTTTTTTTATGACATACGGATGAAAAATTCATACTAAGTTTACTCTTTGAACATGTTATTTTAAATCTTTAACTATCACTGCT
This sequence comes from Excoecaria agallocha, assembly GCA_037975025.1. Classification (NCBI taxonomy): domain Eukaryota; kingdom Viridiplantae; phylum Streptophyta; class Magnoliopsida; order Malpighiales; family Euphorbiaceae; genus Excoecaria; species Excoecaria agallocha. Next base: position 41,040,490 of record CM075808.1, on the reverse strand, counting down.
TAGCCTTTAAATTTCAAGTGGTAGCTCTAAGCTCTTCTGTATTAAATTTGTATGTGGAAAGAAATTTACATACAAATAAATGATATGGGATGCATGCAAATGTGACTTTTACTATTCACTATGCCCAAGTCGTGTATAATTTCGCTCATGGCCATGCAAAAGTGACACATTGCTGCCTGTCCCTTTTGGCCATCATTACCTTACTTTTTCATCTTATTTATGTTTTTTTGCATGCATACTTCTTTTATCCTTTTCCATTTTCCATTGCTAGTTCTCATTCTTTGTTAATACTCTTCATCACCCAAAATGACTCCACTTTTCGAAAGATTGGAGCTACTTTTTGATGATCCTAATACTTGGATGGGTCCTATCTAATCCCATTATTTCAATCTTAAAATTTTCCAAGATTTTGACTTGATAGGAACTTGCTTTTGGTAGCTATTTGAAACTAAGATCCTCGATTTCATGTGTTTCACTTTAATAAGTCAAAGTTATACCTTTTGGCAAAGGAATTTGATGCTATGCTCAATATACCTTTCTTTGTTGGTACTCTTCCTTGCATCTTAAATTTTGCATCTAGTTACCCAGATGAAATTGCTAGAGCTTTGGGGATCCTGCTTTTGGAGACTGGAGCCTTGATTAGTTTTGATAGTCCTATTATTTTGGACATCATGTTTAACTACCCGTATCTATACACAAATCGCCCAACTTACACTACCTACGTTGTTTTATTCATGTGCTGGGCAAGCTACCTAGTTGTGACCAGTATGGATGGCTTTATTGGTGACTACCAACATTTTAATATAGTCTATGAAATTCATCTTGGATTGAATACCTTCCTTTTCATCTCTTGAAGATCCAATGCCCTTTTCACTAGCAGCCCTTTATTGTGATAGTTTTTTTAAGTGATTTATTTGAAGGTAATGCACCACTTGTGGGTTTTAACATTAGTTTTTCTTAATGAAAAATGCATTTTTTTAAGGATTTTCACATAACTTTGTGTCTAACTTTTTCCTAAAATAGATGTAATCATATTCCAGAAGCTTTTATACTTACCATACTTTTTTATTTTTTTGTTTTTTTTTCTTTTTTTCTTTTATAGATTTGGCTATAAGAAAAGTCTAGATTGTTGGAATCTCCACTTTCTAGAATAGTCCTTTGGTATACGCTTCAATTCTTTAGAGATCGATGCAAGTTGTATCAATTTTATTCTATTAAAGATGATATCGAGTGGCTATCTGATGTGGCAGAGACTTCAGGGTGGATTTCGTGGTGCCATGGATAAGGCCTCAATATATTACTAAAGATAACCCTTTTGGATAAATACGACTATATGGTCTTTAACGGGTTACTTTTTGCATCACTACTGAATTTATTCGTTAATTTGGAAATAAACAAGATATAATAAGGACCCTTTTATCCTTTGAAGGCGGTGAATTGGCCCCTTTTTTCCTTTCGATTATCAAAACACTTAGAGGCACCTACCTGGGAAAACCAATATTCCCCTTCCTTAATCTTATGACTTTTTAACCCCGATCAGATATCATTAATGGGTTTTTAAAGTAGTTAATGCCAAAGTGTTCTAGCTAAGGCGATGAAGAGGTGAAGGTGGCATGGGGAATTAAGGAGCTTGGCCTTAGTTGTGTTGTTTATTTTTTGTCTATTTATGATAGCACTGTATGTATAAATAATGATACAAGTGGGTAATAATATAGTGTTGTTTCAGTGTGTGCTTTGTTTGCTGTTGCAATGTAATGAATTTTTTTTCTTGTGTGAATTATTTCATATATATAATTAAATTTATGCATGCACTCTCACTTGATGACATCATATAAAAATAAGCACGACATATATTCAATATCAAAACATGTGTTTCCATTTAATCTTTAAGAATGACATCCTACTTGCATCCAACTCCTTTCATCAATTAGCCCTTGTAAGTTTTCTTGATAGGTCAATTTCACCAAAACCCCTAACTTTTTCCTAGGACACCTTTTTGCGATGTTGACCTACTTTTCAAATCCATTTTCATTACTGTTAGTGAAGATTGCTACTTCTTTTGATAATATCTATTTTAGCACAAAAGATCCTTCCCAATTAAGCCTAAACTTACCTCAATAGTTAGGCAAACCAAGTCTTATATACTTAAATACTAGATCTCCTTCATCAAGTGATGAACCTTAACTTTTCTATTAAAAAAATCAAGCTAATCTCTTCCTATACAATTGATTGTGCTAGTACACCTTCATTCGATTTTAATCCAATAGGTTCAACTGTATTAACCTATGTTTTGCCCATTTCATCTTTGGTAATTTTGCTTCCAATACAACCCTGAGGACTATAGCTCAATTTCTACCTGCAATACTTCATATATCCCGTGAACTAATAAGAAATGGGTGGCTCCCATCGAAGTTTTAATAATAGTTTGATATCTTCACAGTGCAAATGGTAGCTTCTCAACCCAATCTTTATAAGTTTGCATCATTTTGGATAAGATCTTCTTCAAATTCTTATTTGTTAATTTAACCACCTTGTTCACCTATGGGCGATAGGGAGAAAACTTGTGATGTTAGATTTCGTACTACTGAAGTATTCCCCTGGTTTTAGCTTGAAATTGGACCCTATTATATGACACCAAATGATGAGTTACTCTATATTAGCATATTAGATTCTTCTCAATGAATCAAGCTATCTCTTGTACCCCTAGTTTTTTTAAGGATTGAGCTTCTACCTATTTTGTAGATTAGTCAACGACAACTACTATATATATATATAAGTCATCGGATGGATCTCTGTAATGATATGTATACCCCTAAGCTACAAAAGGCCATAAAGATGAAAAATTGCATAGTTTCAAAACAGTGGCAAAGCCAAGATTTATAATCAAGGGGGAAAAATATAAATCCCACTTAAAAAGAATATATAGCATAAATATTACAAATAAATTATTATATAAAGAAAAATATTTATTAAGCTAACAAACCTACCTAAACCAATACTGGACTTATTAGATTACAAATTAAAATTTCAAAAACATTAAAAAGTTATTCGGATACAATGATACAACATGGACCTTTTTATCCATTTAAAGAAAAGTTCTTCAGATATTCTATAACATGTTTGCTTAATTTGCTGATACTCTGCAAGAAAAGGTAAAGCTTTATATTATATATGTTGGTATTATACATGTACTCTTTTTATCCATTTAAATTATCTATAACTACAAATGCATTATTTAAGGCAAATTGATACAATGAAGTTCTTAGTGGCATAATATGAAAACTAAAGAATTTAGATTCATATAATTCCTAGAATCAAATGCCCAAACACTGTTAATGTTACTCCTTATTCACCATATTTCCTTTATTGGCAGCATTAGCTCAGAATTTTTATTTCTTTCTTATTTACTAGCTTTCCTATTATGATGTGTTTGAATTAATCATTTATTTTAAAGGTTTCATCAATTCAAATAGATAATATAAAACCTAATTAGGTTAGCATTTGTCTAAAATTTCATATGTGTTCTCTAAAATGCAAAAAATAAAGAAATATTGTGACTATTTAAGAGATATAAAAGCAAAAAAATTTGCAAAACTAAATTATGAATTTGTAATTAAAGATAAATCTTTATTGTATTCTTTAGTTTCTTTTTAAAATTATTTTTTTACTTTAAAAATTCAAAGAAGAATAAAGTTTTGTATGTTTGTTTCAATGGAAGTGGAAAGATAAAATGTTTCATTAATCAAAACTTAAAAAATAAGTTAAAGAGAGAGAGGTAAAAATAAAATTTTAAGGAGGGTAAAAGTATCTATCTAATATATATATATATATATATATATATATATATATATATATATATATATATATATATATATAATTTTCAAAAATTAAGGGGGCAATTGCCCCCCTTCCTCTTCAAGTGGCATCTACACGATTTCAAAACCTGCTAGTGGCTTAAATCCACATACTATTGACATTGGTTACACAATTTCACAAACCCTTAATGTATAATCTTCTTTGCAAGTGTTAAGCCATTCATATGGGCCCCACAAGTCCTTGCATGTGTTTCCTCCATCACATTTTTGGCTTCTTTCTCATTTAGGCACCTCAACTAAATATTGTTGACTTGTCTTTTGTATAAAATTTCATCTATGATAATGAACTGAGTATATAGTTTTTTTATCACCCTTTTATCCTTCTACATTGATTTCTCTGAGAATATTAACCTTTCCAATGAGTTTTAGATGTTGTAGAACCACGGCTTTCCATCCACCTTTTCTAAATTTATAAGCTACTCACTCTCGTAATAAGGCTTGGTTAAACTTATTCCTATTACTTGTCTCATAACTATTCCCCTTGGGTTGTTTCACATGGATACCAAGGTTGCCAAGGCATCTACCAACTCACTCTTATCCTTAGGCACATGTTTGAAAGTATATGCTTTAAATTGACTACCTAGGTTTTTTATATACTCCATATATGATACCAAATGCTCTTCATCAATGGACCATTCACCTTTTAATTAATGGATTACCAAAGCTCAATCATTTTTCCCCCAGGGCTATCAGTGCTTACATCCTACATATGCAAGCTTTATATTTGGCCTTATTATTAGTCATTTTATACGTTATCTTCTTAATAAGAGGAAGCTTTTCACCATCAACTGCATTAAGAATGACTCCTACTCCAACGCCTTTGTTATTCAAAGCTCTATCAAAATACATTTGCCACCCTTGAACTAACATTTTCATCTGGGAACTCATATTAGATCCAATCACCTTTTAATGGATAGTCGGCCAAGAATTTAGCGGCTGCCTGACCTTTGATCATCTTTCTAGTGGTGTATTCCACCTCATCTTCCTATAATAATAGAAGCCATCTTCCCATTTTCTCCAATAAGGATGGTACTGACTGAAGGTACCAAAGTGGGTTATTCTTAGCCATCGCCTGTATATGATAAAAATATCAGTAATGTCTCAACTTTTTTAAGGCCTAGATTAGGCCAAACAAATCTTTTCAACATCCATAAAATGGTTTTATATGGGATGAATATTTTACTTAAATAATACACAACAAACTCTACCCTAAATTCATCTTTTTAAGCTAACATCACACCTATCGAACACCATTTAATAGCTAAGTATAAGATCAAGGACTTCGATGGTCTAAGTGGCTAAAGAATGGGAGGATGCAGGATGTACTCTTGGATTATGTCAAAGGTGTTTTGACAATCGTCATTCCATTTAGCCAACTGATCTATCCTTAAAAGCTTGAAAATATACTCATATATAGAAGTGAGCTTGGCTATAATATGGCTGATGAACTAGATTTTTCCTAAGAACCCCATATTTTCTTCTTTTTTATGGCATTGGAATTTCCTTAATGGCTTTTGCCTTATTTGGATCTACCTCAATCCCTTGCTAGCTAACAATATATCCCGATAATTTGTTTGAGGTGACCTGAACACACACTTCTTTGGGTTGAGTTATAAATTATACTTATCAGTTCGTTAAAAAAAAACTTTTATAATGCCTTAAAATGACCTTCTCTAGTTACTGACTTGATAATCATGTCATTCACATACACCTTAACTTTCTTATGAATCATATCAATGAGAATCTTGGTTTTCATCCTTTGATAAGTAACCCCAGTGTTTTTCATTCCAAATGGCATAAGCTTATATGCTTAAGTCCTATATTCCATAATGAAAGTTGTCTTTACAATCTTGTTAAGGACTTGATTGTACTTTTCATATCCATCTACAAAGTTGTACATTGTACACATAGCTTCATGACCGACCAAAAGATCTATATAAGATAACGGGGAATTCATCCTTTGGATATACCTTATTCAAGTCCAGTAATCCACACACATTCGTACCCTTCCATCTTTTTTAGCCACAGGGACCATATTGGCTAACCAAGTAAGGTATTAAACTTTGACTAAGATCCTAGCCTCAACTTATTTTTGCACCTCTTCTTTTATGTTAATCATCCTGTACCTAGAGGTAAACAACAATGAGCTTTCACTTCAACTGGATCTGAAAGGGAAACTACAGTAGAACAGGGTAAAGGTCAAGCTTTAAAGTGTACTTATTATTACAAATGGCATTGGGGCACTTGCAAAATGCTCACATGTGCTTGTTTCAGATGTGGCATCACAAAGCATCTTATGGTAAATTGCCTTATGAAACAAGAACAAGCATCCAGTCAACATAGCCTAAGCCTATGGAACTTTTACTAAACTAGCTTGGTATCCAAATAGGTCAGGATGGCATGCTTCGTAACCTCTTTGTCAATTCTAGGCATATCATAATAAGTCTAGGCAAAGATTTTTTCATATTTTCTTAATATTCTCTCAAATTGTATTCTCTCTTCAGGAGTTATGACAAATACAATCAAGATCTCTTTAGGATTTTCTTGAGTTCTGAGATTAAATAAAGTGGTATTTGTTAAATTAATGTCAAATATGAATGAGTCATGATTATGATTATGAATGATAAAATCTGACAAGACATTGCATAAATTACCAAAGATATTCATCTCATTAACATAAGCAGAGAAAGATACATCATTATTGAATAGTTTAGGAATATAAATTACATTAGCAAAAAGACTATTATCTAATTTATTAACAATTGATATTGCATTAGATGCTTTGCCTTTTTCAATTGTCGACTCAAACTGTGTAAGTTTTGCTTAAGTGACAGCTGCCTCAAACTGGACTTTTTACCTTCCTTTTGCTCAAATAGCCAACAGTTTTGGTGTTATAACCTTCTCTTGACAACCCAGATCCATATTTGCAAACTTTTTCATCCTAAAACTCTAACAAAGGCTTAATGGTCCCAGTCTCCCAATTGTAGACATCACTAAAGATCTTAAAATCAAGAACTAACTTTCTATTAACTACCACAAGTTTAACCTCCCTATAGTTTTTTCACTCTTGTGATGCAGGCACGAAGCTTTCTAAGATGTGAGGGATACAAACTGGCTTTGACATGGCTTCCTTTTTAGGATAGTCTATAATGTAGCCTAAACACTTTCCATCTTTTTGTCTAACTAGATTGAGGGCTTTTTGAGGCCTTTGAGAGTCTTACCTAGACCCATACCCAGAAATATATCATCTTTCTTATCATATTGACCACATAAAGGTTTTTAAACTATTTATCTTTTTCACTCTTGATATTGATGCTAGCTACATGAAATTCATTAAAGGGTTAATTGGCGATCTCCAGATTAGAAACCAAGATTTCTCATACAACCTTGATAGTGATTACTTTACCTTTATGAGGGATCTAAATCATCTAGTGGAGAGTGAAAAGAACCCTTCCTAATTTATGAAACCAAGATCGGCCTAACAATAAAGAGAATTTGGCCAGTATCTAAAGAACTATAAATTTAGCCTTAATCCTAATAAGCCTTGTCTTCACTATCACCTTAAATGTATCAACCATCTATCTTTTTGAGTTGTTATAGGCAGTTATGGTGAGCCTAGACTTGGTGAGTATGGATTTATTAATGTCACATGCTGATATAGCCGAGAATGGACATACATTGATGGATGAACCATCATCCACCATCACACATATCACAAACTTGCCATTGACCTTTTCCTTGATATACAAAAGAAAATTGTGCTTATACCCCTCCATAGGCAAATTTGCATTGGTAAAGATAATATTTTCCCCAGAGCCCCCATTCACTAATTTCAGTAAGTCTCAAGGGGAAATTATTGTCGCGATAGTGGATTCTAGAAAAGCTTCCACCAACTTCTTTTTATGAGAGGAGACTACCTTAGCAATTCCTAAATTAAAATCCATACATGGGTCTTTTTAAGTTGCTTAATAATCTGGTCTTTTTTAGGCAACCTCTCTTTCGTGGCCACCATTGGTACTATCTATCTTTCTAATACAGGTACAATCCTTCTGCTACTTGTAACAACCTTCACTACCATTTCTTGTCCTTCTTTCTCATTTTCATCAGTGTCCTAAAAGGCTTTCAACTCTCCCTTATCACCATCATTAGCCTTTTTTAACTCAATTTTGTTATTTGTTACCTAAATATCCACTAAACTAACCATTGCCACAATCTTACCTACCTCGATTTGGCACTTCTACACATGTAGCTATGCCATTTTTATCTTATAAAGCTTTACAAATAATGGCTAAATACTCATTTTCGCATGAATCCTATAAGACATACCACCCAAGAAACTTGACCCTACCATAAAGATTGGTAGTGGTACAACACTATAAGGTTCCTTCTTCTTGGCCTTCTTTTCTAAATCCATGACTTGGTTGGTGTTAATCAAATCCTGAATGCAATTCCTCAATGTTCTGACAATGTGTTAACAAAAGGTATAATACCAGTCTGTTATGTGTCCCTAGTTGCCCCTTGCTCCTTACCTGCTTTAGTTCTAAAGGCTGCAAATTTCCATCTTTCATAAATCTTTCAAGACATCAAGACAATGGTTTACCTAAGTTCAATTAATGCATCTAACTGGTTTCTATTGCTGACACTTTTATAGTCCTACCACTATTTCCTCTATTATTACAACTATTACTATTATTCTTACTAAACCCCAAATTCCCATATCTACACTTGTTACCATAGCTAGTACCCTCTAAATTTATGGACTTTAGATTTTTTCATTAAGTATTCTCCTTCAACCTTGATTGTGATATCCTTTAAAGCTTTCTAATATTTTAGGCCCTTCGTCTTAAGGCTTTCCCTAAAATAAGAGGTATTATTTTAAATAAAAAATTTGATATGATCAGAAGGGTGAAATTTCCTTTTCATCTTCATAACTCTATTCCTCCTTCAAGTAAAGTACTCATGGAAGGGCTCCTCTGACTTTTGTTGTATTAACTTTATATCTTTTAAGGTAACCTTTAAGCATGTAATACAATCATACTATTTAGGAAACTCTTACTACAGTTATCCCTAATCCTCTTTGGTCTTTCCACTTGAACTATAATACTAATTGATAACGGGTCCAAAAAGACTAAGGCTAAAATAATCCACCTTTTGCTTCTTAGAGAGGGTGGTACCTTTCATCACCAACACATACTGCTTATTATATGCTAAAGGATCAAAAGCGTCATCAAATTTCAAGGGATTAGGCATCCTAAACCTATAAGGAAAGACCTCATCATTGTTTAATTTTGAATCTCCGTAGCTTTCCTTCCTAACTGAAAGCATCTTAGCCATAGTGTATAATTTTTCCTTTATTTTTCTAATGACAAGATCATCAACCTTAGGTGCCTTACTTTTCACTACCTCAAAAACCCGAGGCTTATCATCAACTTCTATGTAATCTTAATTAGAACTATAATAGACATCTTCCCATTTCATTCCATATTCAGCTAGAGGAGCTAGTGGTACCACCTTTCTAGCATAAGACACTTAGGGAGCCATGGAAGTAGCTGCCATAGTACTCCACCTGACAACAGTTGATTTGAATAGTAACGTCAGTGGTGTCATAGATTGGGTACCAGAGGCAGAAGAAAAATTGGTCATAAAACTAGTAAACATCACCACCATCTCTGCCTTAAAGTCATCAAGTTTCTTATGCAAATCTTGGAAACTAGAAGTATCTGCTGGTGGAGTAGTCTCAAATTGTAAAGCCCTAAAATATACCTTAATAAGATTAGTATGTAGTGGAGAGAGAGGTTAAAAATATTTCAGTGTAAAAGAATTGTTAATAATGTAATTAGGGCATAATCGATATTAATGTATAAGTGAAGGGCAATTTGTAAATTTGCAATTTGGGGGAAAATGTGCTTTATGACTAAAGAAGTTAATAAGGTGTATAATTAGTAATTAAAACTAATAAAAAGGAGTGAAGTGTAATTTTAAAGTGGTAAAACACTAGGCCAATGAGAAAGGAATATTTAGCAATTCTAAAAGAATGGAGAGAAAGTGAGAAAAGGAAAGAAATTTGTCCCTTTTTGTGTATGAGTTGGCCAACCACTTTTGGCCAAGAATCCTAGCCATTTTCTTCTTCCTTCCTATGTCATTCTCTTGCTTATAGTTTAGCTTAAAAAGTTTATGCATCCTAGCTAATTTAAGGTAAGTTTTTATGAGACTTTTTGCTCAAGTTTGGTCTTTTATTTGTTTTAAACATAAGGTAATTCCCCTTGTTTCTTAACCAAACCCAAACTTAGCTTGTTTGCTCCTCTCTTCCATTTTTGTTTCATACAAGCTTTTTATCTCAAAATTCTAAGCTTAAATTTTAACCTCATATTTAAAATTTCCTCCTCTTTAACTTAGAAAGAGATTTGCATCAAGAAGGAGTCAAGAAATTAAGGAATTATAGTGAGAGAAACTTTACCTAATTTAGTGGTTTATAAGTTTTATGTGAAATTAATTGGAAAAATTTATATAATCATGTAGAACATAATTAGGAAAGTATTGTAGTAACTTTTAATTGCTTAAAATCATAACTTAAACCCATGAAAATTTATCTTCCATTTTCGACCAAAAGGAGGATAACAAAAGGAAGAAAAAACCAAGAAGAGGAAAGGAAGAGGCATAGAAGTATTTCAAGCCAAATAGAGGTTAGTGGATGCAATTTACAATCAATTTCATTATGTTAGTTAAATTTCTTACAAATCTTACATTATGTAACTATCCCTACTTGCATGAAATGGTGAAATAACTTAAGATAACATGATATAATGATAAATTAAGTCATTAGGAACTTGAAATAGTAAGGAAATTAAAATAAAAGATAGGGAAACTATGTTGGCCGAATTGGATACCTTAGGTAACCTAAATGTAATTGGATGCTTAGTTGAGTATTTAACAATAATTGGACAAATTTAGGTATAAAGAATGTAATAATATTGATTAAAATGAAAAATAAGAAATGTACCTAATTATGTAATAGTTACATAATGATGAAAATTAGTGAAACTTGAAAATTTTAATGTAAATATGGTATATTTCATTATATTCAAGATTGAAATGGATATAAAATTATATGTGGCATGAATTGGAAGATGAAACATAGTGAATGTATGAATTCACTAAGTGGCCGTATGGTCTATGATAATGATGAATTATATGATATTTTTAGTATATTTTTAGGTATTTAATTAAGTTAATTTTGTGTTAATTAGGTTGAATTTGAGTTTAATTGGTTAATTTTATGTTTTTGGAGTTAATTGTAAATTTTGGTGTTTTCAAGGTTATTTTGCAAAGAAAAGGACTTAATTGCAAAAAGGCAAGAAGATTTAGGCCAAAATTGTGAATTTGGAAAATTCATGTCAATAAATAGGCGTGAGGTCTAAAAGTTCAATACGTGGCCATGTATCTCAAAGAAGAAAATTATAAATGGCCACCTAAAAAGTATCAAGTGAATAACACATGGCCACGTGAGGAATAACTAAAAGGAACACATGGCCATGTGAAGAAGAGCTAAGAAGAACCCATGGCCACGTGATAATGAACTAAGAAGAACACATGGCCATATGAGGAATAACAAAAAGGAACACATGGCCACGTGAAACACAACAAAGAAACAACGCATGGCCACGTGAAACACAACAAAGAAACAACGCATGGCCACGTGAAACACAACAAAGAAACAATTCATGGCCAAGTGTTTTGTTTTTCATGAAGCGAAGGATTTTCGATTTTTCCAATTAAAGAAGGATTCTTTTTCTACTCTAATTGAGGAAGTTTAGAAAGCTTATACAACATATTTTGCCTATAAATAGACAATTCTAACACCAAAGAAAAAAAAATCAATTGGAATCAATTAGTAAGATTAATTAGGATCAATTAGAAGAATCAAGTAGAATTCTTTAGTTTTAGTTTTACTTTGTTTTTCCAGTTTTTCTATTTTTATTTTTCTTTTCAACTTTGTTTTAGTTTTTAAACATGTTTAGTAATTAGTTTTTCTTCTTTTGCTAATGGATTCTTGAAAACTTATAATTTCATTGTTATGACTTTATTTTGAGCTTAATTTCAATATCAGTTAATTATTTCTTAGTTTTAAGCATATTCTTATCTTTGATTGTGTTAAGATTAATTATTGGTTTATTGAATAAATAACTAAAAATTGGTTTTGATATAGTTAATGATTTGCATATTCTTAGGTTAACTCTTTAATATTTATGCATGATTATTATCCAAAATATGAGATAATTATGTGTTAATTTTATTGGTTAATACTAAGAGAGGAAGAACTAAGAATAAATTGGAGTTGAATTACTTGAAAAAGACTTCAATGAATATTTAGGAAGTTAAAACTAGATTTTCATGCTAAGTATTATATTTGTCTATGAGTTTAATACTAAGAATGATATACTTGAATAAAGATATATGGCTTTATTACTAGTTTTTAATTAATCACTGGTGTTTCTCTTTTAATTAAGTCATTACAATGAAAGTTAAGGTTGATAGTTTCTTTAGCAAAATAATTTCAGTTATTGTTTTGTTTTTAATTCATGTTAATTTAATTTTAGCTTTTGTTTTTGTTTCAATGTTTATTTTGTTTAATTTTTTCTTTTAAATCAAAAACATTTGGAAAACAATCTCAGATTGATTTAATTCACATATAGATATTATCCTTAGCAATCCATATTCCCTTGGGTACAATATTTGGGATCTTAATTTATATTTTTCTATATTACTAGCCGATCTAGTACACTTGCTAGACGCCAGTCAGTCCATATGTGGTTAAAGACATAATTTAATTATTTTCTCATAGTATTAGATCTATGTATAGGAAATTCATAATTGATAAGTTTGTATAGATGCAAATAATGTCCTAATGATGTTAATACAATGTAATTATAAGAAATAATAGTATAAGAATGTGTTGTAATAAGAAATGGATATTGTCCTTAGTGTACAGTGGGTAATCTAGGATCCCAGGATAGAATATCTAGCCATAGGGGCATATATATCGTGGTATTACTGCGAATTTATTGAAATTGTACTATAAAATATGATTATATTGCTTAGCGGGCTCATGATATGGTATACTGGAGAACTGTATCGTATCCTGTGTTGTGCGGTAGCGGCAGTACAGGTACACTAGTATTATGGTATACTGGAGAACCGTATCATATCCCGTGTTGTGTGATCACTCCAGTACATTGTGATGATTGAAGTCATCATCATGCTTATTCGGTTCGAGGATTTTCATTTGTGATAACTAGGGGAAAAATTATAATTTTTCATGTAGATAAGGATAAAAGAGTAATTCCAGCATTAAAGATATTGTAAATGTAAATAAATGAGAAATAAAATGAAAAATGAGATTAAGTAGTTAAGTAAGGGTAAAAAGGTAATTACGCGATAAACTAAGGGTAAAGTGGTAAATTTAAGGTTAAAAAGATGAATAACGAGATGGAAATAGCTAAATAGACCAAAAATGGCAAAATTGTAATTAAACTTTTGTTCAAGAACCAAACTATAATTTGCCATCCTGAGAAAAATTTGAAGGACCAAAATGTAATTTATGCACTTAAATTAAATTAAAGGTCAGAAGTAGTCAAACGGATCAAAATTGAGGTCACACTGGTCAAAATTGAGGATAAGTCAAACTTTAGGGATTTAATTTCAATTTTTTGCCTAATTATGTAAATAAGTGAAATTAAGTGAAAAAAGTAATTATTAAAGTAATTAGAAGTAAATTATGATATAAAAATAATAAATTTGGAATTAATTTAACAAAAGAAATTGTTAAGGACAAAAAGGGTAATTATAATTAAATTAAGTAAATAAAATAATTAGGTGAGATTTTATGTAAATGTATCCACCATTAAGGGACAGTGTTGCTTAATGAGTAGTTTTGTTTTGATTGCTCGTAAGGACAGGTTTGAGGATCCAGCCAAAGAGGATCGAATGGCATGTACATATGAAGTTGTTGGATTTTTGGATATGTAATGGATGAATGGGAAATGTAATAGATAAAGGTACGGCATGTAATATAATGATGGCTTTAAAACTTAGTGACATTTAGTAGTTGATGTATGCAATATATATATATATATATGTGTGTGTGTGTGTGTGTGTGTGTGTGTGTGTGTGTGTGTGTGTGTGTGTGTGTGTGTGTAACTTATGATTGTGTTGGGAATTGAACCTTAGAAGTTTTGTGTATGTGAATGAAGTTCTGAAGGAGGAGAAAACTATTTGAGAGTGTTAATTTGATTAATTACAGGTTTGGGTAGCATGATTTTTAAGCCGTTATGCTGTCGAAAATTTTACCAATTGAAAAATGATTTAGCAATACCTAATAAAAATTTAATACGAAGTAGAAATTAATTAATTTAGAGAAAATGTAATTAGAAGATCAAATGACTTAATAAAAATATTAATAATATAATAATAAAATATATAGGGAAACAGGATTTAACATAGGGTGTCACTTTGCTTAAAAATGTCATTTATTAAGTCTAAACTAGCATATAAGTTAAACTTGGAAATTTATCTTTAGGTTTCTTGAGGCAAAAGGGACCTCACGATCAAAACCAATTGGTAACCATCATGAGTCCTTCCGGAACCAAATTTGTACCTATCTCACGATCACAGCAAATCATTGGCCACCATAACCCTACCCTATTTTCTCCTATAATTGATTTTTAGGCAAATCATTGGTCACCGAAGCTTACCTGAACCTTCTTGAACACATTTAGAGTATTTTAAACATAAAAGCAAGGGTAATATGTGCCATAAATGTATGTAGAGCATAATAAAGTATTGAAATAAAGTTAGATACAAAATCTTAAAACATAAGAATTTATACGAGTAATGAATGTAAGTGAACATATTAAATGGTTTGCATAGTATTACGTATTGCATGACAAATTATAATCACGTTAATGTGTATTTTAAGTGTAAATGAATATAAATTGTTTAGTGATTTTGTTGCATACTCTATTGTATGTATTATCTCTGTGATTCTAAATGTATTAAAGTGTGATATTCTTAAGTATTTAATGACTTATTGAAGCCTGAATTTCATGTAGTAGTGGATAGATAGGCATGTATATAAGGGAATAGTGATTACAGCTACTAGTATTGACATAGAAAGGTGTCCAGTGTTCCAATACCTATTGATATCGAGTGATCAAAGACTAATATGTCTTTAGTGTTTAATACTACTTGCTAGTATCTAGTATTTGTACCCATTATCCACCATCAGTGGATGTTCAAGCAACAAAAGTGATTTAAACTTTTACATGAATATTATTAAATGATCAATAGTTTAAATATTTTAATGCCCTATGGTAGTGTTAGTGTTTCTCATTAAATGTAGTAGTGAAATGAAAGAATTATTTGAAGTGTTGTTTAATGTATGAAACTATCATGGTGAATGCATGTGAGTGGTGATATGATAAAGTATGCTAGTTATTAAATGCCATTATGTATTGTCATTAGTATATTATATTATTTGTGTTTGTGACTTCAATAAAAAAATCAGTTGCATTACTTTACTCCCCACTAAGTTATCACTTAGTATGGGTGTTTCTCCCGTGTAGGTATACAGGTGTAGATCTGAGAAGCTAGTTTTCAAGTCAATATCTGTGGGCCACTAAGAGAAGGTTGAATAAAGACCAATTTTGGTAGTTTAGTCATTTTTGTAATACATTAAATGTAAAGGATGGGGAATTATATAATGAACTACTTGTAAACATTTCTTAAGTATGTTAAATGTATATGTGTATATAAGTGTACTTGTGCAAGTAATTAAATGAAACATATGTAAATAAAAGGTAATTAGAGTGATCGTTACATAGACATAGTTCCCTCTTCTAACTTTACTGACTATTCCTATAAAAAAAACCCTTTTGATATACTCACTGTATCTGACTTAGGCCTATGATCTAAATTCTAACCTAACATAATTGCCATTGTCAACACTGAAAATAACTTCCTGACAAGATGACCACTTAGACCCTGGAACCACCTAGGCAATGGTCGATTTATTATGGCTGAAAAAGTAAAGTTGTCAGTATAATAAATGGGTGTGATGTAGATGTATGATCATGAGATGCAACATCAACAACCATACTTAAGAGCCCTCTCTACCTTCTTTTTCCCACACATATAGTCAAAAGTCTCTTTTTTAGGCAGGTTTAATCTAAGGGTTGACAAAGGACCTAATGGATATGTATGGTGTATGACAAAAATCCAACAGCATATTGCCTCTTGAAATTAAAGAGTACATAGGAAGATTTCGGTTAGTGCATATTTGGGTGACCAGGTAAATCGAAACGAGCTTACCATGATATAAAAACTTTTGATAAGCTTCCATCTAGACTTATTTAGGTATTACTTAACATACAAAGAGCCATATCATAAGGAATGAAAATTTAATCCAGGTACTAAATTAGAAGTTTAGCCAAGCATGGTCTCCGCCAACGGGTTTAGCTTATCATAGGCATAACAATCAATTAGGTTACCATTTGATATACCAAAAGTTATGAGACTTGGGCTGGTGATTATCTCTAACACAACCTTTTCTTGAATGAACACGAGAGAGTGCTTCAAAAATGCAATGGGGTAAGAAAAAGGGACACATAACTTATTTTAAGGCTTTAGCATGATTCTAATGAAAATTTTGAAAAAAGATAACTTTTTTTTAACTAAAAGCCCGATTATGTCACATTCATCAAAATTAATTGTAGAGACAAGTTTCATAATGTCCTTAATGGAGTTGCCATTATAACTTATGCCATCTATAGTTAATCTGTGCTTGATCCTTTCAGGCTCCGAATGGTTTACTTTTAGGATCCCATTTGAATCATTTAGGCTTTATTTTTCGAGGTGGTTGGTCACTTTGCAATGGTCAAGAGATTCAACTTAATTCGCTGAGTTCCAAAACTCAAAAGGGCATGAGATAGCATTTTAGGACTGCTGTGGTATGAATTTATTACCCTTGTTTCTAGGACTTAGATAGAGTGAGTAAGATGTTAAACACAGGGAATCTAATGTTATGTTTTATATTAATTGAATAGATACATAGATGGATAGGCAAATGTAAATTGATGGATTTGGTTATACTATAATCCTAAAATCATTAAATTAAAGTAAACTAATCTTAAATCCTACCTAATAATACAATTCAATAGAGTTATTAGACCTACAAGAAATGAATTAATCAAGTAAGAGATTCAATTAACACATATGCATGCAAATGATTGGAGAATATGGTCTACTTTCCGTAAGTGCAAATTTTATTGTTAAATAAGGGCATTCTCATCTAGAGTCCACAAGCACTCTCATGTCATTGTAGAGATAAATGAAAACCATGAAGTTCTATGCCTATTCTTTAACCCTTCATCCAAGTGATTTCTAAACCTTAAGTAAATTCAATTGCTTTTTCACCAAAATGCCCCAATTCTCATTGTGAACAAATTGATTAACACATTATATATGTTGATCAAGCATACATAACACATTAAGCATACAATTGAACTGAAATCATTCATACATTAAATGATAAATTATAAATAAAGATCAATTCATACTTTCAATTCTAATTAACAAACTTAGCATAGATACATATTGTCAAAGCAAACAAAACACAAAGAAAAGCAATGACATCAAGCAATAATCTAAAGAGAAAGAGAAGAAAAATGGTTGATGACTCCTTTATGCTTTTTTAGAAAAGTACTTGAATATTGAATGAACTCTTGGAATATTTCCTCTTCCTTAGTGTATGTTTTTTCCTTATAATATTTTTGAATTGTTTAGTAGTTATTTGGTTGTTTTTCCATACCTAAAATTTGGTTAATTATATATATTTATAGGTCCAAAGATGTCCCAAATGATACCTTTCAGAGAGGGGTGTAAACATAAAGAGGCACTTGAAAGGTTTAGTGCTTAACTTTGGTGATGACTCGACACATTGGTGCCGAGTTAGGTGAGTCAACACAAGATGGCTTTGTAATAAGTCGACATTAAGGGCACGAGTTGGCACTATTCATACTGGCCCCGACTCGGCATACTATGGCACAAGTTGACACATAGAGGCACTGCAACAAGTCGACACCTATAGGGATGAGTCGTCACAAGCTCTAAACCTTTCTTAATGTCTTTTTCCTTTAATTCCTTAAACTAAAGCCCTTAATTGCACTTTAAATCACCCATTTAGATAAAAAGATCCTATAAAATAAAGAAAACACAAAAGGTAAAACATAATACAATAAAATAAATGAAATGAAATACATGTATGAAGCTAACAAAATGATGTATAAATAGATAAAATGGCTATTCTATATTGCATGATATCAAGGGTATCTCTATCCCATTGTTGGCAATCGACTATTAGGAGGCATTAGTTGGGCACCATAAGGCAGGAATAAGGATTCAACACCCAATAGAATATTGGAAAATGATATTTTGACCTTATGAGGCGAAAACCTAGAGAGAGTTCAAAACCTCATTATTATTTATACCTTTGATAAATGTGACATAATGGCTTTTACATTAATTGTTTTATCCCGTTTCTTATATATATAATCATGTCATAATAAATTAAAGGTGCACCTAATCAAGTAGAAAAGCAGTAAATCATAGCATAGATATTCATAAAAATATTAAATGGGCATCCATAAATTGGACGGTTCATTACTTATCCATTTAGTAAGGACTTTGGTCCTTGCATGCAAATTATGGAGAGGTGTTTCATTGCGAGTTTCTAAGACAAGGACAACGAGTCCAACTTTTATTAGTTAAAGTCCCGTATTATTTAATTATATACAAATTATTTTTCATTAATAAAATTCTTAATAATTACATGAGGCTTTTTTAGAATTTAAATTAGGACATCGGTCTCATTTTATAAATGAAGAGTGTAAATTATCAATATAATATTTTAAATGAAATTTTCTTATAAACGTTCAAAATCATTTTCTATTTAAAATGATAAATATTTCAAGTACAAAGAGAATAAAATGTTACCATTTCGCTTATCAAGCTTCACTCATAGATTAGGTTATATACGGAGACAATATATGATA
The DNA here is from genome assembly GCA_037975025.1 of Excoecaria agallocha. Classification (NCBI taxonomy): domain Eukaryota; kingdom Viridiplantae; phylum Streptophyta; class Magnoliopsida; order Malpighiales; family Euphorbiaceae; genus Excoecaria; species Excoecaria agallocha. The sequence goes on along the minus strand of CM075808.1, from coordinate 41,021,508 downwards.
AAAACAACATTACAATGAAATAAAATAAAATAAAATAATTAATAAGACAACAAAAATTTAAAAGGAAAATATTTTGATATGCGTATCCATGACCATCAAGTCATAGATCCACACAAATAAACTCAGTCGGTTAAAAGAGAAATAATAATAATAAATATTTATGTTGGTGTATGTGCCACTTCAAAGTGACACACGCCTATCTTTTTTCCTATGCAGTTTCCTTGGTCGAAATATAATTTTCAATACTCAAATAAATGGATTTTCAAGTGAAATACTTTTAAATACAATTAAGTAAAAGGCAGATATAAACAAACCAAATAAAATCCTTTATATAATTTTATTATTTTTATTACACAATAAATATTCTCAAAGATATTTCACCATTTGAATTTTAACAAAATAATAATAAAAATGATGCTATGGCAATTAAGGTCAAATTCACAATATTCAAGAAGGAATAAATGAAATTGACCAGTTAAAAATTGAATCTAAAGAAACAACTTGATATATTACCTTCAATATACTTACTCAACTAGACAATGGAATGGTAAATTTTAAAATGATATTGACGGCAATTTAATGAAAAAAAATTGAAAAATGGAAGTTAAACTTTAGATTTCTGATGAAATCTTAAAGAAAAGGTTGAATTTTTACTCTGGAACAAATGAAAACTGAATGACTTTTGAACATAAAATGCAGCAAATCTAAGAATTAAAAGTTAGAACCCCAAAAATGGCCTGAATTGACTAATTTATAAGCATTACTTAATGAAACACAGTTGTACAATGGTGGCTCACGATAGTGTGTCATTGAATAATGGACACAGATGGCAAATTTCTCTAATTTGCCTCTAACAAAAAGTCACTTGTAGCCATGCATTAGTGATGGCCAACCGTGAGTCAATATTTCACCTGAATAAATTGGCCAATTTGACTAAATTATTCTTAACAAAATGTGACTCATAGCCATACTTTCATGATGGACAACTATGAGTCCCTTTTTTATCCAATAAATTGAGTGATTTGGCTAAATTGCTCTACATTATGCAAAGATTCCTAATAATGCAACTAAAATCCATCATTTCATCTTTTAATTATATGCTTAAAAAACCCAAAATTTTATGAAAGACTCATGAAATTTCTAAAAATATTTATAAAGAGTCAGAAAAAGAATCAAGAGATCCTGAAACTTACTAATTCTTAGTCTTTTATACGAGTAGTTTTACTTATTAGGTACTTCGTGCTTATAGTGCCTATAATAAGCAGCCACTTACAGATGCCCTGGTAATTAAGGCCCTCATCCAAGACTATTTAGTTTAGCATATCTTGATAGACACAAGCTGTAAGGACCCAATTTTGATCTTGGAAGGATTTATGAGAATTTTAATGTAATAAGGTTTAATTAAGCATAATTAAATTATATGTTACCAATTAAGACATTGAGGATTTATTTTTTATAGTGAAAAAAGGTAAAATAATTATTTTAATCATGAGGTCGATTATAATAAAATTGAAAGTATTGGGTGTAATTAAAAGCAAAAAGTAAATCAAAGGTTGGATTTGGTAGAGGATGATAATATTTGGGCTAATTTTATAAGATAAATAATTAAGTGGGATAGATTTTTAACATGCAAATTATTGAAGGATTAAGTTAAAACTATTCATCCTTGCAAAAATCTCAAGGTTCTGCACGTAGGAAAGAGAGGATCATTTAAGGGGCTTATTTGGTGTCTTGGATGGCACTTTGAAGAGGATAAACTCATTTTTTTTTCTTTTGTGCTCTCTCTCTCTTCTAATTTGAGTTGCTTTCTCTCTTTCAAGCAAAGTTTGAAAATCTCTCTCTTTTCCTCTACAAGAATTTGATCATCTTCCTTTTTCTTAGAGTATTTTAAGTTTCTTTTATGTTTATAGAGAAAATCTTGTAGAAAGAAGTCTTCCATGGATGGTTAGCAATGATCAAGGTTAAAAGAAAGAGGTGTAGAACAAAGAGAAGATTTTTCTAGAAGTTGGAGTACAAATTAGGTTTGGAAACTTTAGTTTTTAATGGGTGTATTTGAGAAGATTCCATGGTTATTAAGTAGAGAGCAATAGCTTATTCATCTTTCATGTGTGATTTGAGTTGAATCACTTTAAACCAACTCTTGTAATTTGTGAATTTCTCGAGTTCTATAACTCTAATTTGGGTAATTCAAGTTTGTATTTTCACCTAAGACATAAAACTACAATTTTTTAGAAGAGACAATAGATTCCACCTCTAAGTATTCTTAAAATTAACTTGAATTTCATTGTGAGCAGCTATCTAGTTCTAGGGAGTAGGTTGCAGTATATTTGCTATATTTTTTTGTAGAGAAGTCTAAATCTTATGAGGAAAAATTTTGAATACAATTTTCATAAGGAATGTTGGCTTAATTATGTATCCATTTTTGTCTACAATTTTTTCTAAGTTGTCACAAAATCTGATCTTGGTATTGTGAACTGTTGTCTAGTGTCAAAGAATATATTTTAGTATTTTAAGCATAAATCATGGTAAAGGGATCAAAATTCTATAAGACAAAATTATAGGTAAAATAGACACCTAGGGAGCACAACTTTCATGAATAAAAGTTAGTCTAATTTAGTGTCCATTTTCTTCTATGAATTTTCTAAGTGGTAACAAAAATTGATTTTGGTTTTATGAACGGCTTGTGGTTTTTCTTGAATATCTTGAGTTATAGATATGTTATTAAGGTGATTTTTTATGTTTTGAAAACTAGAAATATAAGGAAATAAGTTTATACCATTTGGCTTAAAAATTATGTTTGCTGGGCTAAAAATGCATGTCATAGTTAGTACCTTTTGGGTAATGATCATGAGGTCGGTTCAAAATCAAAAGTACACCTATTTCATTGTTAGTACTCATTTGGTAATGACCGTGACCCTTCCCTATTTCACTTAAAATTGATTTTTAAGCCCTAAGTGGTCATCAAAGTTTTTCTAAACCTTTCTAAATATTTTTGGAATATTCTAAACATAAAATAAAGATAATGGTGACACTAAACATGTGTGAAACATCATGATATATGAGAATAAAGTTATTAAATGAACACTAATATAAGAATTCATGAATATATACATGAATGCTTAAGGATGTTTATTTATTAGAACATACTTAAATGTAAATATGAAATTATAAGCATATTCAAATGTGTTCTTAAGCATAAGGCATGCTTGGAAGAAACATAAAAATATAGATATGTTGGCATGTATATTTTAAATAGAGATATTCAATATAAGATGATGATAAATGTTGTTCATGTGGAGATATATGCCTAGATCTCCTTGCGAATAAAGAATAGCAATACTCAAAAGTAGAATTGATCGTATATTGATTACCTTAAATAGTTTCACACGAGTATACATTTTTATAAATGTATATATATTTATATATTCAAATAAAGTTAAGAAAGCACAAAGTGAGATTTTATAGAGAGAATTAATTGCCTGTATTGAGTCTAGGATGTGGATAGATAGGCATGCCTATAAACATATCTTATTTGGTGCCTTCGGGTGACCTAATACCTTTGGGTATCTTCTCGATGCCTTTGGGTGACCTAATAGCTTCACATATCTTCTTGATGCCTTTTGGGTGACCTATTTTCAACCTAATTTGGGTTAATAGTTGACCCTGTTTAGGCAACTAAATAGACATAATCCTGTTTGGATCATAAACAATCCTGTTTGGGTTATAGCTGATTCCATTTGGGTTCATTTGATCGATTAGATAGTTTTATATCGTCGGATCCTTTTGTATAACCCATTATCCACTTTTTTAGAATAGTATAGACTTTATACCAAAGTTAAGAAAAGTTTAATGTTTAATTTAAATTTTCATAAAGCATGAAAATTCTTAATTTGATTTCATAATATTTTGAAAATGAAATTTATTTTTATTTCATATAGAACATGCATTATAAGTAGATTATAACATAATTATATATATGTGGTACAATATGTGGAATGGCATGTCTTAAGATAAAAGGGGATTAAGTTATTAAAAGAATGAAAACATTGTCATAACTTTATAAGTGTCTCCATATTAAAGAATATAAGAGTTTCATATTCACAATGATTGCATGTTTCATATCTATAAGTGTGTATTTGTTATATGTCATTTAATGTATATGAACTTAAAAGCCGTGACCTTATGTATATAAGAATAATCAGGTGATAAAGTATAATTGATACGCTTAATTGATAGACATAATGCTATGATACACCTAATATGTTGAAAATTGAATAACTTTATGCCTTAAAAAGTAAGCATTAAGTAATATAATAATCTCATGATAAATTGAGGTATAAATTTGCCATATAATTCTAATATGTATATAATAAAGACATATGGGAATAGATGGAAAAATAACTTCAATATTTATGGAGATTGTCTATGAGATTGATAATAGATAATTGTTCTTTTATGATTAAATGTTGAGTATATAAAGCATCAATGTCAATTTACTATCATTAAATCATATGATTTTCATGAGTTATCCTAAATGTTAATTCTTATTTCATCTCCTAGATTGCATCTCGAATATTAGATCATTGTAATTTTTGGGGCATGTTGAGTGCTTATTAACAATCGTTGTTAGTGATCGTTTATCATGTTTTAAGTTCCGCACTAAGGTTTATAGCTTAGCATGAATTTTTATCCGTGTAGGTAGCAAATATAAAATTCTTCTTAGAGTTAATATCTGTAATGGGTTGGCCAACACAAGTTTTTGAAGATTAAAAAGTATAATCTTCATTTTGGTTTCTTTTATATGTGGAGGATTTTAAATTGTGTTGGAATTTTGTATAAGTACAGTTATTTTGTATAGGAAACATTGTAATATTTTAAAGAGACTCTCTTATAAGTAAAGTTTTTAATAGTTAATTTCATATATTATAGTTTAAGTTATCTTATATGATCTCTGTATTGTTTGGTTAATGATTTAATAGCAGAGGAAAACATGTTTAATGTTAAAGATAAAGTGATATAGCTAGGTTATATGATAAGGATGTTACACGAGCAGTGTATTTAACTTGATCACTCTGCAAGCTTTCAATTTATTAGGGATCTAAACTAATTTCTTAAAGCCTATCTTTATATCATTAATTGGCATTTTTGGGCAACCAATCTAAGTGGACAGCTCAATCAATCTTACTCTTTAACTCGAAGAAGAAGCCATAGTAAGATCTTATATAACCATCTTTAAAGTGGTAAGCATGCCTCTTTCTTATAATGATATTTTTGGCCAACCCCTTTTAGTCACTTTAGATGCTTATATTTCTATGTAGAAATTATTTTTTAAAGTCCTAACACAGGATGGCACCGCTGTGCTCCAAGGTAATCAATGTGTAGCATGGGAAACTTATATCACTATATTGAAAGAACATAACCAAGCTTTGCCTTTTGACACTTTGGATATGCCATCTAATATAACTCCAAAGGCCAAGCTTGTGGATTCACTTTAAGAGGTTAAACTTATGCTATGAAAAAATGATAAAGATAGCCTCTGCTAAGATAGGCCCAGAGAAAGATGAGCTCATTGTCTACTCTCAACCTTCATTAATGTGTTCATCTAGTAGCCTTTAAATATCACAAGCGTATCTCCTGAGGTAATTTCTGATTCACTTAACATTCAACCTAATTATAAACTCATGAAGCAAAAAACTTGCAATCATGCTCTTTAGCACCAATTTGCTATGGCTGAAGAGATGGGCACCTTGCTATAGAATGGTTTCATTTGAGGAGTGTTTTATTTGAATTGGTTAATGAATGTAGTCTTAGTTAAAAAGGCTAAGAGGAAATGGTAAATATGTGTTAACTTCATCAACTTGGAATAAGGCTTTCCTCAAAGATAGCTACCTACTTTCCAACATTAATCTCTTAGTAGATTCCACAGCTGGGTTTGAAGAATATGTCTTATTAGATGCTTTAGCAGGCCACCATCATATCCGAAACACTCTAACATATAAAGATAAAACTACATTCATTACCTAATGAGCTACCTACTATTATTAGGTTATGCCTTTCGGCCTTAAAAATACTGGAGCTACCTATCAAAGGCTAACAAACAAGCTTTTTGCTAATTAGCTCAATTGTTACATGGAGGTTTATGTCCATAACATGATAATGAAAAGTAAGACTTCGACAAACCTAGGCTATATTTCGTATGACGTAAAGGAATGTAATGTATTGGACAATGTGATAGATTAAAAGATGTAATGTAATGCAATATAATTGTAATTACATTACTATGTTTGATAACATTAGTAATGTAATGTAATAACAAATACATTCTTATGTTTGGTTGCATTATATACATGATTATATACATGTCTTAAAATGTAATAATATTTATAATCATCAATTAATATTTTATATAATTATTTTATTTTTTAATTATTTTATATACTTATATATTTATTATATTATAAAAATCCAAATTTAAAAAAACTTAATTAAAAAAACATATTCAGGACAACATAAAACAAATAAAAATATTATCAATGTATTAAACAAGAACTTAATTTTCTATCTATTGCTTCTTCACTCATTGAACATATCATTTTCCAAATTATCAAATGTTTTCTCTTTGGAGATGCAGAAAGAAAGGCAGAAATGACCCACAAAAAGATATTCGGGGGTAAAGCACTGTATAGTAGGCAATATAGATCTGACCAATATATAGCTCTAAAATTGAAGTTCTCATCTCTTGTCAAAATCCTGGTGACTCCATCACCATTAGTTACCATGTTCTATAAAAGAACTCAACCCCATAATGAAAAACGAGGTAGATTTAAACTTTGAATTTAAACTCGACAAAACATTGTACTAATAAAAGTTGCTTGTTTGAAGCTTTAACTAAAAAGCAATTTACACAAACACAATGAAATTGAAATCCCAAATCAAGTTAATAAAAAATATCAATAAACAAATAGCATCATCATTAACAATCACAATAAATAATAACAATATAAATAAAGCATATGTATTAGGTCAACTGTGAGAGGCAAGGTTGCATCTTGTAAAAGCTGAAATTGAGGAATCCACGATTGAGTGATTTGCTGAGTAGGAGTGTCAATTTCGAGTCTAGCACCAATTGTGCTACTCTTAGGGTGTGAGGTTGATTTCTCAAAACTATAACATCCTATCCTGCTAATATGAGGGCATATGCATATGATAATCCTGTTATGCTTCCTCTTACTATTATTGCCTTTGAGTTCTTTTCACTCATCTTCCCTCTGTATCTGATGTGCTCTCTTCATAAGGGAAGGATATGGTGTAGATGTCCAAAGACCTTAACTAAATGACAAATGGAATCTTATTTCTTTAGTTTGAGGCTTCCAATCTCTAGCTTGTCCTAATCCCAATATACCATGACTTTTACTATTTTGGGCCCCTGCTTGCTTTGGTTGTAACAATAAAATAAACAAGAAATTAATATCCTAAGGTGCTATTTAACTTCAAAATTTCAATTATTACATAGTACTCCGCCTGATTTTCATTAAATACAAAGATGATCATAATCAATTTCCAATAGTCCAATATCAGAATAATATATTCATTTACACTATATCAAACTAAGGATCATTAAATTACATTTGAAGAACTGAATCAAAATTATGAATCATAAATACACACAGGTGATCTATAAACATATATTTATCATTTTATACTCTTTTTACAAATATGAATTATAAAAAAGATAATAACTTCTTACATGCTTTTGTTTCTGGGAGATTTCATTGACACTGAATATGACATAGACGGAAGCATCCTTGCTATTTCAATGCAAATTATACAAATGCTCTTGTGGGGTCATTTATATACTTCATATAGCTGCTAATCTAGTTTTCCATACAACAGAAACTAATAAAGTTAAAAGTTCTTTTTACATCCCAGTTCCTTTAGATGATTCAAACAGATTCAAAACCACTTTGTGCAATTCAAGTAACTCCTTAAATCCTAAACTCTATATATATTTCATATTGTCACTATTCATTATTAAATTCAATCATAAACTTAACTTCAAGGTCGATGAACTTGAATTGCTAAATGCTAAGAAAAGCTTGAATTTTCAAAAGAGATTTAATAGAATAAATAATATGGTACTTTAATGAACTTTCATCCTTTTTAAATTTATTTTCCTAGTAACCAAACAAGAGAAAAAAAATAAAAAAATAAAAAGTAGAGATTTAAAACAAAGCCGATAAAGCTATAGTGTTATTTAGTTGATAGGTTCATCAAGCAAATGCTTCGAATTCCATGTTCAAAAAAATAGCCAAAGCATAATAAGAACCAAATATCTAGAAATAATCAGTGGCACAGGAATCGACTTGAACTAGAGAATTAAGGAAATAGAGGAAATCGAGGCGAGTATTTATATAAATGCCATTAATGAGACCCATATTAGAGTTGGTAGAAATTGACGTGTCAAATGGATTCTGATGAAGTAAGAATTATTGATTAGCACACAACATGACTTTGATATGCACCTAAAGTAGAGAAGAGTTTGGACAGAAAGTTGAAGGGATGGCAGCATCAACGGCGGCGATAGTGGAGGGAAGTGGGAAGATGGACGATGGTTTATGTTTACACTTTAAAGAGCTTATTGTAACGAGAAATACTTGGGTAAATGGAAGGATTGGGAAATACATTAGTAAATGTATTCAAAATTACATCAGTAAATAGGATTACATTACATTAATGATTTTTGTATTAATAAACATAGGATTAATTGCAAGATTAATTACATTACATTACTGGCTACCAAACATAGTCCTAAAGTATATGAAGTCTAGCCACCACTAGCAGTTCTCCTTCTGCTGAATAACATCCAAAATCACATAAAAGCTTAAACTAACCTGGTAGAGACATTTTTTGTCCTAGCCGGGAAAACAGCTACCATCCTCATCCTCATGTTTTATAAGTGACCCGATCGAGCCACTCCTTATCTCAGCTGGGTCAAAAGTTTCTGTATTGATGGTGTGTTCTTCATATAACCCAGGTGAGACACATTTTATCTCAGCTAGGTTGATCTTCAAATTTTGGTCTTCAAGCCTACATAAATAACACAAATCAACTTCAAACTTCACCATTTCAAAGCATACACAATTTAAACATAAAACACATAAAATCAACACTAAATGAACTCTAAAACACACTCAAAATACACAAAACATAAGTATAATTTGGAGATATCAAATATCCTACACTTAGCTTTTGTTCGCCCTCGAGCAAATATGAATAAACCACATTTCCAAAATTCCTAAACTTTAACCTAGAATCATAAAGTTCAAAATTAAGATTAATAATTAACAGCAATCTTTGATGACACCCTAACCAAGGAAGATTCAAATAAGAGGATACTCAAAAGTTTATGTGTGTGTATGCAAGACCAAAATATTTTAATCATTTTCAAAACTAAAACTTCAGTACAATCTAGAAACTAAGCATAAGAATTAATGTACATTAAAATGCACATGCAATTTCACATTTAAAACTCTAGAAATGTCATAGGCCACTCCTTTAATACTGGAACCATTACAGTTATCTTCGCTAAACAACTCAAAACAAGAAAAGATAATTAGGTCTTTATGTTGTTTGTAACATTGGTTAAGGTAAAGGCTAATCAAAAAAGGTTAAGAATAAGCACGATAAAAATAGCCACCCTCTACTTAAATATACCAACATTCACCAACTAATAAGACATTACCCATATTAATTCACCAAAGTTGTCATAACACGATTACTCAAGAATGTAGACAACTAAAGCACAAAAGAGGAAGGTTTTTTGGTATTTTCCTTTACTTTCACATACTCATCAATTTAAGAGTTTATAACCCTTTTCCTCTATGTTAAAAGTACCCCATACTTAGAAATTGTTATATACTGCTAGCTTACATGATCATAAAATTTCTTTTTTCTTTTTCTTTTTCTTTTTTTCTTTTTTTTATTTAAGAGTGAAGCTAGCTTTTTCCTTAAAATGATAAGCAGGGGCACTCAACAATTCCATTTCAAAATAACACTACATTCCTAAATTTGCAATAACAACTTGACAACATCTCTATTTTTAGACTCCCAAGTTCATGCTACACCCATTATATACCCTTTAAATGATAATCAATCCCATTTCTAAAGTGACAAATTCTTAGAAGGGGGAGATAAATGCTTTTAAACTATAATGTACTAAAATGTGTGTAACAACAAAATTAAACGTATTACACATTAAGCTTACAAAATAAGGCTTAAAAGGGCTAACAATGGATAAAATGTACAAAGGTAGGATAAAAGTCTTTTAACATGGCTAAATAAGAAAAATTTCCTAAATCATGCCCTAAACTTGTTCAAATTGTTCTATTGCTTTAAAGGGTGATAAGAAAGGTTCCAGAGCTCTAAAATTTCTAACTTGACTACTTTCATACACTGGTTTTTTTAATATAAAAATAGGTCTCTTGTGTAAAAAAATTAGAAACTAATAAATATACTCAAATTTAATACTAAATTGGCTAAAATTACATCAAATAACATAACTGTCATAATGCTAACCAAAATTTTAAACACTACACGATTTTAAGATAAAGTTCAAAAGTTCAAAATTCAAAAATAAATTAGGACAAACTAAACAAAATATAAACCACATGATCTATCAAACTATAACTTACACAACTAACATACTAACTTAAAACAAGCTAATGAAACTAAAATGTAACAAAATAAATTAAAATAACCAACCAAAGTATAAGTAAAATAAAACTAGAATAAACAAACATAAAACAAAATATTACATAATTTAAAGTAACTAAAGTACTACAAATTAAACATCAAATACAAAAAAAAATTGAAACAAAACAAAAATAAACAAAAGAAAGCAAATAATGACAAAACATAAGAAAATTGGTGTTTGCAGTGTTTGTCCAACTTCCTAAAATCAATCATTAATTAAGCTCAAATGGAATCCACCCCCCTCTCTATGTTCTATTATCCTCAACAAAAAAGTATCAGTCTCGACTAACTGAGGTGGTGGTGAAAGTGGTGGTAGAGATGGTAGAAACTGCTCCCAAAAGTGTTTGACAAAATGCTCTTAAGTGCTAGCCATTCTCTCTTAACTCACATAGAAGGCATCAATGCTCTACTTTAGTTTATTGATCTGCCCCTCTTGGATTTCCAATCATACTTTGAATCTATTAATGAAATCTACCATCTATGATGTCAGATGTGGAACAGCGACCAGTGCAGGAGCAGTTTCATCATTAGAATGTCAGCTGGTGCATCATAGGGTAAAAAAGTGCAGCCTTTAGTCACCTCATAAATATATTCATCTCTAGTTTTCCATCACTTGTTAAAACCTTGATTATCCTTCTGGATCTTTATATTCTTGAACAATTTGCAATTCATATCTGCCACGGCACCAAGCAAGTGACTAAGTGACTCATGATGTTCAACTGTAGATAACACTATCACAATACCTCTTAAAGAAATCTTTTTTTATATTCTTAACCTCCATTGGAGGTCTTCAATCTTTCTTCATAGATAATGTGCTCCATTAAGCCTAATTCCTTTAATCATATAGCAGAGAATAAGCACTTTTGAAGAATTAACATTACCGACACCATCAATATGCCCCGTAAAAAGAAAAAGTAAGGGATCTGTGAAGGATCCAATAGGCATGGTTTTTAAGCTGATGAGCCTTAGTTTACTTGGGCATATATAAGGTTGGCTCAACTTTATCTCTAACCACTGTCTAATTCAACTAGGTTGTTGCATCAAGGAGGTCCTGCACACCATCAAATGGAAGTTGAGATACTTTGTAAATTCCCTAAAAGTGATCTTATACTTTTTCTGCTATAGCTGAAACCTTACAATCCCATTATCATCCTCATCAAATTCAAAGGTACATCAAAAGGTAGTAAGAAAATCCATAGTAATATCCGCGTCAACTTTCTCCCTTTTATTGAAGAACTCCATCCAACCTATTATCAGCTTGTTTAACTCTTCCTTCATATTTCCATCCATAATGCCCAAATAGAAGTCACTCAAGAGACCAAATTCATATACTTAACTTTTAAAAAATACTTGTATGTTTTGTGCAAGGCAAGGTCCATATAGCTTAGCATCTGAAAACAGAAAAATCTAAGGCCCACCTTGTTACATGCATGCTTAAGAGCCAGTGAAAAATAGACAAATAGAATATGTAAATACTGAAACAAGCCTCAATCAAAATGACAGCAAAAAAAATGAGGGCACAAGTCTGCCAATAAATAATGAGGTCAACACAGAAGTAGAAAATCTAGGATGAATGTCAATATAGCACGAAAACAAAGTTATGGTGTGAAAGGCAAGAATAAACACAAGGTGTATCGAAACAACAAGAAAAATGACAAAATGGAAGTGAGGCATAGGTATAAACATAGAGAAGGGATAACAAGGTAAGTATGCCAATAGATATGTTAAATCAATGCATTGTATAAATAAGAACGAATTAATTTTGTCTCGTCATCAAAAATATAAGAATGACTAGGGCAATATACATAATTAAGTGAGATAATTTGAGGACAAGATGTAAAAATTGGTTGTTAAATGTCATTGTGGCATTTTATCAAACACTTGGTGTTCATAATGGATAATGGCCAAATGCATTCCAATTGACACAATCAATTTGCCCAAATAACAACAACCTAAAATAAGAAACAAATAAATCATCAACATGCTCTACCAATGTCTTAAATCATCAGAAAAAAATGAAAAGGAATCATGCCTCATTTTACCTTAGTCACTCACAAAAATCTTAAATTAATAAATAAAATAAAATAAAATAAATGATGCAATAAAGATGGAATAGAGAATACTAGCACAAATAAATTGAAAAGAAAGAGAAAAACACTTACTTGGGTGGTGTGCACATGAGATGAGATGAATTCAGATTAAAAGGAATTTGAAAAAGGAAAGCAATGAAAGAAATGAGTAACGGTCATATAATAAATGAATAGATTTAAATAATTCAATTGACCTGATCGAGACATCTAATATCCCAGTCGAGTTGATGCCTTCTGTTCGAAACCTTTTCAAGTGACCTGGTCAAGACACTTGTGTCCTAATCGGGTTGATTTTCACTCAGAACCGGGTCAGTAGCTAATGTCTTCATATTTTATAAGTGACCCAGCCAAGCCACTCCTTGTCCCAGCTGGATCAACAGCTTCTGTACTAATGGGAAGTTCTTCATATGACTCAGCTGAGACACATTCTAGCTCAATCGATTTGATCTTTATATTTTGGTCTTCAAACCTGCATAAATAACACAAATCAACTTCAAACTTTACCATTTCAAAACACGCATAATTTAAACATAAAACATACAAAATCAACACTAAAGGAACTCTAAACCACACTAAAAACACACAAAACATAGGTATAATTTGGAGATATCAAACACTATCCTAGTTTTATAAAAATTCGTAGCCACACAAACATTTTTCAAATTAGATTTTTCTATTTAAACATCTAACACAAATTTGGAAACATAGATGTGAAGTCATATATTTAATTATGTTTGGACTTGAATTTTTTTAGACATTTTCTTTTTTTCTTTTTTATCTAGGTTTATATTTGTAATGTGAGATTAGTCTTTTCTTGTTGTTTATAAATCACACTATAAGCCTTGATTTTTAGTAAAAATCAATAAAATAAACCATAAAAGGAGATCAAACTAGTAAGGAGGCATCCAATCGGATGATGGTATAGCTATGGATAAGCATCAGATCGGGACTTATAGATAAAAAATGTAAAATAGAGAAGTTTAGAAAGAAGAATAGGGAGATTCTATAAAGTTCAAAAGAGTTACCATTCATTATGGGAGTTCCTTATATAGGCTTCCTGATATACCACTGATCAGATACTAGCAAGTGTACTACATCAGCTAAGTAATATATGAATAATATATTTAAAACCCCAAAATATCAAATCCAAGGGAAAAGGGGTTGTTACGTTAAATATATATGATTGAGCAAAATTAATCTTAGATAATCCCCAAGTTTGAAGTGAAGGGAATTCTAAAGCTAAATAACAAGATAAACAAATAATGTTTAAAGAAATTAAAGATTAAAACATTAATTAAGAACATTGCCAAGGTATTTTAATCCTCCCCATACCTAATATAATGAATTTTGGACATAAAGAATCATATGACTTAAATGTGAACAACCCATCTAAAGCTAAGCTTCCCATTTTGGAGCCAACTACTCTAATCCGATTTTCCATTCTAGAGCCAATCGAATAGCTAGCCTAAATGTGGATCTCAAGACCTAGATATGGATTGACTTCCCATTCTGACGCCAACCAATCCAATACTCATCTATTCTTTAACTAATTCTAAAATTAACAATACATAAGCCACAAACCAAAAGCCTTGATTCCAAAATCATCCCTAGATTCATAGCGCATACAAAGTTAAAACAGAGTATGACAATACCTATTCTATTCAAGCATGATAACCATTCATCCAATGAAGTAAAATGATCAAATACTAAAAAAATAGATAAATAAATAATCACAATGAAGAACAGAACATTTAATCATATACAAATCAAAAAAAAAAGTTCAATCCATTACATAGATATGAGGATTCAAAGATCCCACAGTAATGAAACTATCAACTAAACATTACTAAAATTAAAGAAAAGAGGAAAGAAGAAACCTAAAAGCCTATTGTAACTAATGAAGTTAGAATTTTAATCCAAGCTTTCTTTAATAACTCTCTAGCAAAATAAACACTAACTACTGCTAATTTAAAAAAATCTAAATCTAATCTATTAATTTATCTTGAAATAAATCTAATCTAAGTATTTACAGCAGAAAAGAAAACCTAAAAACAAGAAAATAAACCCTAGATCTAAAATATCTGCCTCTCCCTTCTTAAAGAAGATGAAATGGTTTTTTTATATGGAGACTAGATAAAAACACAGATATGTTCTTATAAGAAACACAACTATGTTTTGGATAAAGTTAGGTTTATTTTGGATAAACACAGACATGTTCTTATAAAAAAGCTCCCAATTTTTTCAAAACACCTGAATATTATTAAAACTATAAAAACATAATCAACTAACATAATAAAAATAAAATAAGATAATAAAGACTAAAAAAATAAAAGACACAATTAAATGCTAAGAAATACCTAAAAATATAAGAATCATTGTGACTTATCAAATACACCAAACTTAAACTTTACTTATCTTTGAGTAAACTGAACAAACCACATTCTATACCATTTCAATCTCAACAAAGAAAATAAGAAGTTATTCTCAATTAAGGAGCAAAAAGGTAGCCATGCAAATACCAGAGCTCACTAACCAACAAGTAAACACAAAAGCATACTAGGCAAATTTTATGTGTGTGTGCAAAGGCTAAAACAAAATTTTTCAACATTTAAAAATAAAACTCTAACTTTAAAGTCGAGAATAAAATTCAACTCGAATGCAAAAATGCACTTATTGCTCAAAACTCAAGAAACATCATAGGCCTTTTCCTACGTACCATACCTTACTATAAGGTCATCTTCGCTAAATTGGACAAGTTAAAAACCAAGAATCAAAAGTTCTTACTTAATGTTGTAACATTAGGCTTATGTAAAATGGCTAATAAAGAAAGAATAAGTCACTAGAGCACCACCTGAAACCAAACTACACTTACCCAACTAAACAAAAGTAAAATTCCCAATCCAATTGCATATCATCATTAATCTTAAATTTGGTCTCAAAAGCATCATAGCTCATCAAATTCAGCTCAATAAAAATACTTTATGCCAACATAATATTCAACAAAATTTTACTCAAGGCATTAGCTCATGCTTCAACTAAATTTTTGTACCCCAAACTTGCATTTTATTTAGTTGGCTAGGAAAAACTTGAAATGCAATCTTTATTGCACAAAAACCAACTAGCCACCAAAAATCAATTGAAGCTCTTAACCATTTATTTCTATAGTTTTCGATAAGAACTAAATAAAGACATAGCAAGACTAACTTCCTACTCAACTTTAAATAGAATAAAACATAAATTTTTAGAATTGAGATCACAACCATTCAAATCTGAATTGACCAGATGCTAGCAAGTGCACTAGATCAGCTAATTAATATAGAGAAATATATTTAAGGCCCTAAAATATTGAATCCAAGGGAAAAGGGGTTGTTACGCCAAATATCTATGATTGAGCGAAATTAATCTGAGATAATCCCTAAGTTTTGAATCAAATGGAGTTCTAAACTAAGTAAGAAATTAAAATTAAAGACAAACAATAAAAAAAAAAGTAAAAGCAATCATCAAAGATTTCAATCAAAGATAATTGAAATGCTTAGGAAATTATATCATCATACTTGCAAATGGATATGGGTGAAACAATATAAGCATAAAATTTGGGACAACCCAACTAAACCCAAGTTTTCCATTCTGAAGCCAACTACTCTAATTAATAAACTTTACATTCCAAAGCCAGCTTATTAATTAACTTAAGCATGGGTCTACAAATCAAAGGTTTCGGATAAAATCCCATTCTGGAGCCATTTACTCAAAAACTGTAACATCCTTATACCACTGTACTGAACGTACAGTGATCGGATGTCACAATCGAAAAGCGATAATGAAAATGGCTATCCTAAATAATTTGTTAAAAAAATTCTTTACTCACAAATACATTCATATCATACAACAAATCCATCTGGAAAACAATACTAATAACAAAAATGACATAAGTACAATTCACCTTTTATACCTTTCATATACACATATATACATGCCATGCCAACAATCATCTTTGGACTCCATTTTGAACTTGATCAACATTGTAGTATCGGCTACCGTCTTTCTATCATTCTAACCTACGCACAGTCAACAAACTACATGCTGAGCATCGAAATGCACGGTGGTGGATACATATCCCAAACTATCCATAAAAATATCATTCAAACATACACTTACATGAATGTATACGCACATACATACACATATGCATGCTTCCATGAGCATTCTTAACATTAACTATTCATTTTCTCATTTTGATGTGCATCATACTATCATGCATGCATGCATTCAATCATGGAAAACTGTTTCGATCATTCAGAAGGATACAATTATCATTTTCATTTTTATGCTTATCTTTTAGTCATTCATCATATTAACTTTCAATTATAATTAATTATTTTAATATTAATAACTGAACTTATTTATACACCTCTTTTATTACTCATTATGAAATTTACAAATTTTGATTCTTAATATACTATTTTCTTATCATTTTACATTTTAATACTATTTATTTTCATTCTTTATAAATACGTTTATTCACATTCCGTTTTCACTTGGAAATTTATCTTTATTCTTTTATTCATTACACAATCATTTGATCATTCAGATATACATTCATTCACCTAGATATTGAGGCATTTATCCAATTACTTATCTTAAAAGGGATCTTTTCATTTTAGTCACATATGCTCTTAAGGTTTAATTGTTCCTTTCATTCATTTATAATACATGTTATGGCATTAACAATTTCAATTTAGTCCCCATTTTTCACTTAAGTGTAAAAATTTAACTTTTGATCCCTACCTTACCATATAATAGGGTTCATTTATAATTTCATTTTTCAATTAACATCCTATTTACTAAATTACAATTTAATTCTTTCATTAAATTACAGTGATGCTTTCTTTTATAATTTATTTACACTAATTTGCTTATTTGACATGTAAATTATTATTTTGCTACAATTGCACTACTTTATGCCAAATTATATATAGATTCCCTAATTTTTTAATTATTTCCAAAACTGTCATTTTACATTTTATTTATAATTTTGCTATCAATTCACTTATTTTCATTTTAAATCCATTATTTGCATACAAATTATCAATCAGTTCTTATTTTAACATTTTCATGTCAAATTGTATTTTAGTCCTTTGGGACTACAAAGGATTACTTTTAAGCTTTTTATTTATTATTTTATCATTCTTATACATAATTTCATTATTTTATTACTTTTACCCATCATATGCATTATTTGGGTAAATTATTATTTTGATCTTAACATTTAATTTTCTTTTATATCAGTCCTTTTTTACTTTCATTTTCATTCACACATCAAATTTTACACTTTTATATCATTATTACCATTATGCCCCTAATACACTCCCAGCATAAATTTTTAGACCGGATATACGGAATATGAATCCCACGGATCCCAAAGGATCAATACACCTCAGATTAGAGAAGAGCAGAGTAGATAATCAGACAGAAATTATGGGAGGTCATTATGATCCTACCATAGCAAAGTAAGTCGTCGTGACTTGCACCGAGATATGGGTGTCCCCATGGCTAGCCAATTATATCTTGAACTATATTAAACCGCTAGACCACTACTAAGGGCAACATTCTTTGCTCATTTCAAAATCATTTTTCATATTTCTGACATTTCAATTTGCTTTTGCATTTCAGTACACTATCCATACAATGCTTTCTTGTCACTTCAGTATACTGTTCATACAATGCTTTCTTTCAATTCAGTTCTTTATTGCTTTTACACATCTGACTTTTTCACTTGCTTTTGCATTTTAGTACATTAATCACTTAACATGTTTATCATTCTCACCCATTTCATGAATGATTTACTTTTCTTCAATTTACTTTCACATTTTAACACTTCACATACTTTTACATTTTTATTCACTTATCAATTGACTTTTCTATCACTTTTACATATATTATGAATTATCTCATTATAATTCATTGTTCTTACTCATTTATGAATTATTCACTATAATTCAACAATTTCCTTTTCAAAAATATTTATATAAATTTCATATTAATTAATATCATTACTTTGGTACACTTTTTAGTTTAGTCCTCAATTTTTCATTTAATTGCAAAATTATCTTTAATTTTTTAATTTATTACAAAATTACCCCTTTTACCCTTTAATTATAAAATTACCATGAGTTTACTTATTTTAACTTCACAGTTTATTTTTAGTATGTAAAATTACCAATTGATCCTTATTTAGATTTTTTCATGCAAAATTACGTTTTAATCCTACTAATTCACAAAAGTTTTATTTTTAGACAATACGATCACTAAATTATCATTTTACCCTTTCCTTTTATTTCTTTATCACCTTTACTCATTAAACTTAACATTTGGAAAAATTACTGTTTTATCCCTAAACTTTTTATTTCTTTTCAATTAGATCATTTATTCATTTTAAACTTCATTTTTACTTTACTTTTACACTTTTCATTCACATTTACCATTGTATTCTTTCTTTTTAACACTTAAATTTTTATACATGGAAAATTTATGTTTAGGCCCTGAACTTTATTGCTTTATAATTTTATCCCTCTAGTTTACATTTATTCATAAAATTACTATTGATTATATATCTTATATTTTTAATTCAGTATACTTTTATGGAACTACAATTTAGTTTCTAGAATAGTTGAATTACCATTTTATCCTTTTTCCTCAATATTTGCAAAATTACAATTTATCTTTAAACTTTCATATTCTTTTATTTAAGTCCTTTATCATTTTAATAATATCATTCTTCATACTTTTCATTGTTTTTATTCCTTCTTATGTTAAACACTATTAATATGCATTTATCATTTATCAATATTTTGCATATTTCCTAGTTTATTCTTAATATTAATTTGGTCTATTACAATATAATCTTTTTTAATCATCTTTATGATAATTTAATTGTTTAAATCACTCACTCTTATGCTCAATATCATAATTTTATATTTAATTATTATAAATATCAAAAAATCATTAAAAATTTCCTAAGCTTACCATTCGGCCATAGTAAGCTATCCACTTAAATTTATTTTCTTTTATATTTAAATTATTCAAAACTTCATTTTTTTATCCTTTTAACCATTTTTATAACAATTAATTAAATTATTCATGCATTAATCATATATAAACATAATCATAAATCACACCCAAATCAATGGAAATTAGGGAATATTGTATTCACTTACCTTAATTCTTATTCTTCACTTGTTTAATCTCCAGTTCCTAGCCTTAAGCCTATGAAAAAACTTTTTTTTCTTCAATTTTTCCTAAAATGATTTAAAATACCAAGGCAAGAAATCATCATTTTCTTGCTTCTTTAATTTAATATAACCATATAAATATAATCTACACATCCTAACTTATATATTAAAATCATTAAACTAAATTAAAATCTCCAAAATACTTAACTCAATTTTGATACATAAAATTCTTCCTTTGATTTCTACCAATTCTAACCTTTCAATTGAAGATTGAAGATCTCAATTAGCTAATATAGGCACTAATATAACATTATGTGGCTTGAATAGGGTGTAAAAATTAAAGAAAGATGAAGAAATTCAAAGAAAAAAGAATAAGGAACACTTCGGGTAACAAGGAAAAAAGAAGAAAGATGGAAAGTCTTAAAGAATGTTCCAACAATTTTTGATCTTTTGATTCTTATAAAGAGGTTCACATGACATGGTCCTTGGTCCATTAAAATCCTTTACTTAGTGAAACCCATTTAACCATATTATAGCCCATTTAATGCAATTCAAATTATTATTCTTTCTTATCAAGCCCAAATCTACTCAAAATAAATTTCATAATCCTTAAAATAATAAATTAAGCTTTCATACAAAATTTCAACTTAATTGAAGTCCATTTCTGATTCGGTTCATTTAAATTAGTCCGATTAGCAAATTTTTACCTTAAAATTACTTTTTCACTATCAAATAATTCTAAATACTAATTAGATTCCAACTGAAACATCCTACATTTTTAAAGATCATTTGCTATTTTTAAAGCCTCAATCAAATCCACGATTAATCGATTATTATTTAAATCGAAATTAATATTTTTTTCTTACTTTCTATATTTAAACCTTCCTAAAAAAAATTCATAATTCTCAAAATATATTCATTAGGCTCTACAAATATTTTTGAGTCAATTAAAGACTATTTTTTAATCTGGTTCATTTTTACCAGTCCGATAATCCAATTTTCAAAGTCATCGAAAAATTAATTTTTCATTACCATATAATTTTACTCGTCACTACGAGCACATCCATATCTTTGAATTATTTTTTGAGATATGTGGAATTTTTTATAGTCTAAAAAAATTAGGTCAAACTAGTTATATTCAAAATTTGGGAGTGATTTAATTTTTTAATACCTTTTCGAGACTCAAACGATCTCCGTTTAACCTCAAATTTAAATCACGTACTCCTACTGACATACTCTTTTCAGTGATCAAATAAATTATTTTTGAATTTTATAAGATACTATTCATCTCGATATCACTATTTACTATTAAAAAATACCATTCCCGACTAATATGATATTTGGGCCATTACAAAAATCCATATATTTCCCAATAAATTTGAACCAAGTGTAGTTTACACAAAGAGTTCAAGATCTCCATTCTAGAATCATCAAAGACTCTAGATGCGGAAAACAAAAGAACAAAGTATTTACAACTAAATAAATCATTCAAATATAACTTCAATCATCATTTCGAACAAAATCAAAGTTAAACTAAATAATCATCAAATTGCATGGACTAATCATAATGAGAAATAGAAGAAAATATGAAATATTCATTGACCCAAATATCCAAATACAAAGTACGATTTAAGAATTCCTAAGCTAGAAGAACTACTAAATCATCAAAAATATAGTCATAAAATAAATAAAACAATGAAGTTTAGAATACACCCTTTGATGAGAGAGAATATATCTTAAAGTTTCTTCTTCTTTCTCCTTGAAATCTTCCTGGAATCCCAAAATAAAACCTAAGCTAAGTTAATCAAAAGCTTACAAGTGAAAACTAAATTAAAATTAAATCCGGACCTAAAAAATGAAAAACTCTAAACTATAGTGCTAAAGATGAAGAAAACAAACCTTAAGCTACTCTAAAAATCATCTTCTCTACTCTCTTCATCTGTAGAAGATGAAAAGGTATTTTTATATAGAGACTAAATAAAAATACATCCATGTTCTTGTAAGAAACACGGTTGTATTTCAAAATAAAGTTAGGTTGGGTTGCTGGATCATGTGAGAATCATTTGGGCTGTTGTAAATTGGATAACACAATAGTGTTTTGGTAAAATCACAGTAGTGTTTTGAAGTAAAATCTGCCCACTTTGCCAATTTATCCTAGAAATAGCTTTAAATCTCCAAGAAAGCTCCCAATTTCTCCAAAACACTTGAAAATAACCTAAAAATTATTAAAAACTATAAAAACATAATCAACTAACACAACAAAAATAAAATAAGATAATAAAGACTAAAATAAACAAAAGACACATAATGAAATGCCAAGAAATATCCAAAAATATAAGAATAATTGTGACTTATCAACTATAGACATATCAATACAATTAAGTGTCTATACCAGTCATAACTTAACAAGTAAAGGATGATATGAACGAGAGATCGATATACTAAAATGGCATTTAAGTGAGTAGCGCCGGAAGAGGTGGTGAGAAGCAACCCTAACATTAGAAGTGAGATATAAAAATTTGACTAAGAAAAGTTAGGCTTAGTTATGTTGTGCCTTTTGTAATTGGATAACTAACTTAGGTTTTCTAAGTCTACTTTGTGAGGTATTATCATTTGTTCCCTTTCATGTATGATTTGGTCGAATCATATTATTTCATATTTGAGAATGCTTTTAGCTTTATCAGAATTTATAAATTTTGAATTATGAGATTTCAAATTTTAAAATCTTAAAAATTTATCGCCTTTTACATTCGAGTGGTTATGATAGCTAGTATCTCATTAATGAAGGCGTCTTTTCATCCTTTGAGATGTTTCAATCTTTGTAAGCATTAGCACCAATCTTTGACATGTGTCATATATTTTTTAAATTATTGTGCAAGTCTTTGCAACATCACCCATTTACCAGTTAGTGGATAATTACTTATTATTCATAATGGCAACATGTGTAGGTTATGAGTATAATTCCATGCCAAGTGCACAACTTAAAGTATGGAAATGGCCAAATTCAAATGTCCTCTAAGTAGTAATTGATTTGCTCCAATTTTGTAACTCAATGGATAACCTTACTCGACTTGTAAGTCCAAAGGCAAAATTGCTCATTTGAAAAAAGCTAATGTATAAATTTGTACATTCGATAGTTACAACATGACAACACATTTTGCTGCAGTGTAAATTTATTACCCTAGTCTCTAATACTTAGAGTAAGTACGTATCGAACATAGGGAATCTTGGAGTTGCTTTATATTAATCGAGTAGACACTTAGATGGATAGGCAATATTAATATGATAAAGTTGGTTATACTAAATCTTGAGATTATCAAACTATAGAGAACTAGATATAAACTTCTATTAAAACAATACAATTCAACTATGTTATTAGAACTACAAGAATGAATTGGTCAAGTAAAAAATTCAATTAACACATATGCATGCAAATGATTAGAGAATATGGCCTACTTTCCCTAAGTACAATTCTCATTGTCAAATAAGGGTATTCCTATCTAGAGTCCACAAGCACTCTCATATCATAGTGGAGATAGATATAAATCATGAATTTCTATGCCTATTGTTTTACCCCTCAAACTGAAACCCTTATCTCCAAGTGATTTCTAACCCTTAAGTAAATTCAATTACTTTTCCACTAACATGCCCCAATTCTCATTGTGAACAAATTGATTAACACATTAATTCATGCATTAAAAGAAATATAGTTATAAAAGATCAATTCATACTTGCAGTTCTAATTAACAAACTTAGCCTAGATACATTGTGTTCAAAGCAAACAAAATACAAAGAAGAGAAATAGCATTAAGCAAATAATCTAAGAGAAAGAGAAGCAAATGGGTGATGACTCCTCGATGCTTCTTCAAAAAAGTACTTAAATGTTAAATGACCTATTTGAACCTTTTATCTTCCTTAGTGTATGTTTTTTCCTCATAATTTTTTTTTGAATTGAACTAGTAGTTAATTGGTAGTTTTTCCATGCCAAAAACATGTTTAACTTTACATATTTATGGACCTTAAGGTGTCCCAATTGATGCCTTTTCGGAAAGGGGTGTAAATATAAAAGAGTGTTTGAAGGGTTGTCATGCTTGGTAATAGTGACGACTCGACACACTGGTGCTGAGTTAGGTGAATCGGCACAAGCTGCCTCTGTAACAAGTCGGCACATTGGGGAACAAGTCGGTATCTCTTCTAGTTTGTCACGACTAAGCATAAGAAGGCACGAGTCAGCATAGCTAGTCCTTGTATTGAGTCTGCACATAAGGGTACAAGTCAGCACAGGCTCTACTCCTTTTATATCCTTTTTCCTTCATTTCTTTAATCTTAAGCCCCAATTGTACTTCAAATCACTCAATTGGACAAAAAGAGCCTACAAAAACAAAGAAAACATAAAAGTAAAACATAACGCAATAAAATTAACAAAACACATGTATAAAACTAACAAAACGAAGCATAAGTAGTCAAAATAACTATATTATATTGTATGACATCACATGTCAATCATGTGCGGCAGGATGTCAATTGTCCCGGGTATTAGAAGAAATAGGTTCAAACTTAATGCACCATTTGCCGAAAGGCATATTTGTTCCAATTTTCAACTTAACAGGCAATATTACTCCACTTAGGGATAAATCAACATTGCACGTTTGATCAAAATAGAAGGACAAATTTACACATTTAACCAAATTGAAATTATGTTAAAATAAAAATTGGATGGTCTAGTATTTGTGTAACCTTTCGTGCCTACTTGTTAAGATTTTTCATTAGCTCTTTGTATTTGTTTTTAATTATTTAAGAATTTGGTTTCATTTAATTCCTATAGGCTATATAGCTATTGCAGTTATACGTCAATATTTTGTTGCCAAGTTAGCATTTAAAAGGCTAAATGAAATGAAAATAGACTTTAAAAAATGATTAGTTAAAAAAAGGAACATTTTTTAATTATGTATTTTTAAAAAAAACTACAAAATTGTTGCATATCATAAATTATTTATGAAAATGAGGTACCAATATGAAACCGATGCTAGCACGAAACCACTACATGTTCTAGCAGTTTCGTATTGGCACTCCATTTTCGTAAATATTTTGTAACATGTATCAATTTTGTAATTTTTTTAAAACACGTTATTGAAAAGAATGTCCCCAAAAACAGAAATGTATGAGAGACAATTTAAGAAATAAATGACTACTTTGAACTAAATGAAAATTTTGAATAAGTACAAAACATAGTTATATATATTAAATCAAATAAAATACATGTGTTTATGTAATGGGATAATTGAAAACCATAAAACGTTCTAAGATGTACCAAAATTGCGTTTTTTATAAAGTGATGGAAAGTAAAATGCTAATTTATGGCCCCATTAAAGGGTGTCATCCTTCTAAAGCTTAACGACGGACCCCTTCTTCTTCGTTTCTCCATCAGTACACTGCATTTATGGATTGGGTAGACCTAACATTTTTTTTTTGTAGCTATTAATAAAAGAAAAATCATCCATCCAATTATCATTAATTCTAATAATCTACACTTTTATCTGGTTTCTCGTTTTGTTTTCGTCTTTATATTTTGTCAATATATTTTAGTAATTTAAAAGAATAAAATTCTCAGAAAAAAAAAAAAGAAAAGTTGAGTGATAGGGTATTTATTATCACTGTAAATTTTTCGAATTTTAAAAATCGAGTACTATAAATCAGATTCATCGACAATAATTTTTCAATTTAATACAAAATTTCCCCAACAAAACTATCAAACATTTTCCACAAAATATTTACGTCTTTTAAAAAAAAAAAAAAAAAAAACCTAAAAATCACATCCACTCCACAAATTTCAAGATAGAATTAATGAGAGATTTGCTTTTTTCAAACTTGAGCTCTGGGGTCACGTTTATTTTATGTATTATTAGATAGGTTCCAATTATACAGGTCCACCGGATATATTCATTTTTATTTTACAATATGTATAGTCATCTTATTAATTAGGTAATTCCTACATTGCAGTACCAATTTGGAAAACATATCAGTAATAAAATAGATACAAAAATATCTAAATATCGTCCCATAAAAAGTAAACAACTAATCAATAATTATCCAAAAATTGCTATTATTATTTGAGAAATCAAGATTATACAATTTTTTTTACTTATTTAAACTGAGTCTAAATTAAAACTAACACGTACAATTAAATTAAATTGAGATTAAATATAGACTAAGGTTTTCCTATGATTAGTATTGAATATGAACCAGTTAACCGATTTATGAGCAAAAAAATTAATCAATTCATTAAAATCGATTTTTTAAAATTATTAATCATTAACTAGTTCGTTATATTTAATTAATCAGTCCATCAGTTTCAATTTTTTTTATTTGGTTAAACCATATTTTTCAGTTAACCATTAAAATTTATAACGTAAAATTATAAAAAAAAATTAGGTAAAATTTAATTCAATTTTAAATGTGCAAAATAATTTAAAATAAAAATTACAAAATAAATATAATTTACTAGATAAAATTTATGTTTAACAAATTAATAGCTAATATTATAAAATAGATTTGATATTTGTTGAAAATTAATATTCTTGATTCTAATTCAAATAAATTTTTGAATAATATTGAATGTTAAAACATAAATTCTAAAATATAAGAAAATATAATTAAATGCTATTATATATATATATATAAGTTAATCGGTTACTACATATAAACAAAAATGTATAATTAAAGAAAATGACAAAATATAAATTTAGTGTGAAATATTATATAAATTTTATAAAAAAATATAAAAAATTAAGATATACAAATAAAAATATACTCCCTCCGTTCTCTTTTATCTATCGCTTTTGAGTAAAATTTAAATTCTATTTATCTGTCACTTTTAGACTTTCAATGTAATTTAATTCTTGTTTCCAATTCAATTTTCTTTTTCAATAAAATTAGAGCCAATTATATTTGATAATTTAGTTTTAATTACGTAATTTAATACTAAATTTAAATCTAATTATTATTCCTTAATTCTAATAAAAATAACAAAAGTGACAGATAAAAAAACAGATGGAGTAATTTAAATATATTTTAAAGTATTATTTTATAAAAATTTTAGGCAGAAATAGAAAAAAGAAAAATTTTTAAAGTATAAAAATAAATAAATATATATATATATATATATATATATATATATATATATGTGCATGTGCATGTGTGTGTGTGTGTGTGAACCGGTTAACCTTAGACTAACGGTTAATCAGTACCCAAAAAATCAAAACCGTAACAAAAAATTAAAACCGTAACAAAATCTATCAAATTAGTTAACCAAAAAAATCAA
Source organism: Excoecaria agallocha (assembly GCA_037975025.1). Classification (NCBI taxonomy): domain Eukaryota; kingdom Viridiplantae; phylum Streptophyta; class Magnoliopsida; order Malpighiales; family Euphorbiaceae; genus Excoecaria; species Excoecaria agallocha. The sequence goes on along the minus strand of CM075808.1, from coordinate 40,994,116 downwards.
TTTGATTTCAGATCGATTTTGTAGTTAAGCATATTTTCAATTTTTTTTGCTTACCCTTACTTAAGATCAATTATCCCTTATATACAGTTATAGATACCAATTAAATACAATCTTTCACTAAACTGAAAAATTCAATGAATAAATCCAATCACTCTAATTTAGACATAGATATTCTTTGTTAATTCTAAATCCATACAAATAATTAGACATTAATACGCATAAATATGAGTTTTAGAGTAGTTTGCAATTTGAGCACAATTTAAATCTCTATTTTTTAACTCAAACCTTCAACTTGGACTTACAAGAATCAAAATCAACCCTCAATCTACCAAAATTAATGGAAAAAAATCAAAATAAGGTTCACGAACTCAATTCTCCAACATGGACATAATCAAGTATATAAACAAAGGAATTATACATTCAAGTATTAAGGGGTAGAAGAAAGGAATTCAACTTTAAATTTCATTAAATTTGATTAATCATATGTAATAAAACTGGGGTTTAGAGTATTTCTTAGCAATAGAAGAAAATTACTCACCAAATATGGTGGAAATCAAGTAAAATACACTATAAATCCTAATTATAAATTTTGAGAAAGAGATGAAGAAATCCAAAATTTGCAACTTCTCCAAACTTTAAACTCTCAAAAATGAATGAATAATCCTCTAACTAATGAAAGAATGAAAATATTTTAGCTAAAAACTCACTAACTCAATATACAATGAGGTTTCTCCGTTAATTTTATTATGGGATAAGGGTTAAATTTGCCCTTAAAAAATTAAATATAATATATATTTGCCCTTTAAACATATTTTTGAACCAAAATTGCATTCGCTAATATGTAATTGGCTAAAATTTGTCATTAAAATGAACGGGACTGCAAGTAACCAAACAAAAACACACATATTATACTAACTAAAGTGACCTAAATTTGTTATATGTGCACTGTAAATTAATATCTCATTTTATTTCTCGAGAAAATGTTTAAATTACTTACCATCAGACAGTTTCTATTTGCTTAACTAGAATTAAGTTATGTTGATGACTTTAACATCATAGTTTTTAACTATTTTTTGATATTTAAATAACCATATTAATTTATTAGGTCTGATCATAGACTAATTATGTAACAATCCAAAATTGTAATTTTCGTAAATAGTATTTCTTGATCATTAACAGTGACATTAGAGTTATTGTAGAGGCTCAATAGTTGATGAGCCATGATAAAAGTAGTTTGGGGTGCGGTTGTATTAGGAATATTGCATCGAAATTTATCGAAAGTATAAGGTTAAATGTGCACGTACTAAAGAAGTGTAATGATGGATGACATTCCGAAAAATTTCAAAGGAAGAAAATATCTTATGTGATTATTGGAAAGTACTAGTTGCAACTAGTCCAAGGGTAAAATTTGAAATCAAAATGAGGTCAAATGAGTCTCCAAAGGCTGAAAGCAAAGAAATTTCAAGGTTTTAGTTCAAATAATGTCCGGGTTGACTAAAGATTTGACTGAAACTTTAAAAATAGTAAATGACCTCTAAAAATTGCTAAATTTTCCAAATCTAAATTAATTGAGATGTAGAATATTTTGGTGTAAAAAATAAATTTTATAGTAATACTAAAAGTGGTTGAATCGATCAATTTAGTGAACCGGATCAAAAACGAATTTTGATTGAGCTGAAAATTTTTATTGAGGCTTACTTTATTATTTTAAGAATTATGAATTTTATTTTGAGTAACTTGAGCTTGGAAAGATATATAAATAATTTAGAGTTCATTAAATAGGCTTAAATATCATATTGGGCTTAAATTAGGCCCAACCACTTTGTTTGAATCAAATTCAGTCCAAACTAGCCCTATAAATAGCCTAAAAAATCTATAATTCTCCAAAATATTCACCAAGATTCTCCCGTTCTCTTCTCTCTTCTTCATGGCCGAATTGGCCATTCTCTCTCTCTCATGGATTTTTTTATTTTATCCCTCTAAATCTCCCACCAAATTCCACTCTCTCATGCAAATAAAGACTTTTATTTTACATAGTGACCATATTTAAGCTTAATTTGGAGTGATTGAAGTAAAAAATAAAGATTTATCAAGTTTTGTATTAAAATGAAGTATGAGAAATCAAGCTCTATAATTTTATTTAAAGATTCATATAGATAAATTAAGTATGCCGAGCTCAACTGTGATGTTAGATTTAATTTTAGAGTAAATAAAATGATGATTTTATACCTTTACATATTTGGGCATTTAGAATTTAAAAAAATGATGATGATTTATGGAATAAAGCTAAAGAGAGGAAGATTAAAGTGTAGAGGAAATGAATTTAAGATAAATGGATACAATATCCCCTATTTTCCATTGATTTGGTTTGATTTATGGTTATACGTGTTATGCATGTATGTGATTAATGCATGAATAATTGAAATAATTGCAATAGAAATGATTAATAGGATTAAAAATGATGTTTTGAATGTTTAAATATAAAAGAAAATAAATTTAGTTGGATAACCTACTATGGCCAAATGATGTACTTAAGAATTTCTTAATGATTTGGTAATTTTTATGCTAATTAAGTATGGATCTATGATAATCAATATGAGGGTTAGTGATTTAAGTAATTAAATTGTTATAAATATGATTGAAATGGATTATATTATATTAGGCTGAATAGATATTAAGAATAAATTAAGGAATATGTCAAATATTAATGAATAATAAATGCATGTTAATATTGTTTAACATAAGATGAAATGGAAATAATGAAAATAATGAAAAATGATATGGTTAGAGTGATAAAGGGCCTAAATAAAAGAAATTTAAAGTTTAAGGGAAAATTATAATTTTGAAAAATATTAAGGAAAAAGAATAAAATGGTAATTCAGTTGTTCTAGGGACTAAACTGTAATTACATAAAAGTATAATGAATTAAAGATATAGAGTATAGAATCGACGGCAATTTTATAAATAAGAGTGAACTAGAGGGACAAAACTATAAAGTAATGAAGTTTAGGGATTGAATAGTAACTTTTCCTTGTATAAAAGTTTAAGTGTGAAAAAGAAAGAAATAATAGTAATTTCGTACACAAAAAAATAAAGGAGGAGGATAAAATCATAATTTAAGGGATTGTAGGGGACTAAATAGAAATTAAGTCATGTTAAGAATTAGAATTTAAATTATTAATAAATAAAGTTAAATGATGTGAAAATATTAATAGTAGTAAGGATCTAAGTTAGTAAGATAATGAATAATGTATAATAATGTTGTAATAAATTTTGTGTAAAAGAATAAAGAGAGTAGGGACCGAAATAAAATGTAAATAGACTAGAAAGTAAATAAGTAAATTTGCAAAGATTGAAATTAAAGCTGCTGACGAAGTTAGAGATAAAGATAGCAAATAAGAAAATGAACCCTTAGTATATACTAGGGCATAATTTGTGTGTATAAGATGTGTAATGGCATAAAATGAATTTAAACATGAAAAAAAGTGTCCATGAATTTATTTAGAATTTATAAAATTTATATGAATACTTTAGAAAGTGAAATTGTTGAATTATATTGAAATAAATAATGAAATAAGTAAAAATGATTAATTATATTAAGATAATTCATAAAATGTGCAAAAGTGATGAAAAGGTTGAGTGATGCAAAATAAAGTGTTAAAGTGTGAAAAGTGGTTTTGAAATAATTAAGAAATTTTTTCCCTTAGTAATGATCGGACGGTTTAAATCTAGTTTAGGATATGATTGATTGGGCATAGGAACACCCATATCACGGTTCAAGTCATGGCAACTTGCTTTAATATGTCAAGTTCGTATTGATCTTCCATAATTCAGTATTAAGTGTTAAGTGAAAGTGATAGAGTGATCCTTCAAGATCATCCCTTAGTGCAGTGCTGTGGATCCATGGGGTTCACGTCCTGTATATTTGATCTAAAGATTTCTACTAAAATTATACTAGGGTATAATGGTAAAAATGACTTAAAAGTGCAAAAAGTGAAGTGTAAATAAAAATTAGAGTGAAAAAGGACTTGTATGAAAGAAAATAAAAAGTTTAGGGTCAAAAAAATAATTTACCTAAATAATAAGATTAGCGGGTAAAAATGATAAAGCAGTGAATGAACATGTTAAAAATGAACTTTTGTAGCCTTGGAGGATTAAAATAAAATTTGATACGAAAATGATAAAATAGGGACTAATTGGTAGTTTGTACGCCGAATAATGGATTTAGAGTGAAAATAAGTGACCTAATGGCAAAATTATAAATAGGATATAAAAATGACAATTTTGTAATTAATTAAAAAATTAGGGATCAGTATATAATTTGCCATAAAAGTAATGTATTTGAGATTAAATGATAGGTTGCATGTCAAATAAAAAATTTAGTGTGAAAATAAAGATAAGAAGTGGTATTAGTGTAAATAAATGATAAAAAGCACTATCGTAATTTAGTACAAGTGTAAGGATCAAATTATAATTTAGCAGATGGAATGTTAATTGAAGGACGAAATTGTGAATAAATCTTATTATATGGTAAGATAGGGATCAAAAGTATAATTTTTGCACTTAAGTGAAAATAAGGACTAAATCATAATTTTTCATGTCATAAAATATATTAAAATAAAAGAGAGGAAAAATTAAGCCTTAAGAGTAAGTGCGGCAAAAATAAGAAGATTCTTTTAAAACGAACAATTGAATAAATATCTAAGTGACTGAATGAATGAATGTATATCTGAATGACTAAATGATTGTGTAATGAATAAAAGTATGAAGGTTAATTTTCAAGTGAAAATGAAATATGGGTGAACTTATTTGTAAAGAATGAAAAGAATTGGTATTAAAGTGTAAGTGGCAAGAAAATAACATGTTAAGGATCAAAATTGCAATTTGCATAATGAATAGTAAAGGAAGTGCATAAATGAGTTCAATTAGTGATATTAAAGTAATTAATTATAATTGAAGAGCAATATTATAAATCAATGAAAGTTAAGTATAAAAAAGGCAACTGCACTAAATGATGAGTTTAAAGGATAAAAATGATAAAATGTAAAAATGAGTGGTATTATGGAATTTAATAGCATAAAGTGTTAAGTACAATAATAATTGTGTTTTATTAAATTACTAAGAAATTTTGCAAGTTTAGTTCATTTGTGCATGAATGTAGGATGCACATAAGAATGGTGAATGATGTATGTGTATATGTGTATGATATTTTATGGGAAGTTTGGGATATGTATCCACCACTGGATATTTCGATACTCAGCATGTAGTTTGTTGATTGCTCACAGGTTATAAAGACAGAAAGATGGGTAGTCGATGCTACAAAGATGAACAAGAACAAAGTGGGTTACCATATGTATATATATGTATATGTATGTGTGTGTGTGTGTGTGTGTGTACACACACATACACATATAAAAAGATGGGTAGCCGATGCTACAAAGATGAACAAGAACAAAGTGGGTCACCATGATGATGGTAGGCATGGTGTGCACGCGCGTGTGCACACACACACACACATGTGTGTGTGTGTTGGAATTATAGAGTGTGAATTGTACTCACTTAATATTTAATTATAATTATGTCTACCTTGTGGATATGTGATATGGTATGAATGTAGTTTGTGATTTCAAAAAAACAAATTAGTTGGTTGTTTAGTGTAACCGCCTTTCTGTCGTGACATCTGATCATTGTATGTACGATCCAGTGGTATAAGGATATTACAAGTTAATCGATCCATGATTCAAAAAATTGACCAATCCATATAGATCGATTTTGTCAAAATACTAACCGTTAATCAGTCTGTTATAATCAACTAACCAGTCCATTGATTTTTATTTTTTTGATCTAATTAACCACTATTTTTCAGTTAACCACTATTTTTTGGTTAATAACTAAAATTATAAAATGTAATTATAAAAAATAATAAAATTTTCATGGCATTTGAAAATAAAAAAAATGATTGTTCAAACTACAAGCATAAATTTAAATTATTCAAATACTTAAATATTAAAATTACAAGCCAAATACATAATATTTAAACTAATTCAACAAGTTTCAAATAAAAATACAGTTTAAAATAAAAAAATAAAAAGGAAAGGTGATTGTATATGTAATCCAAGTGGTTGTATTTATAATCCAAATAAAAATGCAATCTTGCTTGTCGTCTCTGAAAAAGAAAAAAGAAAAAAAAAAGCAAAGTAGTTGTGTGATTGCTAGTAGTAAAAACTTTCGGTATAGTTTTTATGTTACATAGCAATGATATAATTTATTCATGCCTATATTCCAAAAAAATTTAAATCTATAATGCCCCAAATTATACTCTAGAAGATTTTAGGACATGGTTGGTAATTATAATTTTGTTTTGGTACTTAGCGTATTGTAGCATACTATAAAGCCAGGAAATCGGGTATATACTTGTAAATAAAGGCTTAAATTTGAAGTATAAATTTGAAGTAAGTTTTAAATAGTATTTAAACTATTTTCTAAGGGACTAAAGTAAATATTGTGCCTAGATTTTTCTGTAGTTACCAATGAAAATTTGACATCTAAATTTCTATAAGATTTATGAGTATTTAAGACAAAAATCTACCTTTAGAGTGAGGCGGCCACGAAGGAAAAAAAGGAAGGAGTCACTACCTTTCGCCCATTGTCTTCTTCTTCTTCATTTCTTCTAATTCAACTCCAAGTTCTGAGTTTGTTGGAGATTATAAAAAAAGGTATGAAGTTGTTTATTAAAGAATTAGAGTGGGTTAATGGTGGTGCTATAAGTAGAATAGACTTTTGTTATTCTTATTCTCCCTACTCTGTAAATCTAGTTGAAAAGAAATTTCTTTATTTAGCAGATGATTAAGGCAAAATTAAAGGAAAGGGAACGTAGGGGAGCGGGGCTATTCTCTTTAATCAAGTAAGTGCCTAATCAATTATATGTTTAACTAGACTTTTTAATCTATTAGACTTATGTTTTAAGGGTGATTGTGATTAAAAATAGGTCAAAAAACACTGAATGCGTGTAAACAAGGATTGATGTTATAGAATCTTGTTGTATGATTTTTGATAACTATCAGAGCTAATTAAACAATCTTTTAGGTTGTCCCTTTTACATTAGAAAATGGAAGTAAGTTAGGATCTAAATCCATCTCTTAAAGGCCTTAAAACTGAAAAAAAAAATTATAGGAGACACCATGGAGGGCTTAAATAGAGGTAAAGTGTAAGTATGAAGTGAGGGTATTTCTGAAACCTTTAGATGGTTAAATAATGTTCATTAGATGTGGGGAAAAGATAATTAAGTTTGAGAATGCATTAGTTAGAATGGTAAAGTGGGGAATGGCCTTAAGCTTGTTCTGTTGAATCTTTCTGCAAAGATGGAGTTTTGAAATCAATACAGCTAGGACAGTCATTGTCTCTGCCAAGTTATGACATTCTATCTCCATACGTGATAGCCAATACAAGTTTTATTATTTCTTAGTTTTGAGCGACTTATCTTTAGTTGTTATTGAATTAATGATTAACTTATTTTAATTAATAGTTAATGATTGATTTATACATGACTATTGATTTGCATATTGTCGGATTAGTTTATTGGTATTAATGCATGATTATATTCTGAGTAAGGTGTAATTATGTGTTGGTAATAGTAAGTTAAGACTAAAAAAAGTTGAACTAAGAATAGATTGAAATTAAGTTTGCTTGTAAAAGAGTTTAATGGATGTCTAGGAGTTTAAAACTAGATTTTTATGCTAAGTATTAGATTTATCTATGAGTTTAATACTTAGAATAATATTCTTCCATAAGGTATCTGGCTTTATTACTAGTTTTTTCATAATCACTTGTGTTCTCATTTTAATTAAGTCATTACAATGGAAATTGAGGTAGATAGTTCCTTTAGCAAAAGTATTTCAGTTATTGCTTTCTTTTTAATTTATGTTGGTCTAGTTTTATTTTTTATTTTGTTTAGTTGTTATTTGAGTTTAGTTCTTGTCTTTAAATCAAAAACTTGGGAAATAATATGAGATTAGTTTAATTCATATATAGATATTTTGTTTAGCAATCCATATTTTCTTAGATACGATATTTTGGATCTTAATCTATATTTTTCTATATTACTAGCCAATCCGGTATACTTGCTAGATACCGATCATCATGCCCTAATTAAATAGCATCCTAAGTATACGTACACAACATGCTTTTCTTTCTTTTATATATATATATATATATATATATATATATATATATATATAACTATGTTACTACATATTTAAAGTCACACTTTATCTTTGTTCTTAGGATTAAAGTGCTCTATTTATGTTTAAAAAGGTTTGGACTAGCTTTGATAACCATTTGAGACTTAAATTTAACTTTAGGAAGGAACGGGGAAGGGTCACAGTCAGCAGCTTATACCTTTTGATCATGACATAGATTGCATTTTGGTTCAGTCTTCCAGGTTTTGGAGGCTTCTAAAAAGTTGTATATCTATGTCTTATAGTTCATTTCCAACTAGAATCACTCAATTTGAATCAATCTATCTCGAGTTATAACCTAAATAGTCCTAAGGGGTCACTTGATTCTTAAGACAAATTTTGGATATTTAAAGAATTACCTTGCTAATCTGGTTCCTATGCAAATTTAAACTTAATTTCCATAACAACAATTCATTATAATCTCTAATATTACATACAACATGCCTCATACACATTCACACACATATGCAAATAATAAAAGTTCTCATACCTCAACATGTATCCTTAATACTCATTTAGCTCCTTTCTATTATCTTTGCCTCCTTCTTGCTATTATCTCCTTCTTCATAAAATGACTTACATATATGAATACCTATATAACTCATCAATTTCAATTCCTAAAATATGAAACAAAAAGAAGTAAAAGAGAAATCACTATTACTTTAGAAATAGCTAAACTCTAAATTCTCTCTCCTTTCTAACCTTATAGATGAAATTAGGGTATTACTTTAGGGTGAAAACGGTGGAATTTTAAGAGAATTTCTACAGTATTAGGACTTATGGTGGCCGACCTCTCCTTCTCCTATTTTATACCTTGATTTTTCTCCCTTTCTCTTTATAATTCTAGAGAAATCTAGGTGGCTTCATCCTATTGGTCCATTTTTGGGTCATAGTAAATTGCATCTTACTCCCTCATCTTTCTAATTTCTCATTTTCTCCCCAAAACTTACACTTTTTCTTTTCAATTGGGTCTCTTAATGCCATATTTTCTTTCTTTTATACACATGTATAACTTAATAGGAAATATCAATTTTGCCTTTGATCTTTTAATTTAATCCCCTTTAGGTCCTTTACTACTCTTTCAATACTTGTCTCTTTATATTGTCGCCAGTATACATTCTAAACATACCAAATTACAATTAGAGTATAAATTGGGGCCTCAAAGGTTTCTCCCATTAAGGCTATTATGCGACATATTTAGGTCACTATACAATCCATCTGGGCCAACATATAGCAAATCCAATAGTTGATCCAAGCCGACTAATCGAATTATTAGCTCATTTATGATATATCCATTTATAATTCAATCCAAATCCGCTCAATCCAACTCATTTGTCACCTATATATATAATAATATTTATATAATTTTCCAAATAATAATATTTTTGAATATTGTTTATGTCAATATAGTAATCATACTTTTAGAAAATAATTTTAAATATAATAATATCTAAATTATAGTTCACATTATGGTAAAAAAATAATAGGTTTAGGTCAATTAAGTAGTAGTGTAAAAAATGTTCAATTAAGTATCCACGTTGAATATAGATAGAAAAAAAAATTTCTTATACTTGCAATGCTAAGAAAATGAAGAATAGGAAATAGACTAGAATAAAACTTAAGAGATATTAAATTGGATTTAAAAGAAAGTGAAAATTGCTTCGACATTAATAAGTTTGTGCAATGGACAACAATTTCACGGCATAATCGAACTTTTCTGTTAAAAATTGCTTTTTCTTCAAATTTCATGGTCTGGAACTATCTTCCCAATCAGCCGATGAACATTTTTGTTTTTCCACAAATCAACCCTTTGAGAGTTTACTCCAAATTGAACCTAAAATGCAACAAATAAACCAAATTAAGTAGATAATTAATTATTAGTGATAAAACAAAAAATTTTACCGTAGAAGGAGAGATCACCGGCCATGGTGAAGGAGGCTTTAATGACCTGCAAAAAAGGAAACTAGCCCGGTCTTATCGGGCTTTTGAGCTCCGATGCCTAAGTTAGCTATCGAAGTGGAGAGAAAGCTTAATAGAGAGAGAGTATTAAGAGTTAGAGAGAGAGAGACCCCCTTGTTATGTGTTTACCTCTCATATTTATACCCTTGAGTATTGGGCTTTATGGGCTTTTGATCTTAGGCCTCTTCATAGACCGACCTTATAGTTAATTTTATTTTGGGTATTATCACTAGTCCCTTTCCACGCAATTTGATCTTTGAGATCGAAGGCTCGATAATTTTAGGAGTTACCCACTTATGGGAAGTTACCCTTTTGGAGAACCTTGTCTTTGGGAGTTACCTGCTTATGGAGAGTTACCCATTTGGAGAACCTTGACTTTGGGAGTTACCCACTTATGGGGAGTTACCCATTTAGAGAACCTTGTATTTGGGAGTTACCCACTTATGGGAAGTTACCCGTTTTATAATTTTTATCCTGCAAATAATTTTTTGCAATTTCATTGTGCAAATAATTTTATAAATATTTACTAACCTGAAGGCTACTCATGTGATCCACCCTTGGCAGACAGTCTTCCGATTCGATCCGTTTTTGGCAACCTCATCCGATCCGCCCTTGGCGATGGACAATCTTCTGATTCATTCCGCTCTTGGCGAAGAGATAATCAGTCCGATCTACCCTTGGTGATGGACAATCTTTCGATTCGTTTCGCTCTTGACGGAGAGATAACCAGTCTGATCCGCCTTTGGTGATGGACGATCTTCCGATCCGACCGATCGTTCTCCATCCGATCTGCTCTTAGCGATGGATGGTTTCCCGATCCGCTCTTGGCGGAGAGATATTATCCATCCGATCCACCTTTGGCAATGGACAGTCTTTCGATCCGACCCATCATTCTCCATCCGATTTGCTCTTGGCGATGGATGGTTTTCCAATCCGACCGATCGTTCTCCATCCGATTCGCTCTTGGCGATGGATGGTCTTCCGATCCGCTCTTGGTGGAGAGATATTATTCGTACGATCCGCTTTTGGCGATAGAAGGTCTTCCAATCGTTCTCCATCCGATCCGCTCTTGGCGATGGATGGTCTTTCGATCCACTCTTGGCGGAGAGATATTATTCGTCCGATCTGCCTTTGGCGATGGACGATCTTTCAATCCGACCAATCGTTCTCCATCTAATTTGCTTTTGGCGATGGATGGTCTTTCGATCTGCTCTTGGCAGAGAGATATTATCCATCCGATCCGCCTTTGGCAATGGACGATCTTTCGATCCGACCGATCGTTCTCTATCCAATCTACTCTTGGCGATGGATGGTCTTTCGATTCGCTCTTGGCGGAGAGATATTATCCGTTCGATCCGCCTTTGGTGATGTACGGTCTTCCGATCCGATCGATCGTTCTTCATCCTATCCGCTCTTGGCGATGGATGGTCTTTCGATCCGCTCTTGACGGAGAGATATTATCCGTCCGATCAGATCGATTGTTCTCCATCCGATTCGCTCTTAGCGATGGATGGTCTTTCGATCCGCTCTTGGCGGAGAGATATTATCCGTCCGATTTGCCTTTTATGATGGACGATTTTTCGATCTGATCGATCGTTTTCCATCTGATCTACTTAGAAGAATAATTAAATAAATTCTCAATGTACATACCCGGTGTTGGACCAAAAAGACTTTTGAAATATATCTTTTCAGATCTTTAAAGGTGTGGTAGGTAATCACATGCTTTTTTGTTGTAGAGGTGGGACCCATCCATCATATCTTTCAAGAGATAGAGATAGGTTTGCAATCAATGCTAGTCATCTACGAAATTTGAGCACATGTACTCATTGAAATTTGCTTTTTGATTTTAGTTTTTCAGCTTTGTTTGTTCTTCCTACTGTTTATTCAACATCACTTTTGTCCAGTGGGGGCCTCTCCGGTGAATTTGGTTATCACCTTGCTCTATTTTTCTTGGAGCACAACACCCGTATCACTTTTCTCTTCTCCTTTTTTGCAAGATCAAATCTAGGATCTTTAGATCTAGGCCTTTTCTTTGAAAAGAAACTCAAGATCTTTCTGATTTAAGCTTTTATTGTGAGATCAAACTTAAGATCTTTCAGATCTGGGACTTAAAGTCGTCCATAACTGTCTTTCTTTTTTAATTTAAGGCTAAGTAGCTCAGATCCGGCGTCAACTCTCAACAAAAACACTAAATGATAAAACACAAAATTTTACCGTAGAAGGAGAGATCGCCGACCATGGTAAATGAGACTTTAATGACCTGTAAAAGAGAAAACTAGCTCGGTCTTGCCAGGCTTTTGAGGTCCGATGCCTAAGTTAGCTATCGAAGTGGAGAGAAAGCTTAATAAAGAGAGAGAGAGACCCCCTTGTTATGTGTTTACCTATCATATTTATACTCTTGAGTGTTGGACTTTATGAACTTCTGATCTTAGGCCTCTTCATAAGTTTTTAATGGGCCAGCTTTATAGTTAATTTTATTTTGGGTATTATTAATTAGCAAATAAACTAATTAAACATGTAGAAATAGCATTAAACCTTAACTAAGAATTGAAAATAAATCCTAAAAAATATTTATAAAAATGGACACTATGAGCCAACACTTAACTAAAGATGAGAGAGAGTTTTGGTTATGGATCCTCTTTTTAGAAATTTATGATTGTAACTTAGGACTTTATATTTCACCCTTATATGTAGAGAGATATATAAAACTAATTATATTTAAAAAAAAAAAAGAGATTGAATTATTTAGATAGAGTTTATTAAATTGATATACATAAAAAAAATTAAAATAAGATTGAAATTTTTTTGGAACCATAATATAAAATAGTTACGGTTGCTAAAAAATTACATGGCTTTTTTTTTGTGGATTTCATTTTTTTAACAAATATTAAAAAAAGGAAAAAATTGAAATAGCTTTATTTCAATTTTATTTTTTTATTTCAATTTTTTTAAGTTTAATAAATATTACCTTAATTGAAATGAAAGGAGTACGTGTGAGAGAGACCCAATATCTTTTTTCATTTTTAAACTACGTCATTCTAAAAATCTGGTTGAAGTATCATAATGTAAATGTCTACGTAATTATTGTAAATATTCATAATGTTAATTATTGATCGAATTTATTATATTATTTTCTTATAAAAAAAAATATAACAGTTGACAAAATGTGGCGTGCAATTCAACCTTTTATATTATTTAGAAAGAAAAATGTAATTCATTTTTTATTCAACGTTTGTTTTAATAAAACTCTTTACAATTGATTTTTTTTGTTTTTTTGTTTTTTTGGTTATAAGGTTTTTATGAAGTCCCAAATTTGAAACTTTTTAGTTTTGGAACAAAAATACTATCATTGAGGGACGAATATAACATATATTTTACTGAAGTCTACTCAATGGATTATTGTTTTTTATAACTACTCAATATTATGGTATTACATGCAAAAATACATGTAATCATTGATTATCTATATATTTTCTATATACACATTATTATTATTATTATTATTATTATTATTATTATTATTATTATTATTATTATCATTATTATTGCTTTTTATCACTCTATAGTCTATTCCAACTTCCAACCATGATCGCCGCATCCATTATTGCTCATATTTTATCTATCGTCGCAAGGGATGGATTTACTACGTATATATTTAGAGGGGTTCAATGCCTACTGATTTTATTATAAATAATTAATTGTATTCTGTTTTTTTTTAATGAATTATACTATAATTTTTAGAGGCTAAGTACGGTTTCTATATCACCGAAATAAAAACTTAATTAATTCAATTAATCCGGTTCGATTTTCGCTTATTTTGATTAACTAAATTGGAAATGCCTCCTTGAAAATCCATGTGACCTTCAAAATATGAAAATGAAGAGAGTTTCAGAGTTTGTTGATTGCCAAATTTTTTTTTTAAACTGGTACCTGAAATTTATTAAATCAAATTAGAAATAAACGAGGCCTAATAATATTAATCCGAATAATGAAATTAAAGAAAAGAACAATTCCTTTTTATTGGAATGCGTACTATCTTAGAGAATTACTAAATCAACTGCATGTATTTTGACCTCATTGACTTAAAAAACTCTGGGCGATCCATTGGGCAAATGGCTGTCTCCAGCACCAAGTCCATTGCCATCAGTACCTTCCATTTTCTCTGCAATTATCTTTTTATCACAATCATCATCGCTGTTAATTGTTTTTGTAAATTAAATGAAGCATACAAATATCTCTCACCCTTTCACAACCAAATATTGATCGAATTGAAAAAAAAAAAAAAAAATATATATATATATATATATATATATATATAAAATCTTTGCTGAAAAAATTATTAAAGTCTTATAATGCTATCCATTATAATTAGAATGAAAGAGAAATAGATTAAGGCAACTTTTTCTAAAATTAATATAATTTTTGTAGGATTGGGTAAAAGGAGTGGTTAATAATGAGAAATGAGGCAAGGTGTGTCAAATTTAAAGGGTAGTGGATCAAACATTTGATTCCAAATAAATAAAAATGATAATATTGAGATCCTGAAGCTTATAAAATACTTAAGAGATCCAAGCAAGATCATAACTACTCTAATATCCTCGTATAAACATGATTAAGCAAGCTAATCAAAGTTTCCTTTGTCAATTGTTTTGCATCTAAGAGAGATTATGGCTATAAGTGAAGCCAAAACTGATTAACGATATTTCAAAACACGCCAACCTGTATCTTGGGAGCCTGCTTAATCAAATACCTTAAAAGTTTGATCAATTTCACCCACGATCACTGAATTTACGATTTATCACCAAAAAATAACTGATTTTTTTTGCGACTTAAAAGTCACCGAACTTATTATATTTTTTCATAAAAATCATGTTCACCAGTTTTCGACGAAAATTCTTGTCGGATTGATGATATGGCATACCACATCATATTTCTGGACACATGTGGCATGTCTCACGTTTGGATCAATTTCAGTCACGGTTACTGGACTTACCATTTATCATTCAAAAGTAACTGATTTATTTTTTGGTAATTTAAATGTTACTGAACTTATCACTGTTTTACAAAAAAATTATTTTGATCGGATACCTATAGTAATGGATTTATTGCCATATCATAAGCTAATGTGTCATATTTGATATGTCAGCAGCCAAATTACTGTCATCGGCTAATGTATTATATTTGACATATCAGCAATCTATGTGCATCCATAGCTGATGATGTCCATAGCTAATGTGTCATAATCGATGATGTGGCAATAAATCCATCTCCGTGTAGCCCTGTGCAACGGTTGCTTCGGTTCAATAATCGAACCGAAATAATCGAAAACTGAATTTTTAAGATTTTAATCAACCGAATCGAATTTATAGAATAACAAAATTTAAAATCGAATCAAAATTTTCAATTGGTTTGGTTCGGTTAACAGAAAATCGAAAATTAAAACTATTTTTTTTAAAAGTAAAAAAAATGTATCTAAAAATTATGCAAAATTATAAATCATATTTTACTGAAGTAAAAATATCTAAATTGTATAAAAATAAAAGTTCAAACTAAAGGTACAGTCCCAAAATATATAATAAATAATACAAAAAAATTGTTAAATAATTTTTTTATTTAATCATTTTTCAATTTAATAGTCAAAATTTCAAATTATCACATAAAAATAGATATTAATAATTAATAAATGTACTTATATAATTTACAACTCAAAATAAGATAATTTACATGTATAAAATAATTATTTAATTAAAAAATTCAAAAAATTATATAATTATATAAAATTTCGGTTCGATTCGATTTTTTTTACGTTTTTTCTTCAAAAATCTAACCGAAAAATCAAATTTTTTCAAAATTCAAAATCAAAAAATCGATCGGTTTGGTTCAATTTTTCAATTTGAACCGAAATTTGCTCACTCTTATCTCTATATATGTCCGGTTAAAATAACTTTTCTGTAAAAAGATAATAAATTAAGTAACTGTAGGTAAAATTAATTTAAATATGAAATGTACAATGTGTGTTCTATCATATGATGTAATATGTTATGTCATCAGTTTAATAAAATTTTTGAAATTAATTAATATAAATTTTTTATGTAAATATTATAAATTTAGTGATTTTTAAGTTAAAAAAAAAAATTATCGTTGAATGATAAGTTATGAGTATAGTGATTAGTAAAATTGACCCCTTAAAAGCCCCAATTAAGAAGCATGCTACTTTCTGTCCTCTTTTTTTTCTTCCCACTTAAATAATGATTGCATAATATCTCCCCTATTTATACAAAATTTGTATCAAACATATATTATTACGAAGAGTCTAAAATATCCAATGGACACTATTTAAAACAATAATGTATGAGATTTTTTTTTTAAAAAAAAACAATAATGTATGAGATATTAATGTTGTCAATTGAAAAAAACAAAAAAAAGAAAACAAATATCTAAAATAAAGATTATATATGCTAGACATGTACGCGATAGTATGGCGTCTACGGACTATTGGATTAAAAATAAAAAAGAAATATTACTACTTCAATTATTTTAAGTGTATTTTTTTTGGTAAAATGTTTTAAGTGTATTTTTTTAACAATATTTGTACATTTTAAATGTTGTTTTAAAAATTTAAAAATTAAAAAAATTTACTGCATTTTTTAAAAATTATAAAAAAAATTAATACATATTTTTAATTTTACCACTGTTTTGATATTTTAAATATATTTATATTTTGTTGTCATTTTTTATATTATTTAATGAAATGTTAATATTATCGAT
Organism: Excoecaria agallocha; assembly: GCA_037975025.1. Classification (NCBI taxonomy): domain Eukaryota; kingdom Viridiplantae; phylum Streptophyta; class Magnoliopsida; order Malpighiales; family Euphorbiaceae; genus Excoecaria; species Excoecaria agallocha. The sequence goes on along the minus strand of CM075808.1, from coordinate 40,977,152 downwards.
TATTAATAAATTTTTATAATTTAAAATTTATTAATTTTTTTTTATCTGAACACCAATAGTTAAAAGCAATGTTTAAAAAAAATACAGATAATATTTTATTAACTCAATGGTATGTATTAAGTGGGACGAAGTCACATGGTATATAAAGCGAGCAACTCTCTGCCCTTATCTTTTCAAAAATAACTTTTCTTCTCTTAATTTATTTATAATTCATTATTTTAATCATAACTATTTACCTTTTTTAATATTGAAAACCATCAAATTTACTCTCTATAATATTATTTTTCACAAAATTTAGTGATCTTAGTATAAAATCATAGCTCGGCTCTTGGTTGCATATAGCAAAGTGAATGAATACTACATTAATAAGATAATAAAAGATAGTAAGCATTTAATCGAATTGTTTATAGAAACGAAAGAAAGTGAGATAATTTGGTGGAAATGTCTAAAACTATCAACACATAGGAGGCACGTAAAGTTTAATAGAAGTTGGGTTTCCTATAATTGTACGTGGAGTGGGACTTATGCTGGCCCATATCAAAGTAATGACAATCAACTTGCAACCATACTCTCTTCTACAGTTCCTTCCTCAATCATTTCATGCATTCTTTTTTTTTTTCAAACTATTTTTATTTATATTTGTGGACAGAAATTCAAAATCCCCTTCTAATCATTTTTTTTATTCAAAAATATATTTCCCACAAAAAAAAAGTAAGGTTAACGTAGTAAATTTTCCAAACTCTGGGGGTAAGATGTCATCTTCCCATGTTGTCTGAAATTAACACGAAAAGACACAGTAAAGCAAGAAAATTTGAAAAAGTAAATTACTACTGCTACTAATACTAATAAAGACTCTCTCTCTCTCTTTCTGTAAATATCTGACACACACAGTCTCTCTCTCTCTCTTATAGGAACTCACAGGCACGCACTTTCTCTCTCTATCTCTATCCCTCTCTTTATTGGTGTTTGCCTTTTTCTCTTGGTATAAAAATGAGATAAGTAAAAGTAATGGCGGGTGGGTTTTTATCGATTGAGCCAAAGTAGAGAGAGCAGCAGAAACAATCGCCTCCTTCTTTAGAACTATATATCCATTACTGAAAAAAACCAATAAAATCCTCTTAATATACGTTTAAATATACGTGTTTTTATATGCGTACACGTATATATTATCCTCTGTTAAGATCTTAATGTTATAGGTTTAAAAAAAGCTGCTGTTGCCTCTTCATTTGGCTTCAACTCCCTCTGCTAAATGCTTTGTACTTGAGTTTCTAAGTTGTACTATTTTGGGTTATGCTCGTGTAATATAAGATCTGGATTTCTGGAAAAAGCTTTGGAGGGAGCAATATTTTTGTAGTAGATCTATTTGTGGTCTACAAGTTTGGATTTTTAAGGCTTTGTTGGGTTTGTTCTCGAGTGCTTCCTCATTTGTGTGCTGAAATCATTTAGCTTGAACGTGTGATTTTGGATTTTGGAGCTGGAATGCGAGGTTGTATTTACTAAAGATTGAGCTTGGTGAATGATTTAGTTAAGTTGGGGGGTTTAAGGGTGAAGAACATAGAAAGCGGATGTGGCTGAAATCGGTCGTTTTTTGTGGCAACACCGGCGTCGGTTGAGGATTCGGCTAACTGGGTTGTGGTGGTGTTTGTTGTTAGCTTTAAAATTGAATTTTCAAATCGAGTTTTGTTTTAGTCATGTGTTTCTTTGATGGTCACTTACGGAGAGAAGTTATTAATTTGTGCTGGTTTTTGAAGGGGGGGAAGGGTGGGAAAAGGTGAAGAAGGTATGGTGTTGTGTGGAGAGAAGCTTTTGAAGAGATTGATTGGCGAGTGGGTTGGTTGGTTTAATTTGGGGTTTCATTGGTGTGGACAATAGTGGTGATTTGAATCTTATTGTTGTTGGTTTAAACTTGGTTTTGAAGGTGGGTATAAATCTCTCTTACAATGAGGCTCTCTTCAGCTGGTTTTAATCCACAGACGCAGGAAGGTCGGTATCATTGCTTGCAGACCTTCTTCCTCTACTTCTTTTGAAAAATGTACTTTTCTTTGTTTTTGAGATCTTGAACACAGCTGGCATATTTATTCTTTTTAATTGGTTTAGCTCTTTTAATTATTGGGTTCTTCTTTTTGTGTTTTGTTAGTTAGCCTCTGCTGCTGTTAGCTCAATCGAAGAGAAAGTTCAGAAGTAACTCCTACCGTTTTTTTTTGCTTCTAATAGCCCTTAAATGAATTTTGCAGGGGAGATGAGGGTTTTGAACTCCGAACTATGGCACGCATGTGCGGGTCCTCTTGTTTCTCTACCTGCTGTTGGAAGCCGTGTTGTTTATTTCCCCCAAGGTCACAGTGAGCAGGCAAGTATTTTGCTTTCTTAGCTTCTCAGTTATTGTGAAGCAGATTTACTAATTAATAATACTCTTGTATTTTGTTTTTTCGTATTAAATATGTTGATCTGGATATAGCTTTCAGCATGAATTATGGCTATCATTTTGGGGAACTTTTGAAATTCTTTCCCTTCATCTGAAAATAAATCCTGCTGTCATAGTTATAATGTGATATAATCAGTTCAGATTGCTTATCTCTTTTTATTATCTGTGAAGTTGTTATCTGTTAATGCAATTAATAGATGGATGATATTCACATCACATTCTACTCTTTTTCGGTTCCTTTTTTTTCCCTTAACCAAATTAGATGTCGTCTGTATAGGTTGCTGCATCAACCAACAGAGAAGTGGATGCCCATATCCCAAATTATCCGAGCTTACCTCCACAACTTATCTGTCAGCTTCACAACGTAACCATGCATGTAAGACTTGTTTACTTTGATAATTCCTCATTCTCAGTGTTTACACGTGTTGTTCTCTAAAGGTGTAGAGAATTTCTCGATTTCAGGCAGATGTTGAGACAGATGAAGTGTATGCGCAGATGACCTTGCAGCCACTGAGTCCTGTATGGCATATTGTCTTAATTGATGTTTTGATTATTGTTTTTTAACTGATATGAATTGCCCTTGATACTTAAAATGGCCTTATTCTGCAGCAAGAGCAGAAGGATGCTTACCTTCCGGCAGAATTGGGCACCCCCAGCAAACAGCCAACAAATTATTTTTGTAAAACTCTGACAGCTAGCGACACAAGTACTCATGGGGGGTTCTCTGTCCCCCGCCGGGCAGCTGAGAAAGTGTTCCCTCCATTGGTAAAGCTTCAGTATTCTGTTGATGCCCTTTGGTTTGTTCTCAATTCTTGAATTCAAGCATGGAAGATCTTAATTTGATTCTCTACTTGCAGGACTTTTCGCAGCAACCTCCTGCTCAAGAGTTAATTGCTAGGGATTTGCATGACAATGAATGGAAATTCAGGCATATCTTCCGGGGTGAGTTTTGATAGATGATTTATGAGCATCATTTCTATGATTTAAAAAATGTAATCAACTCTGATGTTGACTGCGTTCTGTTTCCTTAGCAAAGAAGCCTCATCATCTGTTTGTTCAAGGGAATGGGGTTAATGTGCATACTTGAGTATGCCTATGAAAGCCATGCATCTGATTTTCAAACTGATGAGAGCACTACATACGATGTTGTGCCCTATTCTCTTTCTACTTAGTTGATTTACTATTAGTTTGCTTTCTTCTGTGGATCAATTTTTTTTTGCTTTAGTTTTACAAGGTGGCTTGCTTTGTCTGTGTCTAATGTCTGTAAATATGTTTCCATATGAGAAGGATACAGAAATGAAATTGTGCAAACTTTAAAACTTGAGTTGCAAGACCATGATAAATTAATTTTATTGCGGTATAGATCTACCCATGCTGTTCACTGTTGCGAAATGTTATTTCATCCTATTTGGGTTGCTGCCTGTTTGATAACATAGCTAGCCAGAAGGTGAGAAGATAAGCAGTTAGTGATTGTGTACTATGTGTTTAATGGTTCTTTTGGATATTCTTCATTCAGGTCAGCCAAAGAGGCATCTCCTCACAACAGGATGGAGCGTGTTTGTTAGTGCTAAGAGACTTGTTGCTGGGGATTCAGTCCTTTTTATCTGGTAGGCTGTCAGCTAACTCCCCTTTATCTGTTCTTTGTATGAGCATGTTTGGTTTTTATAGGGTAGAATGTATATTTTAATTTTGCTCATCTGAGACTTGTCTAGCATGGACTTCCCCTTGGCCGAACAGTGGCACAAGTCTTTGATTCATAAAGATATTTATGATCTGAGGTTTATTTGAAAAGCTAAATATGTTTACTGTCTTGGAGATTTTGTTAAAACATGTATGATTGATCTGCCAAAATAATGTTCCTTGGCATGATTAAGTCATGTTTGCAAGCTCGAAATTGTGAACTTATCAGGAGTTATTCCCCCTCCGTGTTCTAATGTCCTGTCTCTCTAAATCTTTGATGATTTACTAGAATTTGTGTACCTTGTGAATGTCTGATAAATCTGTGTATGCCTTTTCTAGGAATGAAAAGAATCAATTGTTGCTTGGCATACGGCGTGCTAATCGTCCTCAAACTGTGATGCCTTCATCAGTCTTATCAAGTGACAGCATGCATTTGGGGCTTCTTGCTGCTGCAGCTCATGCAGCTGCAACAAATAGCCGTTTCACTATATTTTACAATCCAAGGTATGGTGCTGGAATGTGAGAAAAACTTGAATTTTTTTAGGTCAGGCATGCATTAGATTTTGATCATGTCTCATTCAGGGCTAGCCCATCAGAATTTGTCATTCCATTGGCCAAGTATGTCAAAGCAGTATATCATACCCGGGTTTCAGTTGGAATGCGCTTTAGGATGCTCTTTGAGACTGAAGAGTCGAGTGTCCGCCGGTATGCTCTAAATCTTTATCCTTATTTTTGTTGTATTAGCATAATTGGCTTTTTGGTTGTTCATTGTCTGCACTTCAGTTTAATTTTTTTTTTTTCAATAATGTTGAAAATTAGCTTGATTATGTGGTGTACAATAAATCTGTTATATTTGGCAATTAATCGGTATGCTCTCTTGTCTGAAATTAAGTTGGTTAAATTGAACATGTTAAAAGTTGGATTCCGTTGAGTGTCTTTGTGTGTTGTGAATATGCATAACTCAGGACTTTTTTACTTTTATCACAGTGATTTCATGGCTTATCAAATAACAAGTTTCTTCTTCTTGTATTGTTGTGTTCTAGTGTAATATGATGCTCTTTTTAGAAGCTTGTGTTATTTTTGATACAGAAGTCTGACAATTGTTTTATTATCTAGATATATGGGTACAATAACCGGCATAAGTGACTTAGATCCTGTTAAGTGGCCAAATTCACATTGGCGCTCAGTCAAGGTATGTTACATCCAGTCATGTTGTTTAATGTTGAATAAGTTGATTCTTGGCAGGAATCTTTCTGTGATTGATTCAAATATTTTGCATAATATTATATGACTCCCCTCTCTAAACCAAATAGAAAAAAATGGATGTAGGTTGGCTGGGATGAGTCTACAGCTGGAGAGAGGCAACCAAGAGTTTCCCTTTGGGAAATTGAACCGCTGACAACATTTCCAATGTATCCCTCTCCGTTCCCTCTGAGGCTTAAGCGACCCTGGCCACCTGGACTGCCCTCATTCCATGGTAAGCTTGTCTATTGGCAGCTAGTGGGTTTTGATAAATGGTATAATCTTCTAGGCTCTGGCTCTTTTATTTCATAATTCTCGCTTCTGTTCATTTGGGAGGCATCATAAAATTAGTCTGGTTGATATGCTTGGGATAAACCTTTTCTTTTCTTAAATTTTCTATTACTGAATGCAATTTCATTTATCTCTTATTTGCAATTCTCTTAATGCAGGCATCAAAGACGAAGATTTGGGAATGAGTTCTCCCCTTATGTGGTTGCGGGGGGATGGAGACCGTGGAATTCAATCCATGAACTTTCAGGGACTTGGAGTCACTCCATGGATGCAGCCAAGAGTTGATGCTTCCATACTTGGTTTACAAACTGACATGTATCAAGCTATGGCTGCTGCTGCACTTCAGGAAATGAGAGCTATAGATCCTTCCAAGAAACCATCTACATCCCTTTTGCAATTCCAGCAACAGGCAAATCTACCAAGCAGAGCTGCTGCTTTAATGCAATCCCAGATGTTGCAGCAGTCTCAGCCTCAACACGCCTTTCTTCCTGGTGTTCAAGAGAACCAACATCAGTCTCAGTCTCCATCTCAGTCCCAAACACAGTCACACCTTATCCAGCAGCAATTGCAACACCAGCACTCACTTAATAGTCAGCAACAGCAACAGCATTCATTGTCTCAACCGCAGCAACAGCATTCACTGTCTCCACAACAGCAATTGGTTGAGCACCAACAGGTCCCTAATGTCGTCTCTGCTATGTCTCAGTTTGCTTCAGCCTCTCAATCGCAGTCACCTCCATTGCAGGCCATCTCTTCATTATGCCAGCAGCAGAGTTTTTCAGACTCAAATGGGAATCCTGTGACAAACTCTGTTGTTTCGCCCTTGCACAGTCTCATGGGTTCATATTCTCAGGATGAATCATCTCACTTAATCAACCTGCCTAGAAGCAGTCCCATGATTACTTCTTCTGGCTGGCCTTCAAAGCGAGCTGCTGTTGAACCCCTTATTTCTCCTGGAGCTCCACAATGTGTTCTGCCCCAAGTAGAACAGTTGGGCCCCCCTCAGACAAACACCTCCCCCAACTCTGTTTCATTGCCTCCCTTTCCTGGCAGGGAGTGCTCAATAGATCAAGAAGGTGGCACTGATCCACAAAGCCATCTTCTCTTCGGTGTTAATATAGAGCATTCATCTCTTCTACTGCAGAATGGAATGTCAAGTCTTAGGGGAGTTGGCAGTGATAGTGATTCCACGACTATACCGTTCTCTTCGTCTAATTACATGAACACTGCAGGCACTGATTTCTCACTTAATCCAGCAATGACACCTTCAAGTTGCCTTGATGAATCAGGTTTCCTGCAGTCTCCAGAAAATGTGGGCCAAGTTAACCCACCTACTAGAACCTTTGTTAAGGTAGGTGATTCTTAATATTTCTTTCTTTTTGTTTTTCTTTTTTGAATCAAAATATAAACTTGCATTATGTATCATGTTGCTGTTGCTGATACTGTTGTTGACAGGTTTACAAATCGGGGTCCTTCGGTAGATCACTGGACATTACTAAATTCAGCAGCTACAATGAATTGCGAAGCGAGCTCGCTCGTATGTTTGGCCTTGAAGGCCAGCTGGAGGACCCTTTGAGATCAGGCTGGCAGCTTGTATTCGTGGACAGGGAGAATGATGTTCTTCTCCTCGGCGATGACCCGTGGCCGTAAGTTCCATCTTCATTTTAGCAATATTCAAGTTCATTTTCTCATTTAAAAATTCTTAATTCTTATTTTCCTGAAAGTCCCCTGATTAGACCTTGATCTTGCAAGCATGGCATCTTGCAATTATTTCAAGTATGATAAATATCCCTACATTCAGTGGACATGCTGATGTATTTCCTTTGAATTATTTATCTTAATGTTTTTTGTGCCACTCTCAATTAGTAACACTGAAATATTTGATTGTTCTTAAACCAGGGAATTTGTAAACAGTGTATGGTGCATCAAAATACTGTCGCCACAAGAAGTTCAGCAAATGGGCAAACGTGGCCTAGAGCTTCTGAACTCGGTCCCAATTCAGAGGCTCTCGAATGGTACCTGTGATGACTATGCAAACAGGCAGGACTCAAGAAATTTGAGCACTGGCATAACTTCTGTGGGGTCTTTGGACTACTGAACAATTTAACCTGTTAAGATACCATCTTCTCTTTTGTAATATTAGCTACGCTTTGGATGATTCTAGAGGTGGGAAGTACTGCCTAATCCTAGATTAAAAGTACATATATAAAAGTTATTACTGTAATTAGAACATGTTATTCCTTGCTTCTACTCTATTGAATCCATACAATCCATAATTAGTAGGAGACTACTTTGTGGAGCTGGCTTTTTGTTTTTGTGATTTAGCAGTCAAATTTATGCTTAGATAAAGTTTGGTAGTAATATGAACATTGGGTGGATATGAGTGGGAAGGTATGGGATTTTATTGTCATGGGGGGGGGGGGGGGGGGGGGGGCTTATAGTAGCAAAGTTTTGAATACAAAGTCATTTAGACTTTTATACAATTGCATTGATCCCTAAGCCTAATTGAAGTCTCACTCTAGCTTTTGTTTGATCTTATCTTATCAAATTTGGAAGTATAAATCTCTCTTTCTTAAGAGGCAAATACTATTAAGTTTGCATGAACAAACATGTGCATTATTAAATTTGTTTATTTTGTGGCATTTTATCATCAATTTAATGTCTAATGTCTCTGGCACTTTGTTAAATATGTATATAAAATGCTAGGGTAGACGGTGGTCGGTTTTGTTTGACTTCGATTCTTTGTTAAGGTTAATGTATTTTTTTGTAAAATGGTTCGAATTAATTTTATTCAATGGGGGTATTATTCCCTCATGCTAGTGCGCACTTGACACGCTATTGGATGGTGGTGAGAGACGCTTTTATAATATATGGCATGGTAATGAATTTAATGATGTATGATTTTTTAAGGGGCGGACGATACCTATGTGTTTGATATAATTATATGGTTTTACAACCAAGATTTGGCTTTGTATTATATAATAAAATAGTTTATCAGATTATCTTTTCTTTTTTTATAAATATCAGTTTAGAAAAATTATAATTTTATTAATAAATTAAAATGCAGTTTCATTTTCTTTTAGTAGTTATCAATTATGCGCTGGAGATATATTTTCATAATTAAATATTTGATTATTATTTTAAATTATTGTGTACATTAATTATTTGCAATTGCAAATCAATGGATAGGTTATATCTTTCAATTTTTTTTAGGGTGGAGAAAATAATATTAATATATAAAAACATTATTTTTATACATTCATTTGCCCATTTAAAATAATAATGCATCTATGATATTTTTAAAATACTGCTTAACATAGGCATTAGGACAGTTGGAAAAGAAGTTAAAAAAAAAAAAAAGAAGTGACATTCGCATAATGAATAATTGTATAACTATTTGTATTTTTTATGGCAATATATGGCATTAATTTTATCTCTGAAGAATCTAATTATTATAATAAAATACATCATAATTTGATCTATGAACAATTTAATTATTATAATAAAATCGCAAATAGCGATAGATATTTGCAAGGGTTGACTTTCATAGCACAATTGCAAATAAAACAATCTAATCATTATAATAAAATCGCAAAATAGCAATGGACATTTGCGAGGATTCACTTAAATTGCAAGGAATTTAGAGAGAAATTCCTTGCAAAATGGAAAAAATAAATTCGTAAAAGTTTGGTAGAGAATAGCAATGGACTCAAATATTCAAGAGAAATTCCTAGAAAATGGAAACGAAATTTGTAAAAATATTTAGGTATTTTATTTTCCAGTTGTATCTATGAGAGCAACATGGTTTTTTTTTTTCAGTAATAAAATGAAAAACTTGACTCTCTTTAATCAAATTCAACATGGTATTAGAGCAGTGTTTGTAAATCCAAAATAGCATATGACAAATTCATCCAGCGAAAATGAAGCAGCAAATTCTCCATATCCTCTACTTACTTGTTTACTCGAAGAATATATAATATAATTATCCAACATGGTACTAAAAGCCTTTTGCAAAATATAATTATCCAACACGGTGCTAAAAGCCTTTTGCAATTCAAGTTAGGCAAGTTGCCCATTTACAAGTCGATCTCTTAGAAACAATGCCATGAAAGAGCAAAAAATAAGTGACAATGTCGTGTTATCCAGCTGAAGTGGCAACCACTGCTCGTAAGATCATTTGGTTATGCCAAATACTTAAGAGATTTACGTGTTACTCATTCAAACTTGATTCATTTGTATCGTGATAGTTAGGTTGCACGCCAAATTGCCTATAATCCGATCAAGATATTGGGGAATATAAACTGTGGAATGATCTTTTAGGGTTTCTGTGTTTACATACAGTACACAGCCATTTTGTTCAACATCACATCCAGCGAGGCTTGCTCGTTTGCCATCGTATCTCCACACACAATCAGCTCACCGACGTGTTCACCGAAGCATCAGTTTCATTTCTTAATTGCTAAGTTGGACATTCAAGATCTTCATGCTCCAACTTGATAACGCAGTTGTCAATCAAGACCAAGTTAAAAGATATTCTTGAGTTCATATCGTGCTTATTTTTAAACAAGTATTATGCAGATTTTGTGGGGTTATTATTGAAATCAAATTCCATTCTAACCCTGTACCTATTTTTTGTATTATGCTTTTCTTTTGTATTTAGGATTACTAACAGTTAGGTACTTGCAAAAAAGTGTTATATTTATTTTTAAATCCGTTTATTAGTTTAATATTACACAATTAATATCCGTTCTAAATACAGTAACTAATACTCGATATGCTGATACCCATTAAATCATATGCCATTATATTTGATTAATATCGGATAGAGTCGGATATCCGAATAAATTTCACCTATTGCAACCCTAATTGTATCTATAAGAGCAACATGCTTCTTGTGAAAAACCGGACTCTCTTTTACCAAATTTAACAAAAAGAATCTACAAAGTAAAGTGAAATTTTAGGAGAACTACAAGGGATTGCACGTGTTATGCTTTATATTTTTCTATTTAGGACATGATTAATAAATGTTCAAAATAAGTTTAAATTGAACGAGATTCAACAATTGCTTGCATATGATTTCATTGCACCGTCCTCGATTTATATGATTAAGGGTTTGATGCAGTGGGGTTGAGGCCTGGTAAGCTCGGTACCAAAAACCTTAAAAAAGAACATCAGCAACTTGTCTTGTTTAGTTGAGTTATACTTTGAATGGAAACACATTATTTGACATTTGAGCATTTTTAGTTGGAGTTAGGAGTTAGTACCATTCAATTCATACATAGAAACAGTACATGCCTTTAAGCCTAAACAATGGGGACATAACCTTGTCGGCAGATTGGCACGTGACAAAATCTTATCATTTGGTTGCACGCACGTTTGATTCTTGCAAGGATGACAGTGGAGCAGCGAAAAAGATAGAATGCACTCTTAAGATTTTATTTGGACGGTGCTTTAGCTATAGTTCACTAATGTATCGTAAATTTGAGAACAGCGTTTGTTGGCACTGTTATAGTCAAATCTTGAATCACCACAGCCACTCCAACATATAATATTTTAATTTTCCAATTATGACTCTCATTATTTTTGTAATTTTCAAAAATACCCTTATAAATTTCCATTCTATAATAATTTAGGACATTTATGTCATTTTAGTGTAAGATTTATTCTTATCATTTTGTCCATTTATTTTGATTCTTGCAAGGATGATTTTGGAGCAGTGAACGAGAAAAGGAGAGAAGCTGAAATTTGGCTCTTCCTTTTTCTGGTGGGACCTGAAGGTGAAAAAATTGGAAATTGAAAAGGTTTTTGTTTTACTAAAAATATGATTCGCTCCCTGAATTTTAATGTATTTTTATTTAATACCTCAACTTTTAATATGTTCCGTTATATTGTGAATACTCGCACTAAATGTTATGATTAATTTTGAAAAATTAATTAAAATATGTTGTTAATTTAGAAGATATTGGATCCTTGCATGATTCCTTTTTTTCTCCATTGAGTCTTAATTTGGATTGGATGAGTCTTAAATTCAATAGAATATAATAAAGATTAAGGGACTAAATAGAAAAAGTATTAAAGTTCAGGGGCTCAAAAGATGAGATTTGCCTTTGTTCAAATCATGCATGTTGTGGGGTAGTAATTAGAGATAGGACTTGGTTAAGGGATGGAATGGTGACAAGATAGAGCACTATCAACAATAATACTGCCTATAAAATGTAGGGTTGGGTTTCCAACAGCCCCTTCAAAAGGACATCCATATAGTGAGTGCCCTTTTCCTTCTTTTATTTTTCCTTGCTTTATAAACTAACTCCATCATCTGTAAAAGCACAAAATTATGAAAAATAACTTCTATTTTTTTTCACATATTTGGTAGAATTTTATTTTATTTGTATTCCTTCGCAACATGTTTTAGATATAAATTTTAAATATAAAGTATTTTTAAATATTTAAAATTGAATATTTTTATTTTATTTTTATGAATTTATCTATTCGACTTTAGATTAATTGAGTTAATAAATAAGGGAATTTTAGATACCGAATGAATTAAAAAAAAAACATATTTGAATTTTGCTTCACCATCCCATGTGCCTACTTTGTGTGTGGCTCTATCCAATCCATAATGTTTCTTTTAATTGGTGGGATTTGAAATGAAAATCCTAATTAATTAGTATTAATGGAAAACATTTCTACTTGTTCTATAGGTGAGTGGAATTATGTGATCACGGTGAAACTTGAGGTTTTTTTTTTATCTTGTTTTATTTCATTTATAATTATTAATGACTTAAAGCTGTTAGTTTGTATGATATTTTTAAGAGCACAAATAGTATCTCTCTTTTTTTTCTTTATAGAAAAGGTTATAACTTTCCGCATTTTCAATTTAGCAAAAATTTCAAATTGATTTTTTAACTTGATTTTGATTTTGAATTAGAAGTTCATGATTCATTTTGATTTTATTGTCAACTACCCACCAAAAAGAATGGAATCAAATAGAGAATGGTAACTCTAATAGGCTATTTTATCTTGGGTTGGAGACTCAACTTAAGGCTTAAAACTTTGAGGAAATTACATAGAATACAACTTTTTTAACTTTGATTTTTAAAAATACCATCATCAATTTTTAAGTTTTAAAAATACCATTTTTTAAATTTATGTTTTCAAAAATATCACTTTTATTTTTAACTCTATTTCAAAAATTTGATTTCAACCTAAGGATATAATTTTCTTCTAATCTCTGTCTCTTCTATTTCTCGATACTTCTTCTCTATTTATTTCGCTTTTGCCTCTGTTTCTCTAGCTTAATGCATGTCCTTATCGACCAATTACTCTGCTAAGGCAAAATTAAAGCCCGATTCTGTTGTTTTCCAGCGAAATTCTACCTACCCAACTCGTTAATTTCCCTAAATATTTATAGTTTCTCTTCTAATTTCAAGGTGGAAATGCTGCGGATCATGACCTAGGGTTCGTGAAGTACTAACTTTACCTTCAATTGCATGAAGATTTGGTGTTGCCTGTGCTTCACTGTCGAAGACGAAGAGCCACCATTGAAAGACAGTAACTTCGGGAATAAAGGCATGAGAGAGGGCGTTTTTGAGAATGAGAGCAACCCAGAGGGCAACATTGGAAATAACGTTGAGAATTCTGAGGAAGTTGCTGCCACGAGATTAGCACTTGCATTGAATGATAATGGGCGGGGGTGCGACAATCACGACTCCTTGAGATTGTTCGAAGAGATGATTAGAGCGATGCGCAGTGGTGGAGCTAATTGAAAACGGTGGATGCCACCCATTTCTGTTTTTTGCTTCACACTCTATCTAAGTATGGATATATTAAGGTTGCATCGGAGATTTTTAATAAGAGGAGGTTTAGATTCCCGCCTAGTGTCAGAATGTACACTGTTTTGATATATGGGTGGTGCAGGATTGGTAGAATTGATATGGCAGAGAGGTTTTTGAGGGAGATGAGTGAGTTAGGGATTGAGCCTAATGTTGTTACGTACAATGTGTTGTTAAATGGGATTTGCAGGAGGGCTAGGTTGCACCCTGAGGGTAGATTTGAGAGGACTATAAGATTTGCTGATAACTTGTTCGACGAAATGTCCCAGAGAGGGATTGAGCCGGATATCACGAGTTTTTCTATATTGCTTCATGTGTATAGTAGGGCTCATAAGCCTCAGTTAACACTTTGATAAATTGAAGCTGATGAAGGAGAGGGGAATTTGCCCGAGTGTGGCCACTTATACATCGGTAGTGAAGTGTCTTTGCTCTTGTGGGAGGGTTGAGGAAGCTGAGAAGTTGCTCGCTGAGATGGTTAAAGATGGGTTCTTTCCCAATGCAGCTACTTATAATTGTTTTTTCAAAGAGTATAGGGGAAGGAAGGATGCAGAGAGTGCTTTGAAGTTGTATAGGAAAATGAGGGAGAATGATCTCTGTGCTTTGAGCATCCACACGTATAATATATTGCTGGGTATGTTTATGAAGTTAAACCGCATGGATATTGTGAATGAGATATGGAAGGATTTAAGCAGTAGCGGTTTAGGGCCTGATTTGGATGCATATACATTGTTGATTCATGGGTTATGTGAGAAACAGAAATGGAAAGAGGCATATACATTCCTTGCTTGCATGCTTTCCATTTTCAAATATTGATGGATTTGTCAATACAATATATATATATACATACAACAACATATTTAAGTGAATTTGTTAATCATTAATCGGGGATGCTTATGGATTGCTAGCCAATTTATTGAATTGAGTACAATTGTTATATTTGCCTCAAGAAATTTTTTAAAATTGACTAAGTTTTAACCATTAAATTTTTATTTTTGTACTCTAAAATTGCACATGTTGTGCTTTAATTTATTGAATTTAATTCTCTAAATTTAATGCAGGAATTACATAAATATAATTTTAATTTTATTTCTTAATTATCAACAATAACATAAGAATACAACAATAACATAAGAATATAAGATGCTTTAATCATACTATATGTTTATGAAAAATAAAGATGGATCAAAATAAATTGCTGAGCTGTTTCTTTTTATGAATGATAATCAAAATTAATTTTTTTTTATTTTGGTATACCATCGGTATACCAAAATTCAGAATATCATTTTCAACTCTAGATTTTGGTATACCACTGGTATACTAGGTATACCATTGGTATACCAAAATCCAGAATTGAGATTGACAATCTGGATTTTGGTATACCATCGGTATACCTGGTATACCGATGGTATACCAAAATACAGAATTGAGATTGACAATCTGGATTTTGGTATACCATCGGTATACCTGGTATACCGGCGGTATACCAAAATCCAAAATTGAGATTGGCAGTCTGCATTCTAAGGTATACCAACGGTATACCAGGTATACCATTGGTATACCACCTGGTAGATCCAGTATACCAATGGTATACTTGGTATATCATGGTATACCACCTGTTATACATGATATAACACATGGTTCATCCGATATATCAATGGTATACCATTCGGTATACATGGTATACCAATAGTATGACGTTTGGTATACATGGTATGTCATGGTATACCTGGTATACCATGTAGTATACTAACTTCCATAATGAATTATGTTTTTATTTCTTTTTGTTGACCATATGTCAATATAAAAGTATGAATTAGAAATTAGATTAATCGAATTTCTCCAAATAAAGTTATAGCGAATATGATATTTATTATTTTGTCACTATCTTTGGAGTTTGGCCCCTCGAAAAAACTTATTTATTTATTCTTTGTAGTATATGGTATGTAATATTTATTCTCCAAAGCCAGAGAATTGGAAGAAGGAAATTCACACAAGATTGCTTAAGCTTTTGAGCAAAATTAAAAAAACATTACATACCAAATTGTTCCATTACAACCTCATATCAGTTTAAGAACTAATTAAAGATGTGGCCAACTGTGATATGGACCACATATCGTGTACTAGTGATTATTATTTCAACAGAAGACGTTCCACTACTTGCATAAAAGCAAAAGACAGTTGCATTGCAGAAGATCTGCTGAGGGTGAGTTTAGAGCAACTATTAAGTTTCTTCATTGTGATCTGAAGGTCATAAAAACCATCAAACAGCCTCCTTGCGCAGCAAGGGATCCAGGCTAACGAAAGAACAAGCTTAGTGCACCTGGCCACCCTTATTGAGAACAGTTGAACAGATTAATTTCTCACTCCACAGACACATGCTCTTGGTCTGGCCTCAGTGATTCATCCTATGGGAAAAAGATAAAAATGAATTTTGAAGTCCAATCATTATATATATGTCAAGCAACAATCCCAATATTTTATAAGGCCAATAAAGCCGCAACTGCAATAAGAAAGGAACTAAGATGCAGTATGGGAGAAAAGAAGGCCGCCATAGCCAGCGGAGCTCCGATGATGGATATACTTTCTCATATGATTTTGGCCACTGATGTTTCAGGAAAACATATGTCGAAAGCTGAGATCGCTGACAAAATTATGGGTCTATTATTTGCAGGATACAGTACGGTGGCTACTGCTAACCTCAGGGCTCAGAATCCATAATAGAGTTAAAAGAAAACAGAAAACTAAGGCATGCAGCAGTACAAAATAATGGGAATTGGAGTAATCGCCCCAGTACAAAATAAAGATATCATCCCACAAGAAATCCATCGATTCATTAAGAAATTTATAAAGGGCTTTAGTTGAGAAAAAAAAAAGTAAAACCCTACCCGTGAAGGGACGATCGACATTGTGGGAGAGGAGTAGAGCGTTAGGGTTTGGGTTTGGGTTGAACTAGACAAGAATGAGGTCGCGGGAGGAGACAGAGGCAGAATCTGTTAACGGAAGATTAAGAAAGGGAAATTGGAGAAGGGAGACATTGACGGTGGCGTTTCCAGTAATGGAAGAGATGTTCTTCTGTGACTGTTTTGATTTGCCAACCATTAACCACCCTCAAATCAAACTTTTATTATGTTAAAAAAGTGGTATTTTGGAAAATGAAAATTTAAAAAAAGGTATTTTTAAAAAGGGAAAAAGGAAGGGGGTATTTTTGAGGGGAGCTCCTTTTTTTGGGGTATTTTTGTGAAACTCCCTAAAACTTTTAAGGGCCTAAATTGGATCAGACTTGGCCCAGTTTTGGCCCATAAAAGTTTGAGTTATAGCTTGAATTTAGAACCCAAGAATCAATGTTCAAATTGTTCAGCATTAATTAAAGTGATTTTTTTTTTATATTAATCAGATTAGGATTTGGACTCCATTGATCAAATGAAAAAATTTCAATATAATTAAAAAATATATATCATAATAAAATACTGATATACAACTTCATTAGTTATTGATGATTACATAAAATTTCAAGTGTTTGAAACTTTGTTCTTGAAAAAAGGGTCAAGCGTTTTGAGTGTTTTACAGAGAAAAAAAGAAGACTTGAGTATATTTGGAAATTTAAAAACAAAATAAAGTATTCCATTCTCTAATACGTTTTAAATTGTGTTCATTTTCAATTTACCCTTCTTAAATATATTTGGAACACTAAGCTACTGATAATTAATGTTTAGTATGGAAAATGACACCCTCTACTGTAGACTTACCTCAATCAAACAGAAACTTGTATGAAATAATTTAATGATGAGCTTCCTCCATACAAAGTAACAACTATTTGGCATACATAAAAATTTATCATTAAACTATTTTGTGAAACGAAATATATGATTTAGAAAAATATTATCTATGTTGTCAAGAAAATACTTTAGTCTAAATGAATAAATTATTCTTGAACCAAATAATGCTAATGACCTTGTATATACAAAGTAATTTTGCAAACTACGTTCATTCCATTGGATACAAGGGGACAACACTTGAGTGATTATGAAAGCAAAAACAAAGTACAAGAAATGCCACTTTGGCTCAAATGAGAACATGAGCTATTTCTTTCTATTTGAAACATTTGATGTTTTCAGTTTTATGACAACCAACCGCAGCACATGTAATGCGGGGATGGCATTTTTCCCGTTTGACGAATATACTCAGCTTGAGCTGTTGTTCTTTCTGCATCTCTACTTTTCCTGGTTTCTGCTGCTGCTCTCTTTTCTTCTGACCTTTGCCTTGCCAGTGCAATCTTCTTTACCATCTTCGCATGAGCTTGAGCTCGCATTTGTTCTACTCGAGCCTGAAAACAGACAGATTCCGTTCATCCAACTAACTTCTGCTCACTATATAAGCACACAATCGGAAGACTGAAGCTATTGTCTACCCAATTTCTCATAAATTTTCTATGTATTGGTTTATGATATAGGAAATTGATCGTCTCATTAAACAAGAATGCTTACAGACACTGAATGGCAAAGAAAAAAACGTCTTCAGTGAATCTCTACTATAAGTTTACAGTTTGGACATTTATATACCTCTATTCTGCGCATCTCTGCTTCAAGTTTAGCTTTCTGCTGACTTTCCCATGCTTGAATTTTGATTTCTTCTCGTTTAAATCTGAAAATTTTTCCAAAACATAGTTTATTTTATCAGATGAAACATGGGAAAATATCTTGTTGCAAAACATTTATGAAAAAACTGCATATGTTCACGAGAATATTGCTTCAAACTAAGGTCTAAAGTGCTTGGATTGTTGGAATAAAACCTTGCTGCATGTTTGGATTTTTCAGCTTCCTCCCATGCAGCTGCACGTTTTGCGAATTCAATCTGCTCAAGCTCCTCCAGATCAGTAGCTTCAACTGGAGAAGAACTCTTGTCTTGATCTTCTTTACTAGCCCAAGCAGCAATATTCATCTTGCCAAGCTGAACACCTAGAGCCACAATTTCTCTTCTTGTCTTTAGTTTCATTTCTTGCTCAGTCAACTCTTTTTTCCCATTTTCATGGGTAAGCTTTCGATCATCATCAGTGACATGTTCCACAGGTGTTGATGCTGGTGCCCCTCTTCGAGGAGTAGATGGGATTGAAGAAGTTGGGCTGCGGAAAGGAGTTGTTGCACCCACAGGAGTTGCAGTCCTTGAAGGTTCTTGACTTGTAACAGGGGTCATTTCTGTTCCCATGTCTCTCATGCAGACAGATCTTATGATAGGACCTGCACAAGGAATGACATCATAACATTAACTGCAAATAACAACGCTAGGTAAAGCGGAAAGTGATATCAACATGCATTTTGAGTTCATCTTCCTAAGAGACTAGAATTGAATCCCATGAATAACTACGATGGAAATCTAAAAATGGAACAGGTTGTCCCTTATTGCGTTACCCGGCCACAAGGGTTAAGATGCTTCTTAAGTCAGTTCTTCTGTTCTCTTGAGTTCCTTTTATTCTATACTGCAAGTCCATAAACTAAAAGTTCCAGTGGTTTCAATGATCATCACATAGGGTCCATGAAAATATAATATATCTTAGGGACCTGACAGCTCCTAAATGGCTGCATAACTGTCTGCCTAGTTGGCAAGCAAGCACTATAATGAACATTTTAGTTTACTACACAAATCCATTGGCCATTCCATGACATGGGGACAAAATGTACAAAAGTAATAAAAGCGCAGGAATTAGAAGTCTATACTTCTACAAAAATGCATGCATGATAAAATAATTTAAGTATTGTTTTCTGGTTGATATAACATTTGTTTGGCACATTCAAATTCAATCAATCCATATAGGCAACAAAGTGAGCAAGCTCAGCTTAAACAATAGTTAAAATACAATATAAACGCAAATTACCTGCTGTGTCTTCTGCTGAGCTTTTTGTTTGATCTACTTGTACCAAATCCTTGCTTTGGGAGGGAGTTGCTGGGGGAATAAATGAAAATTTCTCCAATGCTAGTTGTGAATCAGGCAGACAAAAATCCATGCGTTTAGTGTCTACCATCCTGCTAAGTGATGATTTAAGATCATGGGTTGCTGATTCTGGAGCAACCCTCACCATATTTGTCCCTGATATCCTACTAGCTGGGTTGTAAAAAGCATTCTTCTTTGAATAATTAGGCTGCACATTTTGCCTATTCATTATCCATTTCTCTGCATCATTCCACTTAGATGGCATAGGCCTAGACAACGATCTTGCAAATTGATTATGTGCTGTTCTCTCCTTATGGAACTCAAAGCTAGATGAACTAGCATTACTATCATAATCAAGATTCTCATCCTCTAAATATCTCATTGGGTGAACTGCACTTAAATTAGCATTTTCGTCCTTCAATAACTGCTGCATTTTAACACGACTCGCATTGCCATTTTCTTTTGGCAATGGCTGCTCCAACTGGGAATATGTCTGCTCAACTTGGTCAGGCTCAAACACAGCACCACTTGGAACACTCCCTGATAGAACTTCTAAGCTTGGACCTGCAGCTGAAGGCCATAGTTCAATATCAATCTTTAAAGTTTTTGCAGAAGAAAGAAATAATTTAGAACAGCAGAATTTGAACACCTATCTAAACTCTCTAAGAAACAAACAGAACTGTACAGCATATTCATTTTGAGCAAAATAATTAAACAAAAAAGATTTTTCTATAAAAATGAACTGGAGCTTGAATACCAACCCTCTTCATTACTGGAGGCTAATAAACTGTTCTTGACAGATTCAGCATCATCAAGCCTTGAAGGAGATGTTCTTGAAGAATTACTGTTTGATCCATCCTTCTTTCTATTATTGTGAGTTCCCATTAGCTTCATCCTCAGTTTACTTGGAGATATTATACCACTCTGCAATTCATATATCAACAACTCAACCCACTTTTCTATTGTCAATTCCTTTGAAATATCATACAAGACTTTTCTCAAATTCAATTGTTCATCATCTAGAAAACCAATAATTTTGACTTTTGAACACATTCAAAATTTCAAACCCCCAAAAAATCTAACTCAAATAATTTTTTTGGATTGGAAAATAAAATGAAAGCTCACCATTAGCACAAACTGAGCATTTTGAGTTCACCAAAGCTAAAAAGATTACAGTCACTTTACAAAAACCAGAACACAGTAAAACCAAATGTGAATAACAATGTTACAATTGGCTAAAATTACACAAGCTACCAGAAACAGGATTATCAAAAGAAGCAGACATTACCTTGTGAGTTGCAGAAAATCAAAGAAGAAACAAAAACAGTCTATTAAAAACAGGGTTAAAAAGACAAAAATGAAACTACACCTGCACTTTGTGTATCCTCTCATACTCCATTAGATCTTTGTTTCTCTCTCTTTCTCTTTCTTTCTCTTTTTGGCTCTCGGCGATCAATCAAGCAGGAAAAGAAGCAACAAGCATAAGTCTCTTTCTGTCTCTTTAGTTTAGACGTATTCTTGTAGTACAGAGAACCAAAGATCCAAGCTTTAGAAACTCTTCTCCTCTTCTCTTCTTTTCTCTCTCTATCTCCACAGTACAAAAAGAGAAAACGTGGACTAACACGTAACAAGTGGGGCCCACATTTCAAACCATGGAGGTGGCAAAGATTGCTGGTCGGCGATTCTTTTAAACTTGACTAGCCGAGGAATTGCCGATTCTCTTTCAAAAAGACTTCTTTTTTTTTTCTTGAAAGTTTTTTAGTTGAATTCAAATAAAGACAAACTTCAAAAAAAAAAAAGAATGATAATGATTAAAAGGCAGCCTTTTGAACAGTGATGAGAAAGTAGAATTTCAATTTGCTGAGTATGGTAATTAGGTATTCAATTATGCAAATTAATGCCATTATCCGGTTATAACCAAATTTATTTGCTGTGTTCGGTTAAATTAGTTAGATTTCCGTTCGATTTATTAATTCGACTTCGTTAATAATTGAAATTTTTTAAATAACTGAAAATTTTGAAAACAATTGTTGGATCAAATTGTTGCTTTAATAAATAATATAATATTCAATGTATATTTTTAATTTTACCCTTCATTTAATGTCAACAAAATATTTAATAATTTAATTAATATTTTCTTTTTTTATAAAATTTATTATTATAGTTTAAATTAAAAGAAAATATTTTAAAATAAAAAAAATTATTTTAGTCTATTTAATATAATTTTTTATAAAAATTAACTCAATTAATAATTACGTCAACATTGGTGGTGGAACGAATGGAATAAAATGTCTAGAGAGCTTAGATTGTTGGAATGGAACCTTGCTGCACGTGTTGCAAATTCAATCTGCTCAAGCTCCTCCACATTTTCAAGAATATTAATTAAAATTTTTTAATTACATGTGAAAATGAAAATGTATTTAATTTTAAAGACGGAAAAAATGTTAATTAATTACTCCTTTTGACATTCTCAGTTTCAAATTTTAATATTTTCATGCATATAAAAAATAATTCACACCAATGAAATAAAATATTCATTATTTTAGGTTATTAAAATATTATTTTATCAATTATATACTCTAATATTTCTCTCTCCATTCAACAAAAATAGGCTTGATTATTTTTTTACATAGATAAATTAGTTTTTTTTTTTTGAAAAAAAAAGCCAACTTCATTAAAAAAATTCAGCAGAAAGAGCTGAAACAATATGTAGAAGTAAATTCCAATAAACAAGATCTGATATAGAATTAACTCATTTTACAAGATAATGAGCAGCTGAATTCGTAGGTGTTTTAACTAATCCAATACTGATATTAGAAAGACTATTCAAAATAAATTTGCAATCTCTAATAACATTGTCAACATCAAAACGAATGGAAGAACTAGATAAAATAGCATTGTAAACCAGCTGAGAATCCATTTCAATGATAGTAGAAGAAATAAGAGCCTTCTTTATCCAACTTAAAAGCCTCTCTAACACTTAAGGCTTCAGCCACCATAGGATCAAAGATTCCTTGAAAAACATTGCAACAAGCTGCACAAAAGTTACCTAGGCAGTCGCACATCACAAAGGTCGAACCAATCTGGTTGCTTCTAGCAAAAATAGCAGCATCAGTGTTAATTTTCAAGAAAACTATAGGAGAAAGTTTCCACAAAGCCTGGCTGATCTCTAAATTGTGGTGAAGAGAACTATCCCGTCTCCGAGTCGCCTTCCAATAAAAAAAAATGTTTATTGCCATAGCTACCATCGCAGTAGGTGAGAGCTTCAAAGAATTCCAGATGAGATCGTTTCTTAATTTCCAAACTGACCAGCAAACAACAATAGCCATCCCATATTCTTCAAAATTAAGAGTTGAGCTAATGAGAGTGAACTGGTCTACAATATTCTGCGAGTTACCTCGAATATATCCTACATTTTGTCATGCCAATTCTTTTTCAGTATTTTTAACTATTCAATATCTTTTTCTTATCTTATTCTGACAGTCACTTTTTCAGTATTTTATATACATCATGTGAATTATATCATTGTAATTCATCATTTCTTGTCAATTTATGAATTATTTCTTAATAATTCAACGGTTTCACTTTACAATTCATTTTACCTTTTTAGACTTTTAATAATTTTTTTACTTTTTATGTCCAATAATATCGTCGTTCGGAATATTCAATATTTTTATATGATTTGTGAATTATTTTCATAATAATTTATCATTTTATTGTCGAATTATGAATTATTTTCTCAATAATTCAACGCTATCATTTTACATACTATACTTTATATTGTCTTTTTTATTTTATTACATTGGTCGGTCAATTATATCATCATCTTTGGACAATTTATGAATTATATCATTATAATTTATTATTTTTCACTTAAATTAGGAATTATAATTCAATAATTCAACAAATTATTTTGTGCATATTCAATTATTTTCTCAAAAATATTCTAAAAATTCTATAAAAAATTCACGGGTACATATTTCACTTATTTCATGATTTATTTTACAATAAATCAACATTTTCACTAGTTACATAATCAATTAATTACTCAAAAATATTCAAATAATTTTCATAAATTATCTAAAAACTTATGCACATGCAATTTCATGTCTACTATCAATTTAAGGCTTAAATCATCAAAAATAACCAAGATACACCTAGATTTTCTTTAAGCATAATTTCGGCCAACATACTAAAATCCCTATACAAATTCATTTCAATCAAATTAAACTTACAATTAGGAATAATTAAGGTCCAATTTCATTATTCTAAAGTTAATTTCACTATACATGCATTTTACAATTTTTTCTCAAATTACATAAAGGAAAATTTCTTTCAATTTATGAGAAATTAGAGGATTTCATAGTCACTTACCTTTTTTTCTTATGCTTAACCTTTGTTAAGCTTCCTTTTTTAAGCCTTAAATCATAAAAATTCATCCACCATCATAAACATCCAATAGAGGCCAAAATTTTTATCAAAGAAAACACTAAGATTTCAATGGTTTTTGCTTAAATTAACCTCAAAAATTGACTCTAGGCATCTAAAATTATTTGTAGATACCCTTAAATGAAATTAAAACCTTAAAAATCTCTTACTTCATTTTGACCCCTAAGCCTTTTTCACTTGATTTCTCTTGCTTTCTTCCCTTAAATCAAAGGATGGAGGCTAATAGGATGATTTAGAGAGGCAGTAGATCATCTCTTGTGCTTGGATTAAAAGAAAATGAGTGAAGAAAATGAAGAAATCTTGAGAGAGAGGGAGAAAGAGTGGTTCGACCACTCATGGATTAAGAAGGAGCTGAGGAAGAAGAAGGAATGCCGCGAAAAAATTCTTCTCCTATCCTATTTATAGCAGCCTTGGGTGGGTTGGGCTTGGTCTAACCAAAACTCACTCACACTATAAAAAAACTGTCAATTAGAGATGGCCTTATTTTCATTGCAAATTTTGCGACGGTTCACGACTGTTTTACATTTTCGTCGTGGGGAGAATATATTCTATTTTTTGCGATGAAATAGCGACGAAATGAATAAACAGTCGCTAATTATTGGCGGAAAGTATACGTGCCATGTTTTGCGATGGATTTAGCGACGAATATATCCGTCGCTAAATTTTACTCTCATAATTTATGTATAGTTTCAAGTAATTTTAATATAGATCATATAAAATAAATATTTTATTTTGTAACAGAAAATTATAAAGTATTTTATAAGTTGATAATAATTTTTTATCAATTATACCAAAATTTAAAGTTATTTATTTAGGAAATTTACATTTTTAATAATAATAATAAACTAATTGTTACTATTATTATATAATTGCATAATGAAGATTAATAAAAATAAATATTTATAAAATAGTAATATAAAATTTATTATTTTATTTAAAATAATAATAAAAATTTTGTTATTTATTTTTATTTTATAAAATTTAAATCAAATATTAAATTATTAAAAATTGTAATGATTTTTTATCAATTATTCCCAAATATAAACTTATTAATTGAAAAAATTTTACATTTTTAATAATAATAATAATAAGGTAATTGTTATAGTTATTATATAGTCACATTATGAAATATTGAAAAAGATAATTTCAACTACCTTTCATGAGATAGACCTACTTAAAGATTTTGTTCTCAATAATTAATACATATAAAAAAATTATAATAAGTAAATATGTATTATATATAATTATAGTTATATTTATATATATTATATAAATTAAATAATATAAATAATTAATTTATGCTTGGATTATAATTAATTCACATAATATACTAAATAAGTTAACTAATTATTTATTATATATTATATATACAAAATATTAAAAAAATAAATAAAAGTGTATAAAGTTTGGTTGGTTTGGTCTATTTGATTTTTAACAAAAAAAATCGAAAAAATTGAAATAATTAAACAACAAAAATCAAACAAACTGAATAAATATAAAAATAATTCTCATTTCAAAATTATCAAATTAATGTTGTTAATAGCAATTCGATTTTTCAATATAATGAAACTTTATCTTGTTTAATGAGAATTAATTTTTATGCTTAATATGTATTTAATATGTGTACATAATATATTTATGGATAAAATTAAAAAACTTTATATAAATATATTTACAAAATTACCCCAATTTAACAGATATTCTAAAATAAAAATAGGGATATTATAAATTGGTCATCAGTCGAATAGAATTTTGAAAAAAATTATGCTTTTTTAAGGGTTTGAAGAGAAAATCAATCTTGATACAGAGTTGGTACAATGTGAATGTAACGCCCCGACTTTGAGTCGATTAAAAATATTTTCTAATTAGTAAAATCATATTTTGATTCAAGTATGTAGGGAAATAATTTTTCGAAAAATTAGGACAACTAAGCATTTTTGTCTCAAATTTTGAATTAGTGATTTTAAATTAAAATATGTTTTTTTAATAAATCATAAAGTAAACATATAAAATAAACAAAAAAATAAAAAATCGTGACTATAAGATTTTGTGGCCTCAAATTGAATATATATATATATAAAGGGACTTTTTAAAATATGGTGTCTTTTTAAAACTTATTTGGGGAAATGGGGCTGTTTTTTAAGTATTTGAGGAGATGGGGTTGGTTATCCCATTCCCGCAACAAATCCTTGTGAAAGTGGAACAGTGGGGGGCCCATCAAGATAACGGCAGAGCTGAAGTGTGGGGCCCAAGTCATTCCCGCAACAAGTGGCAACAGAAATAGGAGAAGAGTTAAAGATAGGCGCGCTGTTCGAGGATGTCGGAAGACCATCCGCAACAGTCCACAACAAAAATGGGATGGTCTCCTGCCACCCATCAAGACCAATCACGTGATATTCATTGCCCTCTTTAAATTGGTTGTGTGAGTGTGCGTGTGTGTGTGTATTTTGCCTTCTTCGAAAATTTTATCATCTTCAGCATATTGAAGCTCCATTTCCCACAGTCTCAATAATTTCTGCCAGGTAAGTTTATTGTTGTAAATATAATTATGTTGAAATTATATGTCTATGTGTATTTATATTTTAAAATATAAGAAAAATATTACTGGAAATGTTTTTATGAAAATTATAAAATATGTTTATATATTAGTTGAATGTATTGTTAATAATAGATTTAATTTGTTATAAATTGGGATGTCTAAGGAGAAAATCAAGGTAAGTTATTTGTTGTAATTTTTTTAAATTTAAATATGATATCACAAATTTTTGACAATAATTTTTATATGTTTATTATAATGTTAACAATAGATATAGATAGAATGGGATAATAGTAGTAATATAAATTTTTATTTTAATATTTAAGGTAGTAAATTTGGGCAAATATATAGTATAATTAATTAAATAATTTAAATAGTATGATAAATTAATTATTTTATACGATATTTAAAATAGAAAACTATTGTTTAGTTAGTGTAAGTAGTTAAAAATAATATTTAAATTCTAGGATATGTTAAATAGTCATCAATTTGTTATAATTTTTAAAATTTAAAGATAAGTATTAATTATATTCATTAGTGTTATAATTAAATATAGGATAAAAAAGTATGGATCCATTTCAGAATCAACAATTTATAAATTCAGGATCTCGTATAGATGATCTTCTAACGTTAAAAGAAAAATATCGTGCTGATGCAGTTTAGAATAATGCGGTAATAATTTTCTTATTGAAATACATATTTTATTATATAAGTTTATATTTATTTAGTTATTTGTGACATATATTTTATATGTGTCAGTTATCATGTAATGTATTATTTGATCGGAAGCTAGTGTAGAGTCCCACTATATGAACATTGACGAAAGGATTATACCGTATTTGAGGATGGCTAGGTTTTACGGAGAGTCACAGATAGGGGTAATACATGTAGATATGAATTTAATGACTGCCCTTGTGGAGAGATGGAGGCCAGAGACGCACAGTTTTCACCTTGTTGTTGGTGAATCAACCATAACTTTGCAAGATGTTCAGATATTGACCGGTTTACCAATTAAAGGTCGTCCGATAACTGGATCAGTAAGATATGACTGGAGAATTATGTGCAACCAGCTTCTGGGACAAATCACATTCGATGATGCTTTTAAAGAAAAATCAATAAAAATGACTTAGTTGTCGAGAACTTTTGATATTCTACCAGTTGATGCTACTGAATATCAAATTCAATGTGATGTGCGTGCATGGCTTTTGCGTTGCATCGGTAGGTTATTGTGTCCATCTCAAGATAATAATTATATACATTTAATGTGGCTACCCCTATTAGAGGATTTAGATGAGGTCGATAATTACAGTTGGGGTTCAGCTTGTCTAGCATGGCTATATAGGGAGCTTTGTCGTGGTACATGGCCAGATGCTCATGGGATTGGTGGATATCAACAGTTGTTGCAAATGTGGGCATTGAAAAGATTTTCCCAATTTCGTCCTAGTTTTATAAATGAAGCTATCATACTATAGAATATGTCATATGGTTATAGATACAATAATTTTTATTAAAGTAATTAATTATTTATTAAGTAATAAATAAATAAATATTGGCACAGTCGATTGTTTTATATTAGGTGGCGATCTCCTATTGATCTGAGCAATAATCATAGAAAAAATATACACAGATTCCGTATAGAATTAGACACTCAGTGTGCGGATCAGGTAATTATCTGAGGTAGTTAAAAATAAATTATAAAAATTGTTGTGCATGTAGGAAAAGAAACCATATTTATTAAATTTATTTTTCTTTAGTTTGAATGGCAACCATACGACAATATCATACATTTTTTGCCATCCTATTGTACCAATGGACAACAAAGTTGGAGATTAGTTGTACCTTTGATATGTTTTAATATCATTGAGTGGCACCATCCTGATCGTTGCCTTCATCAATTTGGCATAGACCTACACATTCCCAGTGCACCGTTAATTGATGATAGCTTGCATACAGTAACTTTGAGAGGGCTTACGCAAAATAATTGGGAAAATACATTTGCTAATTTCATATTCAAATGGAACAATCGACATGAAAGGGTTGTCAGTGCTCCTTTACTCAGCGCACCATTACATATAAGGTCACAATACATGCAATGGTACATACGACGAACTAGACGGTGGTAACCCCTGAAGGAGCATCACATGTGACAGCGGTATGTTTGATCAATTATAGTTTTATTGTATTTAATAATTATTATTTATTTTAATGATCCACAATAATTTATTATATATTGATTAAACTTAATTAAATTATATACAGGCTGATGGTGCTTAACATATTTATCATGGTGACATGGCATCGTCTTTATCTCATGTCATGGCCATATGAATATCAGGGAAGTTCAACTTCATTTGGTATGCCTGAATTTGGTGAACATTCATTTTATGATACAAAAGCAGGCCCTTCAAGATTGAATGTTGATTTAAATGTTAGTACCACGGAAGGTAATGTTCAGCAAGATGAATTTTTGGACAAACTGTTGGCTGATCCAAATGTCATGCAAAGTTATGTTTTTTCAGATCAACCGGTATTTGATAGTGATTTCGATAATTCATTGCCCGATCCTGCTGTACAAAACCCATATAGGGATTTTAGCAATTTTTGATAGTTTTCGAATGTAATGAATGATCCTTTTTTATCAATGTAATGAATGCATATTTTAGTTTTCGGATAATTTTTATGACAACACACATTAGTCAAAAATAAGTAAATATTTCATTTCATAAGTTGATAAATCGTTCGCATATAAATTACACGATACACAATGAATTAGAAATAAGTGGACATAATGATAACTTTTAAATCATTGATTTAATGATCCCGCTCGACTTGGACATGTTTTTTTGTTGTGACCAACATTCCCGCAAATGCTATAATGCCCAACATTTTTATGTTGGGGTTGATCCATCTCATTATGGATTCGTGTTGTTTTAGGCCGACCTTTTTTTTCCGCTGTAAAGCCATATCCGGTACAAATTTGGGACCATAATAATCAGGCCAACTGGATCTATGACCCATCGGATGGAATCTACCGTCATAGCATTTGAGGGTTTCGGTAATGGTATAACACGAATCTATAAATGTGAACATATCAAGATGTTTATGCATGCATACTATAATTGCATGTGAACATGGCATTTTGGTTCCTTGAAACTTACCACACTCACATTCACGCTTCCTAGGCTTACGATGTATGTGTCAATTTCTGTGTTATCAGCCGGTGCACGGCAAGCTATGATCTTGAACAATTTGAACCGACTATCGTAATCAATAATTGTATGATCTCGTGCCTTCATAGCGCGTCTGTTCATAACTTCAACACATTTTGGGGTGAAACGCAATCCCTGAGCCATTTTTGTCATGTACAGTCTCCTTCTTTGCTAAAAAAAATTTGACTAATCTATTGAAAACATGTTCGACAATAGCAGTAATGGGAAGCATGCAAACTCCCTTTAAAGCATTGTTTACACTTTCAGCTATGTTGGTTGTGGCATGTCCATAACGATAACCACCATCTTCGGATAATGTCCATCGATCCAAAGGTATCCTCATTGCCCAAATATATGATTCTTCATCAAGCTGCTTTATGTCATCCATTTGCTTTGAGAATTTGTGCTTCTCGTATATACTCCCTAATGCAAAGTTTAAAATAAAATTTCAATTAGCATCTCAAATTAGACAATTTGAATTTTTTAAATGAAATTATACGTACCTGCTTTGTACAATAAATTTTTTATTATTGAATTTCTATGATGTGTGTTATAATTACTAACAAAATGACGTAAACATATCCTGTGAAATGTAAGAGGTTCATTCCAACCACTTCTTTCATTACGAAACACAGCCATTATTCCAGCATGTCGATCTGATATGACGGTAATGCCAATTCGTTGTGTTACATATTTTCGAATTAATACCATAAACCAAGACCAGCTTGACTTATTCTCCGACTCCACAACGGCAAAAGCAATTGGGAATAACATATTGTTGCCATCGATTGAGCTTGCGACAAGCAGTGTCTAGTGGAATTTTCCTGTCAAGAATGTTCCATCAATCAACAGAATTGGCTTGCAATGGTTAAACCCATCGATTGCAGGTTTAAAACTCTAAAATATCCTTTAAAATTGCTTTACAATTGGGATATGAGTATCTTGCAGCGCAAACTCATAAACTGTTTCAGAATTAAAACTTTGTAAAGCATATAAAAAAGTAGGTGATCGGTGTCTAGCAAGTGTACTAGATCGGCTAGTAATATAGGGAAATAAGATTATGACCCAAAATATCGAACCCAAGAAAAACTTGTGCTTGTATGTGCTATTTCAATTTCAAAACCAATTTTGTATGTAAAGAGAGAAGAGAAATCCCAAGGTTGTGATGATTTAAAAACAATAATTTTAAAACTAAATTAACATAATTGAAAAAAAACTAAAGTAAAAAAGAGATTTATTAAAAGCAAGTAAATTGAATGAGTTAAAAATCAATGATAAAGACAACTTTCACTAAAGGACTATCCACCTTAACAAATATTGCTATGACTTAATTAAAAGAAAATATGCAAGTGATTATGAGGAATTCAGTTTAATAAAACCAGATAACTTTATTCAAGATTATCATTCCAAGCATCAAATTTTCTTATTCAGATAAACTTAACACTTAGCATAAAGAACTGAATTAAGTCCCCTAGATGTCTATTAAAGCCTTTCTCAAGAGATTTAACTTTCACCTATTCTTGGTTACTCTTTTCTTAATCTTAACTTACTCAAATCAACACACAATTATAGCTTATTCAGATTATAACCATGCATTAATTCAACTAAATTAACCTAAGAGCATGCAAATCATTAATCAACTTAAACCAATTAATTAACCAATTCTTAATCAAGTTAATAATCAACTTAAAATTGAGAAAAGTCAAGACTTATGTTTAAGAACCAAGAAATAATCAACTTGTATTAAAATTTAAGAACAAACTCAAGTCATAACAATACAAGTCAAGGATTCAATTATCCTTTAGCAAAAGTTAAAGAAAACTACTCACAAACCATTCTTAAAATTAAAAACAACATTTGAAGAAAAAACTGTAAAAACAAAGAACTAAGAAAAGAAAGCTTAATTCTAAGGAATAATTCTAAGGATTGATGCCTCCTCTTCTGTGTTTTGGACTGCTATTTATAGGCAAGAATTGTAGTAGACTCCTTGTTAAACTTTGGTCATAAAATAGGAATCAAATTCTGCTAAACAGGAAGCTCGTAAATCCTTCGTGACATGGGAGAGTTAGATCACGTGGCCACGGGTCAATTACTTCTTCTTCCACACGTGGCCACGTCCCATTTAGTTCTTCTTCCACACGTGGCCACGTGTGGTCCTTCACTAGGAATCCACGTGGTCACGTGGTTGCATAGTTTTCTTTAGTTTCCCATTCACGTGGCCATGGGTCTTCATACTTCATTTCTTCACCTTTCATCACATGGCCACTGTTCCTCTTGCTTTCTTCTTCACGTGGCCACGTGTGAAACTCTTCAGTACTTTCACGTGGTCACGTCTCAAGGCTCTGGACTGGACGCTCGTTTTCTTGCCTAACTTTCTCATATTTGCGCTTTTAGCCCTAAACTTTATCCTTTTTGCACTTTAAACCCTTTTATATCAATTTAAACCTGAAAATCAAACAAAACACAGAATTAACCTCAAAAACAAAAATATTACTCAATTAACTCTAAATTAACTTAAATAAAACCAAAACAACTAAATAACTTAACTAAAAATATATTAAAAACTATATATATTTCACACTTATCAAATACCCCACACTTAAACCTTGCTTGCCTTCAAGCAAATAAGAACAATCTCACCTTAAAAACCATCAAACTTGAACAAAGATATGCAATTTTAAAACCAAACTTAGCATTTTAACAAGAGCACTTAACATAAACTCTAAATATATTAACTTCAACAAGAGAATATAAACTAGTTTCCTTGAGTGTGTGCAAGACCAAATCATTTTAATCAATTTTGAAAATCAAAATATCAACACAATTAAATAATGAAGTATAGAATATATGAATGCATAAGCATACAATCGGTTTCGTACTTCAAACTCTAGAAACACAATAGGCCTCTCCTTTAGCACCGGAACCCGTAGGTCATTTCCGCTAAACAACTCGAAACAAACTTAAAATTACATAGGTCTTTTCAAGGTTGTAATGGGGCTAAGGGTATGTTTATCAAAGAATGGATAAAAGATAATCAACATGAATATAGCCACTCTAAGACCAAATAGATTACAAAATCCCATAACTTAATATATATATTTTGCTCATCCTTGCCTTGATTCCAAACTTTCTTTATGTTCTTTCACCAAGAAGTCAATATTTTTCCATTTTTCCTTGTACTACCCTACACTTATATTTTTTCTCATATTTGCTAGTTCTCTTTTTCCTTTCTTTTTTTCTCAAACTTCAAAACGTTCTTTTCTTTTTTTTTTTAAGCTAACCTCAAGGTAATACAAGGTATATTTTCAATTGACTTCATCAATAACTTTGTTACAACTTTCTTACTACACCCAATAAAACTTTACTCTTTTCACTCATTTCTTTAATCCTAAAGTGGCCAATTCCATAAGGTGAGATAAAAACTTTTTAGGTTATATGGTTAAAACATTAGGTGTAACAAGAAAATATTAATGATACGCATTAAGCATACCTTTATAAGCTCAAAATGGTTAATCAAAGGATAATTTCATCAAGGTAGGACATAATTTTCTTAAGAGAGTTTATCAAAAAAATTATTGCCTAGATCATTTTCTAAGTTGCTTGAGTTGTTCATATGCTTTGAAGGGTGATGAGGAAGGTTCTAGTGCTCTAAATTTTCTTACTTCACTACTTTATTATATTGATTTTTCCAAGTTAAAAACTGGTCTAAGTGCTTTTTAGAGTTTGGAAACTAACAAATATTTATCAAGTTGAAGATTAATCCATCCAAAAGTATATTAAACAACATAAATGTTCTCTTGCTAAGCAAAGGTGCAAAACATGCATATTCCATATCCAAGTTCAAAGTGTTCAAGTTTTGAAGTCAACTAGGGAAAACTAAGTTTTCATGTAAATTAAATGAAAAAGGTGAACTACATAAGTCTTTAATACATTTTACAAACTCAAACTAAACATAAACATAATAATAAAAAAAACAAAACACAAAATACAAAATAACAAAGTTTGATTCATGAAAAAGAAAAGAAAAGTTGAAGACAAACTCCCTAAAAGGAGGCTACCCCCTCCTCAAAACATTGCTGTCCACAGCAAATGAAGTCAAAACCAAACATGCATAAGTGATAAAGCATAAAACAATGAAATGAATGATATGGAAATGACAAAATAAGAAGTAAGGATAGTAGATACTTACTTGAAGTTGAGAATTGAATCAAAATACAACACAAAATTGAAGTAGAGTGTGTGAGTTGTGAAACCCTGGTTTAATTGAGAAAATGGGGAAAAGGAAAAATCGTGAAAGTGTGTATATAGGCAGTGGAATGGGGCGTGACCACGTGAAGTTCATGGGAAGAACCACACGTGGTCACGTGTGCCTTTGTTCCTTGTGCATGCGTGGCCACGTGTTGGTTACCCATTGAATTTCACGTGGTCACGTGAATTATATGATCTTGGGCAATGTCTTAAGCCGTGGCCATGTGATGGCCAAAGGAAAGCCACACGTGGTCACGTGTACATGCATTTTTCAACCTCTATTGCATTTTTTAGACAAATACGCACACTTAAACTTCCTTAAATGTAATTTTTCCATTTCAAGTTTTGAAAAACACCAAATCTTTTCCAGTAAAAACATGTCTTCATTTTAAAAACCTTGATTTACTTACTCCTTTTCATGAATCAAAACACACAAAAATGCGAAAACTTAATTAAAATTCAACTATAAAATGAAAATAGAGGAAGAATAAAAGTTCTGAGTTTTTAAAGTCTCCAGCTAGACTTTCCAAACCATTTTTAAGTATCTTGAAAAACCTGAAGCAACCTCTTGCTGTCCGATTTGGTATGGATTGAGCCGCTTTGATTTCAGCTTTCGTTTGATTTTTTCTTTATAAACTGCTGCATTGTCATATAACCATCCTTGAGTTTTATCATGTTCATTGAACCTTCGTTGAGGTTGCACCATCGGTTTAAAATTATCTTCTTTGGGTGTATGATGTGTGCAATAATTGGAGCTAACCCCTTTTAAGTCGGACGTTGCCCAATCAATTTTTCCTTTGTGCTTCTTGAGGATTTCAATGAGCATTTCTTCATCCAACCCTGTTAATGAAGATGGTTTAATTACTGGCTTAGCATTATCATTCAAAAATAAATATTGCAAATGAGATGAAACTGCTTTAAGTTCAAAATCTCCCTTAGGAGGAGATGGTTCATCCTCACTTTCATCATATTCACTGTGCTCTTGTTCTAAATTTTGTATCAACTTTATCTCATTTGCTTCCAACTCTTCCACTTCCTTGGGATGCATTAAACAACTTTGAAGCTCATCATCGAGAATGATTTCCTCTTGTTTTGCGTTGACACATTCTTGAATTTCATCGACAAAATAAATGGATTCTTCAAAATCATACGAGGGGTATTTTAAAATTTTATTGACATTAAAACTCATTTTCTCCTCGTTAAATCTTAAAGTAACCGTTTGTCCATGAACATCAATTAAGGCTCTTGCTGTATTCAAGAATGGCCTCCTCACAATTAACGGTACCTTTCTATCTTCGTCCATGTCCATCACCACAAAATCAACCGAAAATATGAAATTTCCTACTTTTACCAATATGTCCTCAATTATTCCTTTTGGCCTCTTTACCGATCTATCCGCCAATTGAAGCGTCATTTGGATTTCCTTTAAATCACCTAAATTCAATTTCCTGCAAATTAAATAAGGCATCAAATTAATAATTGCACCCAAATCACATAAAGCATTTCCAACAAAATTTCCACCTAATTCACAAGGTAATGTAAAACTACCTGGATCTTCTAATTTTTCAGGAATTTTATTGGTTAAAATGGCACTACAATTACCGGATAATTGAACCGTTCCTATGCCCTCTAGCTTTTTCTTATTAAAGCACAATTCTTTCATAAATTTAGCATATTTAGGCATGTGTAATAAAGCTTCAGCAAATAGTAAGTTTATATGTAACTTTTTAAACATGTCCAAAAATCTACTCAATTGTTCATTTTGTTTCTCTTTTCTACCTAGAACAGGAAAAGGTAATTGAGATTCATCAAGAACAGTAGAAACAAGCTTTTCTTTACCTTTACCCTTCTCAACTGTAGGAGGCACTTTTTCATTATTTTCAGAATTAGAAACACTGACCTCCGTTGTCGGTTCCACCTTTTGATAAGAATTCTTACCAAGTTCAGTCTTCTCTAACTCCTTAATGTGATTGCTTTGACTTCCTCCTTTGAATTTCGGTCTACATTGGATAGAAATGTCCCTTGAGCACGGTTTGATAAAGAACTAGCAAGTTGCCCCATTTGGTTCTCTAGGTTCCTAATGGATGCCTCTTAGTTTCTCATCCAAATATCTTGCGATTTTCATCTAGCATCTTGACTAGCTAAAATTGAGTTTTAGGAAGCCATGAAATTTGCAATCATTTCTTCAATATTAGATTTCTTTTCTTGAGGAGGAGGAGGTTGAGGTTTTTAAAAACCGAGTGGTTGGTGGTATGCTTGTGATGGATATTGATTTGGGTAATGAGGTGGAGCTTGGTTTTGGTATGGAAGTTGATTGTTGGAAGTTTGATTGTGGTTGAATTGGGGTCTAGGATTGGGATTAGAAGAAGAACCTTGATTACCTTTCCTCCATGAAAAATTTGGATGGCTTCTCCATCCCGCATTGTAAGTGTTGCTATACGGATTCAAGGCATTCACTTCTTCCACCATAACTTCATTATTCTTCATTCCCAAAGGTCCTACAATTCCTGCATAAGAATCAACTTCATTAGATAACATAGAGACATTTTTAGCTTTAAGCTCATTTATTTCTTTTAAATGCCTTTTTTCCATTAATTCTAATTGAGCTTTTAACATGGCTACTTCATCAATATTATGAACTCCCTGTTTCTTTTGAGTTGTTCTAAAGGTTGGCCATTGAGCATCATTGGTGGCCATCACATCAAGGAGTAAAAATGCATCCTCAGGAATTTGATTCATAAAACTTCCATTCGAAGCTGCATCTAACAAAGATCTTGTTGATGGATGAGCACCTGCATAGAAAATATGCATTAATTGAAAAATAGGAACTTTATGATGAGGACAATTTTTTAAGAGTCTCCTAAATCTTTTCCAAGCTTCATGGAATGGCTCCTCATAAAATTGCTGGAAATCACTAATTTGTTTCCTAATGAGTGCGGTTTTAGTAGGTGGAAAGAATTTGCACAGAAATTTCTCTTGCATTTGTTGCCAATAATGGATGGATTGATTTGGTAGCATTTGTAGCCAATCCCTAGCTTTTCCTATTAGGGTGAATGGAAAGGGTTTTAACCTAATTGCATCAGTCGATACATTAGGAATTTGCACAATGTCACTCACTTCTAAGAACATATCCAAATGTTGTGCAGGATCCTCTATATCCGAACCCAAAAATTGATTTCTTTGTACCATAGTGATGGTAGCGGGTTTAATCTCAAAGGGTTGGTGGTGAGGAATCCTAATAGTCCTATGTTCTTCATTCCACTTAGGGATAGCATAATCCCTTATGGTTCTAGGTCTATACCTATTCTCGGGAGCTTGGTGGGGGATGTGTTGCTCTTCGATCCTAGGTGGTGGATCATTCATAGGTTGTTCAATTTTTGGGTTGTTCATATTGCCTCTTAACCTTCTAATCCTATGGAATGTCCTCTTAATTTCAGGGTATAATGGTAAGATGGGGTTGTCTCTCACCATAAACCACTAGTCACGAAAATAAGAAATAGACGAAGAAGAGAAGAAAACACACAAAAATTACTTTAAAATCAAAATAAATAAACAAACGCCAATGTATCCCCGACAACGGCGCCAAAAACTTGATC
Organism: Excoecaria agallocha; assembly: GCA_037975025.1. Classification (NCBI taxonomy): domain Eukaryota; kingdom Viridiplantae; phylum Streptophyta; class Magnoliopsida; order Malpighiales; family Euphorbiaceae; genus Excoecaria; species Excoecaria agallocha. The sequence goes on along the minus strand of CM075808.1, from coordinate 40,939,721 downwards.
GGTGTCTAGCAAGTGTACTAGATCGGCTAGTAATATAGGGAAATAAGATTATGACCCAAAATATCGAACCCAAGGGAAACTTGTGCTTGTATGTGCTATTTCAATTTCAAAACCAATTTTGTATGTAAAGAGAGAAGAGAAATCCCAAGGTTGTGATGATTTAAAAACAATAATTTTAAAACTAAATTAACATAATTGAAAAAAAAACTAAAGTAAAGAAGAGATTTATTGAAAGCAAGTAAATTGAATGAGTTAAAAATCAATGATACAGACAACTTTCACTAAAGGACTATCCACCTTAACAAATATTGCTATGACTTAATTAAAAGAAAACATGCAAGTGATTATGAGGAATTCAGTTTAATAAAACCAGATAACTTTATTCAAGATTATCATTCCAAGTATCAAATTTTCTTATTTAGATAAACTTAACACTTAGCATAAAGAACTGAATTAAGTCCCCTAGATGTCTATTAAAGCCTTTCTCAAGAGATTTAACTTTTACCTATTCTTGGTTACTCTTTTCTTAATCTTAACTTACTCAAATCAACACACAATTATAGCTTATTCAGATTATAACCATGCATTAATTCAACTAAATTAACCTAAGAGCATGCAAATCATTAATCAACTTAAACCAATTAATTAACCAATTCTTAATCAAGTTAATAATCAACTTAAAATTGAGAAAAGACAAGACTTATGTTTAAGAACCAAGAAATAATCAACTTGTATTAAAATTTAAGAACAAACTCAAGTCATAACAATACAAGTCAAGGATTCAAGTATCCTTTAGCAAAAGTTAAAGAAAACTACTCACAAACCATTCTTAAAATTAAAAACAACATTTGAAGAAAAAATTGTAAAAACAAAGAACTAAGAAAAGAAAGCTTAATTCTAAGGAATAATTCTAAGGATTGATGCCTCCTCTTCTGTGTTTTGGACTGCTATTTATAGGCAAGAATTGTAGTAGACTCCTTGTTAAACTTTGGTCATAAAATAGAAATCAAATTCTGCTAAACAGAAAGCTCGTAAATCCTTCGCGATATGGGAGAGTTAGATCACATGGCCACGGGTCAATTACTTCTTCTTCCACACGTGGCCACGTTCCATTTAGTTCTTCTTCCACACGTGGCCACGTGTGGTCCTTCACTGGGAATCCACGTGGTCACGTGGTTGCATAGTTTTCTTTAGTTTTCCATTCACATGGCCATGGGTCTTCATACTTCATTTCTTCACCTTTCATCACATGGCCACAGTTCCTCTTGCTTTCTTCTTCACGTGGCCACGTGTGAAACTCTTCAGTACTTTCACGTGGTCACGTCTCAAGGCTCTAGACTGGACGCTCGTTTTCTTGCCTAACTTTCTCATATTTGCGCTTTTAGCCCTAAACTTTATCCTTTTTTCACTTTAAACCCTTTTATATCAATTTAAACCTGAAAATCAAACAAAACACAGAATTAACCTCAAAAACAAAAATATTACTCAATTAACTCTAAATTAACTTAAATAAAATCAAAACAACTAAATAACTTAACTAAAAATATATTAAAAACTATATATATTTCACACTTATCAGCAGGCAACTTTTCGAAAGACTGGACATAGTTTCCAAATATGACCTCAAGTGCAATCATTTTTGCATACCAAGCCTTATAATATGAGACCTCGTAATGAAATTGTTCCTTAATAGCAGCAATTATCACTTCAATAGGTAGTGTTGGATTTTTACTTACCATCCCCATTATGCTGTTGTGAATAATCTGAGACCCCTGCTGCCTGTGATCTTTAGATAGGTTACCAGTCGAAAGGCATGAATGTTCTCCCTCATATTTTGTGATCATCCAAAAAGGAATTTTTTTTCCTTCTTTATAGCTCTTAACTTCCATTGGCATCCAATATCAGCCTTCGCACATTGAACCACCCACTTTTTTGCTTTTGATTCAACAACTCTAAAGTCAATATTTCTTGAGATTGAATATTTTTTCACACATGACTTAACATCATCCTTACTATTGAATACCAAACCTTTTGACAACTCTGATGTACCATCCCACATATCAAATTGGACCCCAACTGATAAGTCAACTTGTGCTGCATGAAAGTCAATTGCTGTATAATGTTCTGATGGAAAGGTAAAGATGGCTTCAGTTGCCTCATCACTTCCATGAAGTGATGCTATAGGACTAACATCCTGCGTACCAGAAGACTCATTGCCCTCGCCAATATCAGAATCATCACTTATCGAACTCAAGTTCGCTGTCACACCCTCTTCATCGTCATTTGGTGAGATGTAATCATTATTAATTACTCCTTCATCAAAGAAATCCATGCCTGACAAATCAATTGATGGTTAATTTCTGACATCTTAACCAAAATAAATTAAAAGAATGAACATTATTACCTGATATGGTAGGATTGTTGTTAGGAGTGCAATGTCCAAGTAAATCACCATCTCGTCGGCCAGTAGAGTATCTTCCATGACTTGCCCTAGATTCTTACCTATTTTCAACCGATTGTTGATAATAGTTTTATTCTGTATTTTGACTCACCGGTTGAACAATACTCCTGTCAATCGTGCGCCTCCGTGATCTTGTGCCAAATATGGATTTGCTCAGAAAATCACTAACCCTAAGACTGAATGACAGTCTTGGCTGAATTATAGGATGTCTGATACTTTCATCAAATGCCTCACTAACTGAAAACCTAGGATGATTCATTACCACATTATGGGGTTATATATATGACCTTCTTGGCTGACTCATTGCATCAAGAATATGGCTATTTGACCGGCGCATGCGACTTTGTCTTGAACTATCAGACACATCCCTAACAAGTAAGTCACCATCACGTCGAATCCCATGATGGCTAAGTCGACTCGGACCGATATCTTCTCGGTTGCTAATTGGTCGTTGTTGTTCGGTTTCATCGATATGTTGTACTTCATCTCCAATATACTGACAATCATTTGATTGAGAAAAAATATCAATACCCTGCCCATTGCCCGATTGCCTCGGTTGAGTGGTGGCAATATCACTTACAAATAATTATTGAGCAGTCTCATTTCTAACCAAATTACCAACTACATACGTTACTATATTTGTTCCAACAGTCACCTCGGTTACTTCAATAATTAATTCCACCATTGTGTAATTCGAGTATTCCATCAATTTTTCATAAATCATTTCTATGTCATCGTCATCACATAAATCCACTAACGTCCAACATAATGAACCTCGGTTATACAATGGACTCTTGTATATAATTCTTAAAATCACTTGGTTTATACCTAAACCCAATTTCACATGAATTTTATGTTTTAATTCAGGAAGAGTTGGTTTATTTTTGAGTCTCAATCTCTTGCTAATCGTATTTGGACCAGATATATCATATTGAAAACCTGCAACTCCATAACTTATTTGACCCCCGGTGTGCAGATAAAATTTGGTATGCGCTGACATCTTAAAATTAACTGTAATTTATAATAAACCTAAATTAGTTTTTATTTAATTTTTTAAAAATTTTTATTGAATACTTATTAACTTATTATAAAAAATATATTTAATTTATGTGCTTCTATAAACATTTACAATCATTTATGTGACAAAATTTTAAAATTATTTATAAAATTTTATGGCACACTTTTTTTTATTAATATTGTATATAACTCATTTTTTTTTTAAATTTCTCCTTTCTTAAAAATTAAATTTTTTCTACTAACAAAATGATTTTTACATGTACTAATATTATGATCAAATAATCAAGTTTATTTTAAATTAATCTAAATATATATCGATTAAATATAAATAAATCAATACATTAAAATTAAAATAATACCTTTCTAAATTCTTCAATTTATATGTGTTTCATTCCTTTGATAATTATTCCTGTTAGATATAAAAATAAATTTACATATTTCATTAATAAAGTGAAATGAAATATAAATAAATCAATACATTAAAACTAAAATAATACCTTTCTAAATCTTTTGCTCGCTCCTTATGTTCTGTAATTGGTGAAAATGAAACGAGTATTGGTGAATATGAAATGCTAGTCTATTTTTATATGGGAGGCAATTATTGGGCCAACTATTTTCGCCGAAATTGGTTGCGGGAATGGGCCTATTTCTACTGGATTTCATTGCGGAAATGGGCTTCCATTCCCGTTAAGCCTTGTTGCAGGAATGAGCTGAGGGCCCCACCTTTCCCGTTAAGTCTCTATTATTTGTGAATCTGAAGCATAAATTGAGCCCCACCTTCCACTTCCGCAAGTCTTTGTTGCGAGAATGGGATAACTGGCCCCATTTTTTCAAATACCCAAAAAACAACCCCATTTTCCCAAATAAATTTTAAAAAGACATCATATTTAAAAAAGTCTCTATATAAACAAAACAACTCTAGATATTTTGGGTCTCATAAGTGACCAAAAAAAATGAAAAGTCGGTTAAGTCTCTAGAAATTGAGGGACTAACATTGTGTGGCCATAAATTGTAAGAAAAGGAAAAAAAAAAAGAAGATCGGGAATGGCAGGAAGAAGAAATGCAGGGGCTGGGGTGGTGTCGCGTCGCCTGGATTGCCGATCAATGGCGCCGATCCCCATCGTTTTTCCGACCACCGCTGGTAACTCCCATCATCGGCCTATTTTCTGATCAAGGCGCTGTGTTCCCGCTTCCCTTATAGTAAAACCGAAACTCTCTCTCCTCCGTTCCGGCGAGTCATAGCTGCAAATGGTTACACCACCTCTACCGGTTTATTCTTAGTGGCGAGAGGTACTTTTCGGTACCATCCATCTCTTCTCACTCGCCAGTGATTGGTAGATCGGAGAGGATAAGTTATCACTGGTTTTTATGAGATTCCGGTCAATCATGGCAGTATTAGAACGCGTGACCACCGGAAATAAAATATGGAGATCCCGATCTACGAGGTGGTAGTATCAGATCATCACCGGTGGAGCTCCGACAAAGCTCCGATCACCGATCCGGCGAAGCTCTGATTCACGCTGAAAACTCTTGAAGCAATAATAAGAGAAGAAATAGAAAAAGACAAAAACAAGAAACTTACTAAGAAGCAAGACAGAAACTCATGTCGACAGACCAAGATCTTCATTATTAGATAGAAAAATTAGTTAATTTAATATAAAAAAAATTCACTTAATTTTTTCTAATTTGTCCTGAATTAACGTGTAGTTGTTTATTAATGTATATTATATAAACTATGATAATAGTTGAAGAATGAGATAAGAGTAGAGTTTTTTAAAAAATAAAGAAGGCTATTTTGTGAAATAAACTAAAATGAAAATCAAGCTTGTATTTATGGAATGAATAAAATATTATTTTATTAATTTTTTACTTTTTTAGTCAGTATAAAATGGTAAAATAAAAAATAAGTGAATAATATTTCTTAAAATTTGAAATTAACAATTGAAGTGTAACCAAGAAAAACTTTTAAAATTGATACGATGAGTGAACACAGAGAATAATTCAAATTCAGATATTTTACATTTTTTTTTTCAAAATTACACATTGAGAATCAAAAATTGAGGTCTCATAAATTTGAGCAAGTATTATTGAATTAAAATTTATTGAAAAATAACCAATATTGTTTCGAATGTTAAGAAATTCAAAATTTGTTAAGCAAGTTTTTAAAATTAATCATTATCTCGTATATAAAATATATATTTGTGAAAAAAATTCACTCTCAATTATACATTTGATAATGTCTAATTTTAAATTAGTTAATTTTATAGACATATAAAAGTCAGACATATATTAAGAGATAATAGAAAAAAAGTTTATTAAGAAATAAACTTGGCAAAATTACCATTTCATTAGGGATGAGCATGAATTTTGTCTAATAAATTATATTTTTTTATAATTTTTATATTAAATTACTTTACACGTTAAAAATTGAATTAAACTTTATCTAATATTTTTATATAATTTTATATTATAAATTTTAATGGTTAACTGAAAAATATTAGTTAACCAAACCGAAATCGATAGATTAATTAACCGAATATAACAGATTAGTTAATGATTAGTAATTTTAAAAAATTAATATTAATGAATTAATTACTTTTTTTGTTAATGGACTAATTAACCGGTTCATGTTCATCCCTACATTTCATTGAAAAAAAAAGGATATAAACTACTTTTTTAACAAACCAATTAATTATCATATTTGTCATTATGCATGCTAATATAAAAAAAAATCAAACATTGGAGCGAAGGGCATATAGTTTAAAGTTTAAACTACTCAAAATTTGATAATTATTTTAATTAGATAGAATCCAATTTTCATCATTTCTGCCTTAAAAGATAATTATATATATATATATATATATAAATCGATTCAAGCTTCTATTAAAAAAAAAATGGTAGCAGTTGCAGGTACAATTTTCACGGGCAGTATGGATATGAAGTAGGGTCCAGGGTAAGTGTTTGTACAAAATTTAACTAAATATGTTTGTGACGTAGAGACACTGAATTTGACAGCAAATTAAACAGAGCTGATGAAAATAAAAAATAAAAATCACAGAAAAATAGATTTTATTGAATGTCTTCTCACCTAAAATCAGAGCGTTAGGTTTTACCGTCTCTCTGCTTCTCTGTCAAAAAAAAAAACTTACTAAAAGATTCTGATTTCTAATCGCTTGATTGAGATTTTTCTTCAACTTCGCTTATCTTTACCTTACATGGCACCCCATCTAAATATATTTTTTTATTTATTTTTGATAAAAATATTTCAGGTATTTTTAGTCTGATGAGAGGTCGTAATCAATCGTGGCCCATATAAAAAAAAAAAATTAAGGAAGACGAGAAACTTGCACTAAGAGCCAGATTTAGGGTTGCATAGGAAGGAAAAGTTGGCCGATGAAGTTGGAAAATTAGGAGCGACAATCACGCCTTAGTTTGCATTTGAAAACTTACAAATTAACCATGGAAACAAAATAAATAAAAAAAAAAAAAGAAGAATTCCTCGCAGACGAGTATTTGGCATAAGAATATTTAATGAGAAATTAATAATAATATTGGCGGGTTGAGTGATATTCAGTATGAGTCAAAAAGAACACAAAGCATGAATAAAAGCAATAGAGAATAGTGTCAGAGAGAGTCTTCATAAATTAATACGATTTCAGAATTCTATAATATCATCCTCTGCATGCCCCCAACTAATCGCCAACTCACGCTGCCCATTAACATACTTCCAAGTCTAATTCTCTAATACTACTAATTACTTCATACTATAATACATATCCATAAATGATATAATAATCACATTTTTCTATTTCTTTTCACTGTTTAATACTATAGTAGTGGTACTATATATGCGTGCCTGATACCTAGATGGAAAATAATCAATTATTCTCTGCATTTTAGAAATATAGACTTCTTTTTTCAAACATATTTAGTAAATTAATCACTATCCACTCAAAAATATGGCGCTTTTCATTTAAAAAAGACAATAACTTTTAATTCGAAAAAAATAATCATCTTCAAATTAAAAATAACAAAAATTTACATAATAAAAAATTTTAAATTACATTTAATTTTAAATAAACAGCAAATGAATAAAATCTTAAAAATATAAATAATGTTTGAATTTTAACTTTTTCTAATTTGCTCGTTTTACTCATCTAACATAACTTTTGAGAGATTTTTTATTTCATTAAAAGTGACACTTTTTAAACTTCAAGAAGCATTGATTATGTATATTTCTTTTTTACCCTTATGTATGCATAAAAAAAATTAATATGGCTGAATATAGTAGTAAAAATATATTTTTTTCGTTTTTTTATCTGTTATTTTTGAGTAAAATTTAAATTCTATTTATATGTTATTTTTAGACTTTTAATATAATTTAATTTGCTTTTTTAATTTATTTTTCTTTTCCAATAAAATCAGAATCAATCAGATTTGATAATTTAGTCTTAATCATGCAATTTAATATTAAATTTAAGTCTATTTATTATTTCTTAATTCTAATGAAAACAATAAAAGTGACTGATAAAAAAGAACGAATGGAGTATTTCAGTAAATATTTTATAAAATTAATGTTAATTAATAATTTTTTTGGTTTATTTGAAAAATTAAAATTGATCTCAGTGGATGAAACGAATAGAGTATTTTCCTTATGAAAATTTAGAAGCAAATAAACTTTAGTGAAAAATAATTAATCATGTAATGATTTATATTGAAGTTAAAGAGTGATGATTTGGTAATTAGAAGAAAAAGGAAGTTTGACAAATTTTTAGATGCCTAAGGTAATTAGATTATAATCGTTAATTAATAATGGTTATAACTACTAAATATAATGTTGCAGCATAGTATTAGACTAGACTATGGCTAAACTAGACAGGACATCACTAGCCTAAACTCCTTTTCCATTTTAATCCGTCAATGATGAAATAATTTTCGAAGGAGAAAAACACAAAACCCTATAAATATGGCACAAAATTACGTACCCAATTTTCTTCTCATCAAAAGCCTTCTAGCAGAGACCCAACTGCGCTTAGGAATTTTTTTCATTAAAATCATTCTTCGAAATTATGCTTAGTACTTGAGAAATTTTTTTTTTCTTATAATTTAGTCATTTCTAAAATTTTTTAAACCATTTATATATAATATTTGATGTCTTCAACTTTTCATAGTGTGTCCGTTCATATCTTCTAGGGTTTTGAAGCTCTATGTACAAATGATTAAAAGCCCAATAAAAACCCTCCTAGTCCTAGGATTCCATACCTAAGTGCACCTTTTGGAGAAAAACAAAAGGTTGCATGTCTAATAATCTCATTTTTGTTTTCTTTAACATTCCTTCGTTTCCCCCAACCTTTTAAATCCTTAACAATTAGACCTTTTTTTAAAAAAAAAAAAAAATATTAGAATAATGAAGTGTGTCATATTTTCTTTAGAAGGTGTGAATTATTTTTGAAAAATGCAGTATTTTACCATGTTATAGGGTAGAATTGGCATCTGTGCTATGGGCCCCGGATGCAGATTTCAAGTGACGCGAGTAAAATGCTGTATTTTTTAAAAACAATTTCACTCATTTTAAATAAAATCTAACACACCTCATTACTCTAATATTTTTTTAAAAACACATTATTTAAAAAAATTCCCCCTTATTTACTAATAATTTCATACTTAACATCCCAAATTCCATATAATTAGGGAAATTATATATATATATATATATATTTGTAATTGTTAAAATTATTATCGTAATTTTTTTATGTGGAACTCATATGATAAATCGTTAAAAATTAACTATCTTATTAATAATAATTTAAAAAATAATAGTACTAATTAAATACTGTCGGCTCGGATGATCAATGCAGTAAATATATATTAGTTATTTAATCTGCACAGATTATCAAATTATCTCCCAAAACATAGTAGTATAATGATGTCATTAAAATGGATTTGGGCATTGAGACCTACTCACATGGACTGGTCCATTTGTAGGGTCATAAGGTGCTATGAATGGAATTTGAATTTTAATGAGTTTTGATGAATTTTTGACCCATCTGCCATCTCTGTTCTTTTCGTCATATATGAATACTTTGACTTGCCCACTTCTCTGACCATATTCCCCTCGTGCCAACATATGTAAGACGGTGCCACCTAATAATAATACTTATTTTTATTATTGCTAAAACCTAATCCTTAGAATTTGGTGTGAAGGAATACGGATGGTTTAGATACATGGGAGTGCACCAAATCATATTTTATAAACTATAAATAATACTAAATTGCTCAAATTGATAATTTTTATTATTTGAACTGCTCCAAATTTATTTTATGTTAAATATTCACCTATCTAATGGAGTCTGCATTTTTTAGTTTTCATTCTTAACTCCATCTAGTTTTCGGAGAAACAAAGAGCAAAGAAAAATTTATGACATATTTTGGCAAATTAGATGCAATGGTTACATCTTTCAACTAGATTGGATGGTCTGACAGAATTTTATACTATCATGTCATCAGACATGAGCCACCTACCTATTATAATCGGTATATCAACTATGTTAGATTATCTATAGGCATTCAAATACCTCAATACCTGAGCCAAACATGCACTATAAATAATTTTTTCTTTTTGAAAATTTCGAATAATGCCATTTGAGTTATTCTCATTCTATAATTTCTCTTTTAAAAGTTTACTAATTTAAGCATGAGAATACTTATTTTAGTCCGACCATATACTTTCTATTGCTGGTAGGGATGATCACAGGACAGGACAGGACCGGGGAATTCTTCCCCACTCGCTCCTCTGCCAGTGGCGGGGATTTCCCACCCCGCCCCTGCAACCAATATCGAGGAGGAAATTTCCCCCGTTCCCGTCCCATGGGGATCCCCGTCCTCCATTTTTTTTAATTTTAAAATATAATATTTTATAAATAATTAAAATTACAATCAATAATAATTTAAAATTAAGTATAATTTAAAAATTAATAATTATAAAATTAAGTTATATTTTAATTTTAATTATTTATAAAATATTATATTTTAAAATATTTTTTTTTTGCGGGGCAGATATCCCATTCTCCATCGCTGCCCCCGATTCTAGGACAGGGAATTTTTTCCCCCCGCCCCAGGACGGGTATTGTGCATGCTTTGTTTCTGTATGGGAGGGGCACGGTCCTGTGTTGGGGTGCTGAAGAATTCAAATCCAAAATTACATGTGGCTATAAAGAGAGTGGTTTTACCTTACATCTCTTTTGTGATGCATCAATTGAGTCAATACGTTCATAATCCTCAAACTGCTTAATTACTGGTAGCGTGCACTTCGTGTCCACATTCATAGTACATGAGGATAATCTGGACGATGGAGTTTAAGGAAATGAAATTAGGAGAAGAGAGTAGATATTACCATAAACAGTATGATTCCAAACTTAAATGGAAAGAAATACCTGTTGGTCTGTTAAAGCTTTGCTTGCTCAGACATAGAGCCAGCCAAAGATCCATAAAGAAGAATGGGCGCATAGTTAGGAACAATACAAAAGTAGAAGAAAGAAAAGACTTGTGTCTAGAACTTTGATAGTTGGAATGGTACTTTGATAATTAGTCCAACTTGTCTGCCCAATTTATATATAACGTCCAAATTTAAGTTATTGCTGGGACAGGGAACAAATATTGATGTTAACATGTGAATTCCCAAATACGCAAGAGGAAGAATTGCAAATGAAGAAGAAAAAAAAAAAGAACGAGCACTCTGTCATGCTTCTGGAATCCCTAAACTATTGTGCCCTTCCATGTTAGTATAGAAATGCTAGTGACGTCAAGAACTCTTATTAAACTTTTGGTTGTTGTCATTGGTACACCAATCACCCTTCTGGCCTTGTGAAAATTTATTCAAGACATGAAGGAGTGGAGGTGATAAGCACAACTTAAAACTTTTGAGGAAGTATGGCGTAACTCATGTTATGATTGTCTGAGATTTCCTCATTATCCTGATAAAATCTGCTAAAGCTGATTAATATGTTTGTTCACCTTTCTGGCAATTAGCAACTCAGCCTGTTTTATATGCAACTTTTAGGGGATTTTTTTTTTTTTTAATTCTTGCTACTGTTTGGAATACTCCTAGAAAATGTCTTTATGCTTTCCATTGTTGCATAAACATCTTCTTATTGTTTAAGATAAGCTAATGAATCTCCCAACTGCATAGATAAGTCATGTATGTGGACTTTTACACTCAAAGTTTGCCATACATATCCATATAATCAAGCATCTTTATTATCATAGGACACCCTGGACTGCTGCATACTGTCCCAGAATTAATGTAGGATAGCATTGCCTTTGCCTTGAAGATGCAATTAGAACAGCTGGACTTGGACTGATGTCAAACCAGGAAACAAGGAGTAGGAGTCTGCTTCTCAGTATGTGACGGCACCATGTACTCCACCTGCAAATGATGATCAGGAAGAGTTTAATCTGGCCGGTGCTTTCAATGTTCAAATCTGTAAAAAAAATAGTATATTTCTAGGTTAAAGGCATCAAAATAAGACCAGCTTCTCTTTAGATTGCTAATTGATATTTATATTGTTAATTTTTCTTAAACAATGATTGATTTTTCTTATTGTAATAATTTTTTTAATGCAATAGATTTTAAATTTCGTTAAATATTTATTATTAAATATTAATAATTATATTATATATATGTATAATATCTAGTAATGAATATTAAAATAGTTTTTGAAAAACAAATAGAAAAATAATTTTTAAATAATTTTTGAAAAATAAATAACAAAAATTAAAAACAGTTTATGAATTTTAAAAAATTAAAAACGAAAAATATACAGTTTTATGAACGCACCCTTGATGGTATAATCGGTAGTTTGTAAAGTCCCTGTCCCTAACCCATTCAATTTCAAATTACCAGTCTTCTGCAATTTGTTTGAGCACCTTCTATGTTAGGACACACACCTGAAAATTTTAATTATTTTTTTAAAAATCATATTCTTAATTTATACATTTTTTTTTTACTCCTCTTAATTTATACTTGAAAAATGATAATCTTATTTTACTTACACTTGTCAAGCATTTAAAATGCCAAATGGCACATTCTCCTTCAAGACTGCACTCTTTTTATTAGATAATTAATTACATAGATTAAAGTACTCATGAACTAATTATAGGAATTCTGTTAGGCCCAATTCAATTTTTTATAAATGTATTTTCACATCAAGGACATTGTTGAAAAAGGCAATAAAAATCATGTACCATAGACTAATTTGATTTGGGCATTTTAGATATGGGTCCCTTCTAATGGCCTAATTATTAGGCATCTGCTTCCTTGTACCATATTAAAAAGCCCAAAATACAGTCGGAAGCTTTATTGTTGAAAGAAATTAGACAATGTTGTGTTTTTTACAGGGAGAGCCATGTCTACAACTAAAACTCTTTTAAAAATTTCCTTTATTAGATATATAAGCATCATTCAGAGTATATTTTTAATACGTCAGACAAATTATAAATTAGTAAATATATACTGTTGGATTAAAAGATAATAATTTTCATTTTTTATGTAACAGTTTGAATTTATTAATGTATATATCAAACATACCGAAAATATTATCCAAATGATATAAGAGTAATGATCAATGAAAATAAAAAAAATGATATCAAGAAACTAAAGAAAAACTTATCCGTTGAGTATTTAAATTGGTTTTCTCAACTCGAACTCCATTTTGTAACAACAAATTTACTACTTTACTACTGTTATTGGTCATACACATAAAAAAATAGAACAAAGAAGAAGAAGAAGAAGAAGAAAATAGAGTGAGAAAAGAGCATCAAATTGTCTATGGTAATTGCCATTGGCATGGGATATTTGCGTCATAATAATTGCACAAGATGGTTACTATACTAATATGGAAACCAACATAAAAAAATAAAAATAAAATAAAAAAATTATTGGTGGTGTGAATAATACAATATACATTTTCAATAATAAAAAAATCATCATATTCTGAAAATTTTGCGTGCATCTAAATTGATTCTAAATAGTACGAGATTAATCCACAATTAATTATCTCAAGATGGAAAAATCAATTTTTAACACATCTACCTTTTTCTTATAGAAAATCTTGACATTTCTTTCTTAAGTTAGAAAGCATTCTAAAAGAAATGTTATGTTAGCATCTTAGTTTTTTTTTTTTTAAAAGCCTAATTAAAATGATGTCACGCCAACATTCAAAATTCTTTTTGATTTAGTTTTATATTATATATAGATATAGATATAAATAGATGCGGAAAAGAAAACCCAAAAATTTAATAAAACACAACTTATAGATAAAATTGTTCGGGAGAATCTGATATTGGGGTATAATAAGAATTTATAATTGTTAAATTAATAGTGAATTTAGAATTATTAAAGTCAACTTTGTATAAGGTGGAGATTTTACAAAAATTAGTAGAGGAGATGTCCATCAATAAAAAGGTGATAACAAGACTTACAAACAATTTGGATAAATCAAGCTATTATTTATAATCCGTTCTTGACAGACAGATAGCTCGGATTTATTAGTTCGAAACTTGAGAATAATGTTATCAAAGACTTCAGTTATCTTCAATGACAGCTGAATCCTATGATAACTCGAACTTTAACGAAGTAGGAAGAGAATTTTATCTTTATCAGGTTATCCAATCTTAATTTGGATTGAAATGGGACTCTATCTCTGATTAGAAGTGTAAATCTACTCAAAGTCTGCTACCCAATATTATAAATAGCCAAGGCAATCCAGTTATGCCTCTCTTCTAGAACACTTATACCTTGATTCACTTTTATTGCCTCTCCTAACTTAACTGTCGGAGTCTCTTAGTCGAAATCTTGTCGGTCACTTGTTGCCTCTGGATAGCCAGGTTGTGGATATTCTGATGATCAATACTTTTCGATGATCCAATAAAATATTTTTGACTTTCTGGTATCCTTTCAGGTCCAAAAAGTACTATTTATTATCGAAATATACTGTTCACGGCTGATCCAATATTGAGATCATTACATGGCAGCTGCTCTCTCCGCAAGCAGAACTTCGTTGTTTAGGATTTGATCTATAAAATATGATCATCTGTCATCAAAATACAAAAAGAGAGTGATCGCAAGGAGCTAGTTGTGCATTTCACCTGTCATCAGATAATAAGTCACATTAAATATGAATTTATTAGTTTCAAAGAGACATTTTAGAGATAATCTATAAAATTTGATTGCAATAAATCTAAAAATTTTAGATTCAAATTTTTAGCTTATCCATTTTCTTATAAAAAATCTAAATTAGAGATTTACTAAACAATTAACAAATTCATTACGAAAAGCGACATTGGAGCTTGGCTCTGCATGACATTGTAGGCATTGCCTACTTGACATAGTTTTTTATGTTTTGTTGGGCATTAACCCATCTTCTTTAAAAAAATAAATAAATAAGATTTATTAAATAATTAACATATTAATTACGAAAAGTGAACTCCATTGCGAAGGGAAAGCAAATTTATATTTGTGGTAGGCCGGATTTTCTTTCTTCTTCACGAGCATGCCTATTGTTACGCATCGCAAAGAACTGTCCGAAAATCTCCGAAAATTTCTAGCATTCTCCGGATATATCTAGAATGGTGTAGAACATTCTAGAATATTATGAATAATTGTAGATGTATGTAGAAGCTTCTATAACCTTGTAGTTAATTAGGGAGGTTAGTAGAAGATTCTAGATTAATATGGATAATATAGGAGTAGTGTGGAGTATTCTAGAAGATGAATCTCCACCCTTGGATCAAATAGATTCTAACCATTCATTGAGGAGGTGGAAAGCCTATATATACACCACCCTCCTCCCTCATTTGAAAACATCCAAGAAATCCACAAGTTGTAAAGCTCTCTTGAGTTAATAAGGCATTCTTCAAGTAATTCATTCTAGCCTTCCACTTTCAAAGTTCTTAAGTGTCTTTACTCACTTGCTAGTGTTTTCTAGCATTCGAGGTTAAGGCTGACTAGCATCCGAGTGAGCAAAGTTTGCTAGTGCCGCACGGTCGTTGGAAGGAAAAGACCAAGTCCGTGACAGTTGGTATCAGAGCCGAGGTTTTTGAGTAAAGATGACTAGTGAAAGTGAGATGACTCAAATGGAAGTACATGATGAGGGCAAGCAATCGAAGAGAGGAAGATCAAAGTCAAGGGATGTCTTAGCTGACGTAAATGCGAGGCTCGCTAAGGTAGAGCTTGCCGTAGCCGAAGGGCAAGAAAAGTTTGAGGAGGCGGACCAACGCATCGAGGAGCTTGAGAATGGGAGAGAAGAGCTCCAGAGCGAGTTGCAAGGTGCCGTGAACGTTGCCGTGGCTACTTGTCAAGACCAAATGAAGACCTTAGAGGAGACCCTCCGTATGGAGATCACTTCTCTTCGAGAGGAACTTGCAAAGGTCGTAGTCGAGTTAAGCGGTACGAAAGAGGATTTAACCCTTTGCAATAAAGCTGTTGCCCAAAGTGGGGAATGTACCGGTTGCGCGGCAAGTCCTACTCCCCCTAAAGTAGAAGTTCCTAGGCCAAAAACATATAATAGCTCGAGGAATGCGAAGGAGATAGATAATTTCCTATGGAATTTGGAGCAATATTTCAAAGCACTTGGCGTAGTGGAAGACACCACAAAAGTGCATAATGCATCGCTATACCTTGCCGACACGGCGATGGTATGGTGGAGGAGAAGGTGTAGCAATATTGAGAAGGGGACTTGCACCATTGATACATGGGATGAGTTCAAGAAAGAACTCAAGAAGCAATTTTATCCCGAGCATGAAGCTAGAGCAAAGCTTAGGCGTCTCACTCAAAAAGGGAGCATTCGAGATTATGTGAAAGAGTTCTATGAAGTGCTCTTGGAGATATCCGACTATCCCGACAAGGAAGCACTATTTGCCTTTATGGATGGATTATAACATTGGGTTAAGTTGGAGATCGAGAGGCGTGGTGCTCAAGATCTCGCGACTGCCATGTCCATTGCCGAATCCCTTATTGAGTTTAAGAGAAATGACAAGCTGAAGCCTAATAAGGATAAGGGTGGCAAGGGAAAGAGTGGGGGAGACAACCATCAAGGAAAAGAGAGCTTCAAGAAGTACGACAATTGGCAGAGCACTAAGGATAACAAGGGCGGAAGTAGGCCTCCATTAAAGTGTTTCTTCTGCGATGGTTCGCATAAGGCAAGAGAATGTCCAAAGAAGGCCAAGCTCTCCGCTATTATCGAAGAGCGAAAAGAAGAGCGATGCGATGAGGTAACCATGGGATCCTTAAAACTCCTTAATGCCATTAAAGTTAAAGTAGAGATGCCCAAATCCTCAAAGAAGGGTCGATTGTTCGTTGAAGCTAAAGTTGGCAAGCAGTCTGTGAAGGCGTTAGTGGACACAGGGGCAAGCCACAACTTTCTCGAAGTAAAGGAAGCCGATCGATTGGGTATCAAGTACACGAAGGAAAAAGGATGGCTTAAGGCAGTTAATTCCGAGGCCAAGACTACATTTGGAGTTGCACGAGGAGTCGAGGTACGTCTTGGTGAATGGAAAGGTTTATTAGACTTTTCAATTGTGCCTATGGATGATTACGCCATCGTGTTGGGCATCGACTTTATGGATCAAGTTTCAGCAATACCTATTCCTTGCGCCAACACGATGTGCATATTAGAAGAAGGCAATATGCGTATGGTACCTCTAGCCAGAGAGTCGAGTCTACAAGCTAAGACTCTATCGGCCATGCAACTCTCGAAAGGGTTAAAGAAGTCGCAACCAACTTTTCTCGTGGCTTTAAAAGAAGATGAAGATTCACCTAAGGCTCGAATGCCTAAAGAAATTTTAATTTTAATTTTAATTTTTAATCTAAGGCCGCAAAGAGGATGAAGAAATGGGCCGACATGAAGAGGAGACACTTGGAGTTTGAAGGAGACTTAGTCATGGTGAAACTCCTCCCGCACCAAAGCCGAAGATTTTGCAAAAATTCATAAAGGCTCGGTAAGGCGCTACGAAGGTCCATTTCCGATAGAAAAACGTGTGGGTAAGTTAGCTTATCGCTTAACTTTACCTTCATATTTGGAGATGCATCCAATGTTCCATGTGAGCTTGTTAAAGCCCTTCCACTCCGACAACGAGGAACCATCACGTAACGAGTCGAGGAGAGCACCTACGGCTATCATGACCTCTCCCGAACGTGTAGTTGAAGAATATTGGCACATCGAGTCAATCCGAGGCGTGGTTCCCATCCGAGCTACGTTGAGTACTTTATCAAATGGAAGGGATTGCCCGATAGCGAGGCTAGTTGGGAACATGAGCTCACACTTTTTGAGTACAAAGACTTAATCGAGGCTTACAAGCAAGACGCGACGAGGACGTCGTCAAATTGAGTGGGGGAGAATGTTATGCACCGCAAAGAACTGTCCAAAAATCTTCAAAAATTTCTAGCATTCTCCGGATATATCTAGAATGGTGTAGAACATTCTAGAATATTATGAATAATTGTAGATGTATGTAGAAGCTTCTAGAACCTTGTAGCTAATTAGGGAGGTTAGTAGAGGATTCTAGATTAATATGGATAATATAGGAGTAGTGTGAAGTATTCTAGAAGATGAATCTCCACCCTTGGATTAAATAGATCCTAACCATTCATTGAGGAGGTGAAAAGCCTATATATACACCACCCTCCTCCCTCATTTGAAAACATCCAAGAAATCCACAAGTTGTAAAGCTCTCTTGAGTTAATAAGACATTCTTCAAGTAATTCATTAGCCTTCCACTTTCAAAGTTCTTAAGTGTCTTTACTCACTTGCTAGTGTTTTCTAGCATTCGAGGTTAAGGCTGACTAGCATCCGAGTGAGCAAAGTTTGCTAGTGCCGCATGATCGTTGGAAGGAAAAGACCAAGTCCGTGACACTATGAATGGGAGGATGAACTAATTGTTTGACTATGGAAAAGATTCACGGACTCAATCAAATAAAAATTTAAGAATTCAATTACAAAACATATGTAAATTTAAAAATGTCTAAAATATGAAATTGGCTTATTAATTAGTTGAAAAAACAATCAATATTCAATACAGTCAAGTGCGATTCAGCAAGTGTACAATCATTAAATTTAAATACTCATTTAAACAATAATAATTTACATCCTTCGAAATTCATTATTAAGTTTTTCACGTCAATTTTAAAAGTTAATTACCATCTAGTTTGTAAATTACATAAAAATAAGAATTTAGTCTTCCAATATTTTCTCATAATTCTTCAACTACAACGTGGATTAGTGACTTTATAAATATAAAAATAAATTGTTATCATAACATTTCAATTTTTTTTTTCACAATTAGTTGAACTGATTGGTGCATTTATTTTTAAATAAAAGGGAAAAAAATAATTCGGTGTGTATTTGATTTGTGCGATCTATAATGTCTATAATCAGACAGTTTAAAGGCATATACACGCTATCATATTTTGAAAAAAAAAAAGAGCTTATTTAAATTAAAGAAAATTAGCTTGAAAAAAAAGTTTGGAAGATGAGACATCTCGATCATGAAATTGAGTGTTTCTATAATTTAGATGTCCATTAATAATCCTAATATCAAGAGGACAGGTCTTCTTATTGGAAGGCATTTATTTGGTTACCAGTTACACATATATACACGCACAGTGTGTAATGAGAATTGGTTAGGTCATAACTAACGCCATACCAACTTCCCACCAACTCTCACTCTTCATTATCACAATTTCCTGTTTCCTATTTTATATCACACAACTCTTGTTTCCTATTTCAAAAATGATAGTGATTGCTTCCCACTGAGTATGCTTTAAAAGAAAGAATTTCCATAATCAAGTTAGTAATTTTGAAAGACAAAATAGTAAAAATAATATTTAAAAGTTTGGAATTTAGAGATGCATTCGATGAGATTGAGAAAACTTCATAGTAACTATCTGCATAAGAAATGTTTGTTGGGTATAGATGATTCTTTAATAACCACAACGTTCGGTCAAATGCACTTCTGAGCCTATGAAAGTCCAAGTAAAGTAGTTCAAGTTAGAAATACTGCTTCTGCACTATTTCTTTAGCTTGTTTCTCCATCGGAATTGAAGTTTATATATAACCAATATTATAATTTTTAATTTTTAATTTTTTTTTAAATTCTTATTGATGCCCCCACTAGATCGTAGGTTTTAGTTCTGCCACTTCTGAAAACTATAATAATAACGGCATTAATATCTATTAACTTAAAGTGAATTCATTTCCTATAAACAAGTAAAGTTAACTAATATTTTATTATCATTATTTGTAATGGATCCTCATCCGTCCAAAAATTTATAACTTATAATATTACTTTCTTTTTTTTAATTTATTTAGCAAAGACATATTTATTTATTTATTTTAATAAATGTATTTGTAATTTTTTTAAAATACAAAGTAATTTATTTTGTTTAGGAGAATAAATTCGAAATAAAGATTAACTTCCCTTTAAAGATTGATTTTAAGACTAACGATTTGAACCCCCCAAATGAAAGTGGCATTAAATTATCCGAAACAATATTCAAATTCTTTTCTAACAACATCCATCTTCCAATTGCAAGGATTTTTCTATTTTTCCAATATACTTTCTCAAAAGATTTCGCCAATAAATTGAAAACAAGAAATCCAAATGTTAGAATATATTATCTTTTCCTGTTGATTAATTCCATCACTGCCTATGAAGTTGGTGGCCTTTTTCCTCTAAATTTTTTAAGTACTGGGAGTTGCTTTCAATTTACTAATATAATCCTACCTCCATTTCATCTAATTTTGATAATTTTTATATATTTTTTCTTTCACCTTGACAATTTTCAAATTTCAAAAGAGTACTAGTCATATATATTTTTTTTAATTTTTCTATTTTGCTTTTATATATGCACTAAAAGATAAATATTTGATAGAGTAAAAAAATATAACTACGAAGAAATTAATAAAAAGATATTTTAGTAAATTAAAATGAAAATTTTATAAAATCGATACTAATTTATAATTTTTTATGTGAGAAATTAAAAGTTGCCAATTTTACGGAAATTGAGAATTTTTTTATATGAATTATAATTGCAACTTAAAAAAAAAACATTTAAAATTGAGAAGGATAGGAACAAAATTATCCAAAGTGGGATGAAATTGGAGCTAGATGAGAATAGCCTTTAAATAGGAATGACCCACCAAAGAAAGGTAAACCAGAACATAGATTATAATAAGAAATTTATTTATTTGACATAATAAATTATAATTCTCCATGTAATGTATAATGAAATTAGTTGATGCATTGAACTGAAATAATGATTTCCCAATCAGGCAAAATCTTCTTTACCAATATTAGCCAAGCTACCCCCTTATGCCAACCAACCCAAACCTAAACCTCTATTATGGTACAAGAACCAACACATCCACATCATATAATATAATGTTATGATGATAGCACTCTATTCAACAAAATTATGGATAAATATAGATTTGATTCATTGACTACCTTAATTTGATTTGTTTGTACATGAGTTTACGGCTCATTTATCACAAGTGTTAAATCTTTTATGTTTTTCATTTAATGCATGCCACATATGCAAATAAATCAAAATATATAATTTTTATAATTTATAAAGTTGACATATCGTGCAAATATTATAAAAAGTAAAAGAGAATGTAATAAAGAGAAAGTTTTTAGTAGTTTTTGTTATTTAATACGATCTATCGTGGAAAATGTTATTTTCTTTCTTTTATTTCACATTTAATATTGATGTATGTACATGTATATTAAAATATTTGAATTCCACAAAATAAATAAAAGAAAAGGGTAGCTAATACTTCTCAATAATCAATATGTCAATTACTTTTCTATTTTCTGGGATTTAATGTAAATACTTTCTTTCTTTATTCATTTTTTTTTGTGTGTGCCAATTATATATTCCATGGGATCACTTTGAAGAATATTTAAGATAATAATGTATTTGGATGGCAGGTGATCTCTTGAATTTTCTTTTGTTTCTAGATTTTCATGGATCACTAAAGAGATCAGCATTCCAACTTTGAATATCTTTGTGAAAACGAAAAATTTGGAAAGATTGTTCGTGAAATTCAAAAGTTTATTTATTTATTTTTATTGGAAAAACGGTCTCGTCTTTTTAACGGGAGGAAAACTAACCATAGAAGAGTAGCAGGAATGCGAATGACGATATAAGCTTTGGAAATTAAGAACAGAACAAAATATACAAAACTTTTCAGTCTCTGCAATTGAATTCAGACCGAGTCCCCAGGTGTCCGAATATGCCTTTTTGAACCCCACACACACACACACTTGTGCTCATACGATCCACATATATTCGTCATCAAATACCTAAACTTGTCAACATCATAATTAAAGTTCAACTAAATCAACTACCATCTTTTGTTTTCTTCTCCTTTTCTCTTTCTCACAGTTTGACAATCAAAACGGACCGTACATTTTCTCCTTTCATAAAAGCAACAAGAATATAAATTATCGTATTATTACTTTAATTCTTTCCACCATTGGATAGGTTTTACATACGAGGCAATCCTCATTTTCTTGGAATGAACAAGAAACGCGAAGATTGGAACATTATCAGCTCTAAAGAAAGAAGAATCTGCATAAAATGCATTTTGTTGATTCATGTAACAAATTCCCAAATCCCACTAATATGATTTAGAATCCATAGATCAGGTTCCAGTTCCAATTCCAATTCCATGTCCATAACCCACTAACAAAATGATGAACAGATCAACAACACAGTAAACGTGATAAAGGTAACAGAATAATAGCCTTAATAAACTAATTACACATATTTATCAACTTTATTACACCCCTAGACATTACACAACTGAATTCAACTGCAGATAGACCAGATCCATTGTTTCCTTGCAGTTGCAATAACCATGCAGAGTTTGGAGAAAAGTATTTCTTCATTAGTCTCATGGCCTTCTCATTGATTTTGAAGGCCACAGTGAATATAATGTGGTCATAAAGATAGTAATTTAGTTAAATTGTAACTTCAAGACGTTGCTCATCATGAAAAGGTTAAAAAACATGACAGCAATAGAAATCTAGAATTTAAAAATGTTGCAAGCAAAAAATTATACCCATCTCCAGGCCTCATGATGTTTGATTCTAACCCAGAGGTCCTTACCCTTTTCTCTTTCTAACTTCTGCTGTAACAATAAAATGGTGAAAATTAATATTTTCCTCTCCAAAGTGACCTTTACTTACTTCCCCTCCCTCTTCTATTGCTGTTTACCTTCATCGTCACTTGCAACAAAACCAAAAAAGAATATTGAATATTTACCAAAATCTGACCTGTTTTCTCTACCTCAGAACTTTTAAAAATCGATTTCAGTTTTGCTGAGCCACAAGCTGATCAATCTGCAATTGCTCAATCCATGCTCCTACCACAGGATCAATTGATTCGATCTTTGAACTCTCACTTGAAGAATCATTAGCTGCATAACTAGTGGAAATGGAAATGCCCAATTTCTCTTTCATCTCAGTAGGGGATTCTTTAACAAGCGACTGCACCCATGACAAATCAGGCTCCTCCCCATTTCCGAGCTCAAATGAATTTGATCTGTGGAGTTTACCCAACTCATCAGCAATAACGTTCCAATCAGGTTTCCCATTTGAAGAACCCCATTTTGACCAAGAGTTTACTGGAGAGCCAACAATGGCAGCAGAGTTTGACCCTAATTCCTGAGAACTGAGGCTGCGAAGCTGCTGCTGCTGCTTCTCACGTTGAGCCAACATAGACATCCGAGAGCTCATAGGAGAGATGGGTTCCACATTCCGAGGGGACATCCTGCCCGAGGCAAAAGAGGCCTGCATCAGAGGGTGATCAACATTCTTTGGAGAAAAACTTGTGTTGATCGGTGATACCATGCTTTGCTGCTGCTGGATTTGGTTGAGAACCGCAGTCTTGTGGCTTGGGGAAAAAACTGCTGAAGATGATGCTTGATCAGCATACCTAGGCGATGCACTCTCTGCAGAAAAAAGATCATCAAGATTTGAAGGGGTTAGGGCTTTCAAACGTCCAGAGCGGTTCAGGGAGTTGTTACTCAAAGATGGCTGGGTAAGATTGGATAATTCATTAAGGAGTTGTGGCTGCTGCACATCAAAATCAGTCAGCAAACTGTAGTCCTCAGTTGGCATATCTCTAGCATTTAGGGAAGATCTCAACCGACTGGACTGAAGATTGCTTCCAGGGAGATGCATGGCTGGGACATTTGGTTGGGGCCAAGGCACAGGATTATGTGACATACCATTAGCAGATGGAGACATTGGTGGAGTAAATGGTGAAGGAGACATCATTGATACAGATGAAGGAGAACCTGGCAGGAGGCTCATGGCTGCAGCAAAATCCATGGCAGTTGCACCAGAAGTGCTTGAGCGAGGAGAGGGAACAGCAGAGCCAGTGGATACATACAACGGTCGAAGTTCGTCCACAGTGTGTGCAAAGAAGCAAACTCTTCTTGCACAACTTGTACCGTCTTTGCAAAGCCGGGTTCGATACTGAGCTGGATGAAGCCAGCACTCAAAAACCCCATGAGCATATTCACACATATCTCCTCGTCTACATGCCCCTTTCCGAAAATCTGGACATGGAACACAACTGTAATGGAACTTCCTTGGATCCCTTCTTCGAGCGTTTTCCCCTGGGTGAACAAATGGGCACTCGGTCCAATCATGAGAGTATGCACGAGAACAAGGCCGAACCTTGAATGAATACATTCGAAATTCATCAGTTGAATAGATACTGTTCTTGATATCAGGAAGAGATGGATCAACTGGGTATTCTTTTTTCTCTGAAGCAGAGGACAAAGGTGCATCACTTAGCTTCAGCTTCCCTGGTGAATCAGGTGCAGACATTGGTGAGCAATTATCATTGGAAGGTGAAACTGGTGGAGAATTTGAATTTGAGATAGCTGTGGAAACTCTCAGATTGATGCTTACAACAAAACCATCAGCTGCAAGAAGTTCTTCAAGTGTAGATTTTATGGTTGGTAGCTTTGGTGGGAAAATAATGACATCAATTGGACGACAGCCATCGGCATCTAATAAATGTGGATCGGCACCTGCTGCTAAAAGCAGTTTCACAACATCCACAGAATTCACTACCCCGCCCGAGGCAGCACAATGAAGGGCAGTACTCTTATCCAGGCCACAAGCACGATTGACATCACCATCAGAAATAGAGAGTATCAGCTTTATAACATCAATACTGCCATACATGGCAGCTACCATTAATGCGGTTCTCTCTTCATTAACCATCTGCTTCGAGCCTTTCTGACGGCAATACCATACTCCAACGTCATCAACACAAGAAGGATCACTCTCTATTAATCTCTTAAAGCCCTCAACATCATTGTTAGCAGCAAGCTCGAGCAAGCTTGCAAAAGTATCTTCAGTCTGAATGTTCAAGTGATTCATGTCAATGTTGGTCAGTCTATTTTCTTCAAAAGAAATCACAGGCAGTGTTGGCGATGGTATGGGCTTCAACCGCTCCAACCCACAGCACACACTTTTATTAGCTACAAGTACATCTGAAAATCAAAAACTAAACCCATTAGAATCAACCTGCAGATACAGTTAAAACGCTATTACCATGTAATTGAAGCCAAGACAACTAATTATCAATAAATTAAAGAACACATATTTGACACCAAATTAACAACAAAACAATTTCGTTCCCACGGATCCATGGAAAATTACAACCCACAACACCAAAGAACTTGCGAGAGAGGAAATGGTAGACACAATAAATATGGATATCAGAACATCTTTGCTACAATGGATCCACACAACATCAAAAGCACTAATTAATGGTACAAATGAGCAAATCAAATTCTAACTAAACACCCAAGAACACCGATAAGAATTACCGTTTTTTCCTTCGATTTTATAATTCGGCCACAAAAATATTTAAAGAAGAAACTCCCAAAAGTAGCATACTTTAAAGGAATTTTCCTTGGCCCGTAAAGTAAGAGGCATATGAGAACCACTAACAATACCCTAGATTAAAATTTCATCTTTCAAGTCTGCAAATTTTCATCAGAAAGAGGGAAAAAGAAATATGTAAAGGAAGTCCAGGACTCCAGGCACAGAAAAGATAAGAGATTGCAAACTTGGATTTTTGTTTAATTCACAGGAGAAAGCAAAATGCAATTTTATTTATTTATTCATTTTTCTTTTTCTCATTTTTCATCTTCACTTCCATCACTTTCCTCTGCAGCCTAAACAGAAGATATTAGGGTAAACAGATTTAAAAGTCAAAGATCCAAAGACTCAGATCGAAAAGTTAGGACACAAACATCTGCTACTCAACAGAGACGTGGAAAACAAAGGGAAAGAACCATTTAACAGCAGCAAAGAAAAATAATTTCTACAAGAAATACGGTACAAATAAAAAGGAACGACCGTATCAACATGAAGTAAGGGATCTGGTTTGGAAGCAAATCCTCATCGTTTTTTAGACAAAATAATAATCAAAAGTAAAGATGAAAAAATACCCACAATAGAAAACAAACCCGTGACTAAGATCTTTTTTCCATATAATCTAATGAAGGTGAATAAAGCAATTATATTTATAGAGAGATAGAGAGAAGCAGACAAGTAGGTCGAAGCCAACTTTATTTTAAGGTTGGAAAAGAATCTTACCGTTTCACTTAGTTGCAGCAAAACAAAGTGAAGACAAGTTTTGCAGATCTATATATATATATATATATATAGAGAGAGAGAGAGAGAGAGAGAGAGAGAGAGAGAGAGAGACTAGTAATTTGAATCTCCCCCTCAAACGTTCACTTCATAATTTTCCCAAGAAAATCTGTTAATCCTGCTAGAAAGAGAGAGAAAAAAAACAGAAACTCCAGCAGGAAGAGAGATGGAGAGAGAGGAAGAGAGCTCGTTGTTATTCTTCCTTCTCCAATTTCTATGCTTTCTGCTTCCCTTGAAAATTGTTTTCTTTTAGGGAATTTCTTCTAAACTATTGGATTTTGAAAAAAATTGCCCATCCAGTAACAAGGAAAGAAAATAAAATGAAGAAATTAACAAAAGAATGGGAATTGAATAGTCCACTATAGTGTTTATCCTTTTTATAATTCACTATTAATTTTCTGCCTCTTCACAGTCACGTCCGACATATTTACCAACTCAAGGGCAAAATGGCCTTTTCAAGTCAATTACTGAAACGAGCAGATGACCGGCGAAATTTAAATGGTCGATAATTCATAAGTAGGTTACAGGTGTCGCAGTGAAAAATTTAGTGGCCTTTTGTAATAATTTTTTGAACATTTGTCTAATGGGGTCAAATTTAGGGATGATCACGGGGAGGGGATTCCCCGGCCCCGAACGGGGCGGGGAATCCCCAAATTTTCCCCCCGCGGGGGCGGGGACGGGGGGAAAAAAATCCCCGTTATAAAATCGGGGACGGGGACGGGGAATGGGGTATCCGCCCCGCGGAGATCCCCGCCCCGAATTTTTTTTTTTAATTTTAAAATATAATATTTTATAAATAATTATAATTAAAATTAAAATATAACTTAATTTTATTACTTAATTTTAAATTTATGAATAATTAAAATTTATATTATGATTAATTTTAAATTTTTTATTTATTAAATGTTATATTTTAATTTTAATTATTTATAAAATATTATATTTTAAAATTAAAAAAATAAAAATTTCGGGGATGGGGATCCCCGCGGGGGACGGGGATCCCCGCGGGGCGGGGGACGGGGGGGATTTTCCCCCCGTTCTAGATTCGGGGGCGGGGACGGGGAATCCCCGACCCCGCGCGGGGCAGGGAGTGGGGATGCAATCCCCGGCCCCGCCCCGCCCCGCCCCGTGAGCATCCCTAGTCAAATTCAATGGAAATTCAACCTAAATTCACCCTACATGCGTTAAAGTTAATAACCTTGGGTAATAATCAACTGCACATAAATCAACTCAAAGAAAATATATTGCCTCGCAGATGCTTACATTGCACTGCGTGATTGGATTTGCAGATATGACGAAATATCGCACCTCATAATTTGTAGTGATTTTTGGAACTTTTTATTAATAATATTTTTTGAGAAAATAATTTGAATTTTAAGGTGTTTTAAACCCTATTTTGATTTTTGCTATTTTTTACAATTTTGCAGTTTAGAATTGCGGAATTTGACGATGGATCACACGATATATAAAAAATTAAACTTCAAATGCGGCAATGGGAACGTGGGGCCTAATGAGCAGTAAACAGTGAAAGGTACTCTCTGGACCTGCATTCTTCAATATGCATACAAAATAAAAAAACACACTTGCATTTGCATTTGTGTTGTATGTGTACATTAACTTCATTACTAAACTTGTGATAATGAAAGGATGAGTGTACCTTATGTGTTATAATATGTACTGGAAAATCGTTACCTGCGCGTAATCTGTTTAAGCTGCCAAATATGTATTAACAATTACTTGTAATTTAAACAGTTAAAAATATAATTATTCTTTATTTGATTAGTTCAAATATTACTCTCTCTTGTCCCCAAATATGTATTCTAAAAGAAATAAATAAATAACTTGAGTTTTCTAAATTTAAAATTAGACAAAGATGCATAATATATGCAACATATTTGTTGGAGTATCAATAAGTTATTCATGTCTCGAATTACATTTATCTTTTTAGATCTAATTGATTAATATTTCTTAAAATTAAAAATAACGATCCTTCGAATCACCTCAATTTGAAATGAAGAAGAAGTGGCCGAAAATCTCGATGGATAGGGCGATTGTGCATTGACGACATAAAGATTTAAAGCATGTTATAGCCTCTGCCCATTAGGCTTTATCTGGTTTGACACTATCCCATAGGTTTGTAAAACGACCCAATTAATTAAATCCAATGAAGGGAAAATGAAGACCAGATTCGAGACTCGTACTATACAAAATAAAAAACTTTCCTCAAAAAAGGGACCATCCCTATCTGACATCGACAAGGGGCATGGTGAAACATAGTAACCAATTGGCAATTTATATGTAGTAAGGAAAGAATCTATATCATTTGCCCTAAGTTGGGTATGATCAACAATTATGAGCTTAGCATTGAAATCCCTCGCAAATCCAATACCAATGCCATGAAAGTTTGCAGCCCTGTAAGATTGACGGAGAATCCACCATTTTTAAAGAAAATGAATTTAGAAATTTCTAAATTGGTAAAATGTTAAAGAAAGACAGAGCAAGTAGAGAAATTGGAGCTAACTTTCTCAAAGTTTTTAAAGGATGCAGTAAGAATTGGAATCCTAAAAATTGTTTTTAAAAGAAGGAAAGGCATGAGAACGCAGAAAATAGCCTAGAAATAAAAGTTACTTTGAAAGCATAAGGAAGAAAATGAAAAAATGAGAAGAAATCACATATTTATATGGGAATTTGAATTTCAAATTCTAGACTACCCTTCATTGAAGCATAAACATGTGGCATCATTATACTGATTCCATGCAAAAATCGAGACGCCGTCTCTGAAGAGATGTATCATTTAATGTAGGTAATTGCTGCTAGCTGGTTTGAAATAGAAAGAGTCAAAATAAAATTTCATAGATTGGAAGCATACCCTATGTCAGATCATGATCCATTCGGATTGGGACTTATGTAGGGGGAAGGGGGCAAATGATAATACCTAATTTTTCATTTCCTTGTTGAGTCCACTAACCGAGGCCTAAGGCCTATCAAATATTCGATCTACATTAGTTGTTTGATGTATAGATATTGGGTCATGATATGATCGGTTAAACCCTTATTCTAACATCACATCAAACATCAAATTAATGGTTTTCCTATCCATAGATCTTATCTTGCTACCAATAGATTTAAACCTATTGTGAGCTGACCTAACCCTACAATTATTAGGATAGCCATGATTAGCACTTGAGTACAACTACTCTAACACAAAATCTAAGACATTATAAATACTTCTTCAACCTTATAGGTAAAAGACTTTTAGCACCTATAAGTGATTTTCTCTCTCTTAATTTCTTTCTAACTTAAGTTTTAAAGTGCTAACCTCTTGCCAATTAAGGTAAGCCCTTTTTTTGTGTTCGCAAGACCTTTTTGTCCAATCATTCCTCCATTCCAATTTCATTTTAATATCTTCAAAATTATCAATTATATAATTATGTATTTATCTCTCATTTAATGCAACTAAAATTGAATCTTTTTTTAGTTAAAATTAAATCAACAAATACAATAAATCATAGTATCAATCTATTTATTGTCTACCATAACATAAATATAAATTAAAAAATAAAATACATGTTAGATTCTTAATGCCGATATTTTTGTTATAACTTAGGGCACAAGAGCATAATTAGCTATCTAATTTGAACTTGATTTCACGTTAAGTAGTGATAAATAACTAATATAGCAAAATTATATTATAGTAACAGATAGCTGCCAGCATTGTAAGGGTTTTTTTTGGTGTAAATTTAAAAAAAATAGAAAATTGTGTAACAGGAAAATAATTTAGGATTTTAGGGTGTTAAAAAAGACATCCATGGGTGTCATTTTCTGACAAGCAGGATCCACTACAGAAGATGGAGAAATTGTGTGAAAAATGACACACTCATCTTCCATTTTTTTATAAGATGAAATGATATCATTTGGGGGAAGGACAGAGGAATTCAAATCGATCAACATGGTGGGACCTACACGCTAAAAAAGGTAGAATGATGTGTTGTTTTATGTATAACTGACTGACTGATTGTGGGGCCCGCTCTTACTGGAAAATGGCAGTTGATGTTGCCGTTTTTCGTTGCCATTTTTCATTGAATTGTTTTTATATATAAAGCTACTGTAGGTGTACGGGATTACTGTGCACTGTAGAGCACACAATAATTCCCGTGCCCTACAGTAGACACAAAAATCTATCTTTTTTTTATTTTCAATTGAAATTTACCTAAATAACCAACATTCCCATTTTCTCATTTTAAGCTTATATGGCACATTCTTCTTTCCTTCCTCGTTTGTTCTCTATTTTTTCATAGTACTGATTTTTCATTTTACATTCAAATTTCCCCATTATAGTTATAGTAAAAAATTGTGTTGAAGTTATTATAGAAGATTTTACTGAAAATTAAAATAGAGGTAACACCATTTGAATATATTTTAAATTAATTTTGTTACTAGCAATTTAATTTTTTTACTAAATTTATTAATATCTTTAATTTCATTGTTAATATTCTAGGTGCTACAAAGGATGGATTATATTTTCATCAATATTTGTAAAGCTAAAATAATTGTTAGTTTATTTTTTTTAATTTGAAAAAGAGTTGTAGTTGAAATTATGTTAATTAATTTTTATATGTCATTTTATGCTTTATTTAAAAAAAATATTTGTAAAGCAATTAGTGGTTTGAATTTAGTTATATTATTTACTTTTATTTTGTCATATTTTAATATTTAGGAATATATGAAACTAACTTGACATGTAATTGTTTGATTTTAGTCAAATTACATAAATTGCAAGATCTAACGGACTAAAATTTTAACTTGGGCAAGTTGTTAATTAAATTTAAATAA
Source organism: Excoecaria agallocha (assembly GCA_037975025.1). Classification (NCBI taxonomy): domain Eukaryota; kingdom Viridiplantae; phylum Streptophyta; class Magnoliopsida; order Malpighiales; family Euphorbiaceae; genus Excoecaria; species Excoecaria agallocha. Next base: position 40,908,664 of record CM075808.1, on the reverse strand, counting down.
ATTTAATTTAGTATATGAATAAATATATAAAAAATTAGATGCAAAAAAAAAAAGAAATTTATTAATGAGTTATAAATTTAAACGTAATTTATTTATGACGAAAATAGTAAATTGGTGCATTAATTTTTAAATATGTATATATAATATAGGAATTAGAGAATGTTGATTCCAAAAATATTTATGATTCATACTAGAGGACAATCAATATGGGACATAGTTGGTTGTCATTATGATATTTCAAGTCCTTTAGTAAGATCGAGGAGATTGAAGGTTAGGAGCAAATCGATATTTCCTGAACTTATTCATAAGATATCAGTTAAATTAAATTTAGCTCCAAATATGGAGGTTAGTAGAGTGATATATAGGTGTCTTGTTATCAACTAGGGGTCAATGTCATGGATGCCTATGGACTTAATTGATGATGATGACATTGATCAAATTTATGAAAATTTTATATCATTTCTTTGATAATTGTTGAACCTGAAACAATTATTTTTGGAAACAAACAAGATGTGGTGAATAATATTAACCAGATGAGTATCGATGTAGATAGGGATGTAATCCGTTCGGTTGACGATAGAAATATTGTTGGTGATGACTTATGTTTAGTAAGAGATAGTCAATATGACTTTGGCACACAATTTAAGGATCAACCACAGTCTCAAGAGATTGAGGATGTGGAAACCGTAGAAGCAAGTCCAATAAGAGAGTTTAGGGAGAAAATACAATTGAATTTTGCATCCTATTCTATCTTTAAATGTAGGGATGTTGCATGGGACGATGCAAATGTTGTAAATAACGGATATATTTCTCTAAATTTTGATCCAAATGAGGATGTTAAAGATATAGACTTGAATGATACTGGTGAGGAAATCGCTTTTGGTAGGGATGATAACTTTGTTCCAAGTAGTTCAATCCATGTAATAGAAGGCCTGCAAAATTTGAACATGAATGATGTTAAAGTTGAAGGAATATGACATGGTATGAATGTGATGATAGCACAGCGGAAAAACAAAAATTTTTATCATACATACCATACAATTCCAAAGCAAGAAACGAAACATGCAATTTTAGGGTTGTAGAACTTACAACTTTTGATGCCTTTTAAATATTGAATTTGGTGATGGCCAACAACTAAGATGACTTTATCCACCTTAGATCTCGATCACCAATGCCAAGGAACAGCCTTTTATGCCACTCCCTCTATTCTCACACACACACTTGCAAAGATGGCTTAAAAAGAGATTGCTAGCTCTCTTTAAAGTATTGTGTAATGGCAATTGTTTGAAGCTACAAGACTTTGATCTTGTACTTCTTTTAGGTGCTATTAATGCCCAAGAACACAAGAAAGCAAGAAAGAGTTCTTCCTCTTGTGTGTTTCGGCCAAGAGAGAAATGTGAGAGAGAGAGATTATTTTTTACGCCAACTTAGTGTCACTTAGGGTTTTTATTTCTTTACATATATATCATTATCTTTTTGGCAAGTGTTTGATTTGAATTTAACTACTTCAAGATAATTAATTCAACCTCAATCACTTCTTAAAAATAAGTGACATATATTAATTTAAACTCTTTTGAATTAATTTGAAATAAAACATAAGACATTTTAATCAAATTAATCACTTAACTTGGAAATTCACATGTGCCGAAATTCCCTTTTTATTTTATCTTGGAATTTCGGCTAGGTCATCTCCTTTTTAAGTGTTTTAATTTGATTTAAATATCATTAGGATTTAATACTCAATTAACTTAATTAATACAAGATAATTAATTAATTGAAATTAAATCTTGTGGGCCGAATCTCTCTCTCTAATGGATCAAGGTCCATTAGCAATTTTAATGCCCATTACATACATTAATTTGACTTTAATTAAAAGCCCAAATTAATGTCCAATACTTTATTTAAATATTTTAAGCCCAATACTTTGTGTGCGATCCTATAGGTCCATTTAATGTTGGCAATGAATTAATAAATTAATTCAAAGGCTATATATATTCTCTAGCAAGATATTATAGCATTCCAAATTAAATGAAAATGCATATGGCATTTAGTGACCTAATGCAATTTTGCATAGTCCCTTACCCATAAATATCAAAATTAATATAAGGCATGGAACTAGTCATCCTTATATATATTAATTCCTTTCTTGATATTCCAGTGACACTGAACTCTCAGATAAATAATGATTACTCATTATTTCATCTCGGTATGGCCATACACTTCTCAGTTCACTGATCAAGTGGCCGGTGATATTTTCTCTCTTATTGAGAGGGGTAATCCCTTCACTTCTCTCATGCTCTCTAACATGAATCAATGCATACCCAATCATACCCGTACTTGTCACTCTGTTACGAGCACGTTAGGTGTATGTCAGAGCACACATTAATTCATAAAGAGTTTCATAGAGATTTTAGGTCTAAGAACTCCAATACAAAACTTGCATATGAGAAACACTTATGACTTGTACCATGTAGTATTCTTATGAGCGGATCGAATCCAGATACCATGTTCTTTAACATGTATCTATGATCTCTGATTGACACTCTTGTCCTAATGATCCGTAAGACAACTCATAATATCAGAGAGAGCATACTAGTCTTAATTCATTATTATTCCCATAACAATGACTGACTAGGGATATTTAGAATGATGTCTCATTTGTTTCAAGGTCTTGCAATCATGTGCCTTACACATGATAACTTAAACCGAAACAACATTTTTGGATAGTTTTATCAATTGATATGCATAGGAATACAAAGGATAAAACAAATGCCTCATTTTATTAATTCAAAGTGTTTTATTACAATGCATTGGGGCTAGGGCTTACACTAACAAAAGTTAATGGTGGTGATCAATATAATATTTCACAGTTTCGATTTCCTTCAGTGCACCACATATATGTTGATTTCACAGAAGCTTAAATTAGCATGTCTAGCAATTTGGCAATGCTAAGATGGAATGGTATTTCAGAGTTATGTGAAGGCTTGACATTCACATCAAAGGAAGAAATTTTCATTTCAGAATAATGTATTGTATAAAGTTGTTAAATTTAAGCCTTTATTTTGGGTGGTCTATTGCTCATATGCTAAAGATACTGGCTATTAGTGGAGAATTAGAGTAATGAAAGAAAGACATCTTCTTACTGGATTATCAGTGTGTATAAGGGTTCGTACAGTTGTACTGCGCCATTGATATCTTAACAGCATTAACAGCTAGATACATAAATTATTTATGATTGTATATTGGAGATGGTTAGTGCAGCTCTTAATCTCAAAGTTAGTATTATAATGGCTGACAAAAGGATTCATTTCAACTACGATATTTCTTACAATAGGGCTTGGTATGTGAAAACCAAGGTGTTGGAGGAGATATTTGACAATTATTAATCAGTGTCTAGCAAGTGTACTAGATCGACTAGTAATATAGAAAAATATAGATTAAGACCTCAAATATCGTACCCAAGGAAATATAGATTACTAAGAAAAATATCTATGTATGAATTAAATTAATCTGATATTGTTTTCTAAGTGTTCTCGATTTAAAAGCAAAACTTAAACAAAATAAACAATTAAACAAAACAAAAACTAAAATTAAACTAATATGACTTAAAAACAAAACAAAAACTGAAATTCTTTTGCTAAAAAAACTATCCATCTTAAATTTTATTATAATGACTTAATTTTAATAGGAACGCCGGTGATTATGGAAAAACTAGATAAAATAAAGCATGATACCTTGAAACAAGACTATCTTTCTCAAGCATTAAATTTTCTTGTTAAGAATGACTCAATACTTAGCATAAAGATCCAGTTAAAATCCTAAAAATTCATTAAACTATTTTGCAAAAAAAATTCAATTTCAGTTTATTCTTAGTTCTTCCTCTCTTAATATTAACCAATAAAATTAACACATAATTACCTCTAATTTCATAAAATAATAATGTATAAATATTAAAGAGTTAATGTAAGAACATGCAAATCATTAACTATATTTAAACTAATTTTTAGTTATTGAATCAATAAACCAATAATAAATCTCAACATAATTAAAGATGAGAATATGCTTAAAACCAAGAAATAATCAGTTGATATTAAAATTAAAGCTCAAAATAAAGTCATAACAATAAAAATATAAGATTTCAAGTATCCATTAGTAAAAGAAGAAAAAACTACTTCATAATAAAAATTAAAGCTAAAACAAAAGAGAAGAATCAAAATAAAGAGTTACAGAAGCTCCCTTAATCAACTTATACAGAAAAATCAAAGAAACTCTCTAGCTTTTGAGTTTTGTTCTGCACAACTAATGAAAATAAAGAACGTAAAACTAAAACTAACTAAGTAAAGAAATTGTTGCTAACTACTTGATTATACTGTTCTGGTGTTTTTGACAACTATTTATATCCAAAACAAGACATAGTGGCCTTCCAAACTTCCTGAATTAGAATAGGAGAAGTCTTCTACTTAAACTGGAAGTTTCGTCAAAGCATCAGACTCTTTTGGACAACCATGCAAAATACTGCCTTATTTGATGCACTACCGTGCATCTTCCTTCATTGGGTTGCATACCCACTTAAGATTTTTAGCTTTCCTATGCACAGTCGTGCATGGGCAAAATCTATGATGCACGACCATTTGAGAAAAACCTTTTTCATGTGCATGGCCACTCAAGAGGCATCTTGCTTGACTCGTTTTCATAAGCGGCCGTTTAATCATCTCATGTAACTTTTATGCACGATCTCTCATTACTTCTCTAGACTTCTCGTAAGATTCTCTGGCATCAATTTTCCAATTTTTCATATTTGACCCAAAATTTCTCATATTTTACAATTAAGTCCTTTTTTTCAATATAATACTGAAAAATACCAAAATTTACAATTAGCTTTTAAAATACATATTTAATCATTTAAACTAAAATTTGACCAAATTAAAGCTAAATAAACTTAATAAAATACCTAAAATCATACTAAAAACATCATGTAATTCACAACTATCAAATACCCCATACTTAGACTTTGCTAGGCCCCCGAGCAAATTAGAACAATCCAACTCCTCAAAATAATCAAACTCAAATAAAGACTCATGCATTTTAAAATCAATTTTAGCAATTAACAAGAGCACTTAATAAAATTTTCAACTAGAATAAATTCAACCAAGACAATATGAGTTAGTTTTCCTGTGTGTGTACAAGACCAAAATATTTTAAATATTTTCAAAATCAAAAACACCAATGCAAATTCATAGTCAAGTTTAGAACGGTTGTACACCTAAGTGTACAAATGGTTTCGTGCTTGAAATTCTAAAAATACCATAAGCCTCTCCTTTAACACCGAAACCTGAAGGTCATCTCCGCTAAACAACATAAAAATAAAATTTAGAATCACTTAGGTCTTTTACAGGTTGTAATGAGGCTAAGGTATTGTTTATCAAAGAATGGATAAAAGATCAACAACAAGAATAGCCACTCTAAGATAAAATAGATTAATAATTTACAAATTTCATCCTATTAACTTAGCCAAACTTTCTCTACCCTTTACAATTCAAAGCTCTTATGAGAGAGAAAACTATTAAAATTCTCTCAATTTCACAACTCATACCCTTTTTAGAAGAATTCACAATTGCCTTCCCTTATAACTATCCCACACTTAAAATTTTTACCATACATGCTAGCTTTATTTTCAATGCTTCTTTCTTTTTTTCTCTTTTTTTTTCTCTTTTTCTTTCTTTCTTTCTTTCTTTTTTTTTCATACTAGCTTTAAAAGGTTGACAATACAATAATAACATGGGTAATCACTAGAAATTTTTATTTTTTTACTTAACTTCATCTATAGCCCTTTACAATAAGATAAAAAATATCTTACTACACCCATCAAAATACCCAATTCCTATTAATCTATCCAATCTTAGAGTGGCCAATTTTAGAAGCGAAGATAAAAGCTTTTTAGGCTACATGATTAATCATATGAGTGTAACAAGAAAAATAAATATGGCATGCATTAAGCATATCTTATTTGGCTTAAAATGGCTAACAAGAGATAAGTATGAATATAAGGTAGGAAAATAAGTTAAGATATGGATCAACAAGAAAAATATTGCCTAGATCACTTTCTAGCTTGTTTTGAGTTGCTTCAACGCTTTGAAGGGTGATGAGGAAGGTTCTAGTGTTTTAAAATTCCTTACTCAACTATTTTAATACATTATTTTTCTTAAGTTCAAAATAAAAACTTGTCTTAAGTGCCCAAAAAGATAAAAACTAACAAATATAAGCCAAGTTAAATGTTAAACTAGCTAAAAATTCATTAAACAACATGTTTATCTTAATGCTAAATAAGAGTTTTAAATATTGCACATTCTAAATTATAGTTTAATATGTTCAGGATTCTGAGAAAAAATTAGGACAAACTAAGATAAATGTACAATATATAATAAATGAATTAAACCTACTTAACTAACATGCAAAATAAAAACTAAACATGCAAACTAAAAACAAAACTAAACAAGAAAGCCATAAACAAACTGACTAAAACAACATAACTAATATAATTCATAAGTAAGAAAATGAGCATGGTAAGAGAACTCCCTTAGTTTGATCTTTAAAATCTAGCTCAGCTGAGCTCTATCCCCCCTCTTTAAAATTTTGTTGTCCTCAGCAAAGAGTGAAGAATTTCAGCTCACTACATAACTTTTGACAAATAATTTAGTGCGCAAGAGAAATGTAAGCTAAAGTACACTAAACCTAAAACCATAATCAAGCAAAAAAAAAAAGGCATGAGATCAATGAAATTGAGTTAATAAGCATACATGCCTTTAAAATCAATATAGTGCAATAAACAAGACTTAATAAGTATGGTAACTAAGCGAAGAAATGCAACTCGGCCAAACTTGCTTAAGTACTCAATGCATAATATCCATATGTTACAAGGTGGACAATATGTGAATGCATAATCTCAAGTGTAAAGCTAATGGTGATGATTACGCTTAAATAAAAGGAAGAGATAAATTTTAATTGGTCATGGTAAGCACAAAATAAAATAAGCCAATTATAAATACAAACTCAACCTATATTAAGCCAACAATAAAGTTTAATTCCAAACAATAGGTAGCTAAGAGTAATGGAATGCAGATGAACATAACTCAGTACAAAATTAAACTCTAAGAAAACCTATATTTCGACTGGCATACAGGTATTATGGCATTATTTTATGATGATAATAATGGTTGGAATGAGCCATTAGCTTTTCATCATTACTATTTGTGCCACTTTTGTTAGCAATTACAATACCGTTTATAGAAATTCCAAAATAAATGACATATTATATAAGTACAGTATGTCACATATAATTCTTTTATTATACATGTATTATATTTTATCTTAGATGTTAAAAGTTATTTTTTTATATGAAATAACTTCCAAATGGCTGTATTTTTATCTAGTTTCCATATGAAAGCACCATTTTTTCTTCTTTAATAAGGAGGGTAGACATTTTAGGTCTAGGTTTTTCATCTTTCATTTTTAAGGTTTTCTTTTCTTTACTTTTCTTTTGTAAATGCTTAGATTAAGATTAGTTTGATACAAGTTTTTAGATTAGATTTGTGTTTTTTTAAAATAGTAGTAATTTAGTGTTTATTTTACTGAAGAGTTATTGAAGAAAGCTTGGATCCAGACCGGGATTTAGGGTTTTTGGGTTTCTTCTTTACAATGGGCTTTTGGGTTTCTTCTTTCCTCTCTTTTCTTATTTCATTAATGTTTAGTTTGTAGTTTCATTGCTAAAGGATTTATGAATCCCCAAATCTGTATAATGGATTGAACTTATTTTTGATATATATATATGTTTAAATGTTCTATTCTTCATTGGGTTTATTCATTTATCTATTTTATTAAGCATTTGAGAATTTTACTTCATTAGGTGAATGGTTATTATGCTTGAATGGAATGGGTATTGGCATGCTCTGTCTTAACTTTGTATGGACTGTGAATTGAGGGATGATTCTGAAATGGAGTCTTTAGGTTTATGGCTTGTGTATTGTTAATTTCAAAAAAGTTGAAGGATAGATGGGTATCAAATTGGTTGGCTCCAAAATGGAAAGCTAATTTGTATCTAGGTCTTAGAACCCGTGTTTATGCTAGCTATTCGGTTGCTCCGGAATAGAAAATCACGTGGTTAGAGTAGTTAGCTTCAAAATGGAAAACTAGGGATTTACATAGGTTGTCCACATTTAAGACATATGGTTCTTTAGGCTTAAATTCATTGTGTTGGATATGGGGAGGATTAGAATACCTTGGCAATATTTTTAATTAATGTTTTAGTCTTTAATTCCATTCACTTTATTTTGTTTATTTTGTTAATTATATTTAGGATGCTCTCTTCCATCAAAAACTTAGGAATTATCTCGGATTAATTTCACTCAACCATAGATATTTAGCATAACAACCTTTTTTCCTTGGATTCAATATTCTGGGATCTTAATTATAATTTTCTATATTACTTAGCCAATATAGTGCACTTACTAGCATCTGATCAATTAAAAATCCAAAACATGATTAAAAAAATGTATTCTTATATGTTAAATTACAAATAATACTTGATCCTGAGTTTTTGGTATCAAAGCCTGGTGGGGAAAGTATGATTTTAATTTGGTTAAGTATTGAACCCAAGTTGTTTTATGAATTTACTTTAAGTGAAGCCATAATAGTTATACTAGATGATGCTGCCCCTTTTAACCTTTTATCTTCTTTTACTAAATTACTAAGGCAGACCTTTAGACTTTCTTTTAGGTTTTATTTTTTTCTTAGTAAAAGATGGAGCTCTAATATATTGATAATCATATTGTTCACAAAAGGACCCTAATTCTTTTCTTTCAACTATACTATCTTTTTTCCAATTTTGCTTTGAGTTTTAAATCAGTACAAATTGCTAATCCTTCTATATTAATAATATTTATTAATTGTCCATAAGTTAAATTATTATATGGTATTGGCCTTAATATATCATTTATAATATTTTAAAATCCTGAATGAGTATTTTTTTAATCCAAAAGGTATAACATTCCATTCATAGTGTCTAAAAAGAACATTAAATCTTATTTTATATCTATCTTCTTCGTCAACTTGGATTTACCAAAAACCTTATTTCATATCAAATTTTGACAAAATATTTGCATCATACAACTTTTTTAATAAATCTCTTTTATACAGTATGTGATATCTTATCCATTGTAAAATTACATTTAATGGTTTATAGGTGTTCTTCTTTCTATTTTAGTTGCATTCATAACATAGAATGTTGAACAAGACCATGGAGATTTAGAATCTCTTATTAGTCTTTTATATTTTAATTCTAGTATTTCTTTTCTGAACAAAATTTTCAAATCTACTGACATTTTAATAGCCTAAGATTTTGTTAGAATTTTTGTTTCATTAAAAACTAGGGGTGTGCATCGGTCGGGTTTGGGTGAACCCGATTAACTCGAAATTCCTATATTTCTCTCACCCGATCCGATCCTATATAAATATGGGGCCCCTACCCGATCAACCTCATTTTTTCGGGCCCCAACCCGAATAACCCGAATTTTATTTTTTAATTTACATATTTAAATTAAAATCTTAAATTAATACAAATAAATAATATTAAATACAATAAAAATATTTTAAAAATGCAACAAACTAACAATTTCAAAATTACATTAAATATATATTATATATTAATTAATATTGTAGGAAATTAGATTTTTTTATTTATATATTTAAAAATCGGGTTGTTCGGTTGGGTCGGGTGAATATCAAAAATCGAACCGACCCTATTAACCCGATTAACCCCACCCGAATTGGTATATTCGGTTCGGGTTGGGTCAGTTTTTGCACACCCCTATTAAAAACCATTATATACAGAAGAAAAAGAGAGTGAATATTATGTTAGTCAAGTAAAAAAAATATTAGATAAAAAATTCTTTTTGAATTTGCATTTCCTTATAATATTCAGAGAGATTAATCGATAAGTATGGCTAATTTTGAAATAAATAAAGAATAAACACTCAATATCAAGTATTATTTATAAGTTAACATATAGGAATACATTTTTAATTTAATACTCTCTAATGGAGGATGTATAAATATTATTGATTCAGTTCCAATGCTTAAACCTTAAGCAAAGTCATCATACACTAAATTAAAAGCACCTTTATTTAAACCCTTCCAATTTTTTCTAAGAACAGTTATTAATTTAAAATAATTTGAAAATACATTTTCAAAAAAAAAAATTGTCCTCCGATTCCTAATACTTTTTGGAATAAAAAATAGCATATATTGTGTGTGTGTGTGTGTGTGTTTGTTAATATCATATGTTTATATATATATATATATATATATATATATATATATATATATATTATGTTTTCTTTTTTATTTTATTATTCTAGTTCTGTAATAAAAAAGGAGTTTCTGACCATAAAAAAAAAAGAAAATATCACATAAAAATATTTATACTAAATAATTGAAATTTTTATTAATAAAATTGAACCAATCTCCTATTCTATGTTATAAAAATCACATATGTAAATAATAAATTTTTTGTAAATAATATATAAGAATTTGCAGATAATTAATATGAGAATTTTCTTAATAAAATAGGAATCATTCATCCCATTTTATTCAAAATACACAATAAAAGTTTTTTTTTATAAATATCCATTTGAGAACCAATGTTCCCACCAAATGAGACCAAAATGAATAACTTATTTTATATATGTTTACTTATAGCTTAATGGACAATATTTATGCCAATATTTTATTACTTTATGTATCATGTTTTATTGCTTTTTAAATGTAATTAAGTGTGCCTTTATTTTTATGTGCATGATTATCGGTGTGAAAAAAGGTTGTAGACATTGGGTCCTGAGTCGGTTTTTTTTGAATTACCTAATAAGGACAATCTTTTTCTCTTTAAACACACAAAACTTAAAGTTCAAAGGACTCTATTTTCTTTACACATAAATTGTTTTATTTTTCATAGAATGTTAAGGGTTTTTAGACCTTGAAAGGTGGTCCGGAGCATATGGAAGTCACTTAGTAGGGGATAGACAAAGTTTAGATCGTGAAAGAGAGTATCAGTCATGATTCATCGAGTCTCGCCCATGACTCATCGAGTCCTACCCATGACTCACTCCTTTTCAGTGTATTTTTAACTCACTCATGCTCATTGATAATGGTAATTTATATAGTATTTTTAGTATGTTTTTAGGTGTTTAATTGAGTTAATTTTGTGTTAATTATGTTGAATTTGAGTTTAATTGGTTAATTTTATGTTTTTGTAGCTAATTGTAAATTTTGGTGTTTTTCAGGGTTAATTTGCAAGAAAAATGACTTAATTGTAAAAATGCAAGAAGATTTGGGCCAAAAGTATAAAATTGAAAAATTCATGCAAGATAATTGAGCGTGAAGTCCAGAAGACTTATGCATGGCCACGTGAATGATATGAAGAAAAGATGTATGGCCACGTAAAGATGGATTAAGATGAACCCGTGGCCACATGAAGAAAGAAGCAAAGGAACACGTGGCCACGTGATTCTCTTCAAAGGACAACACATGGCCACGTGCAATTTTACAAAGGAAAACACATGGCCACGTGTAGACTCTCCCATGAAGCGAAGGATTTACGATTTTTTCAATTCAAGAAGAATTCTCTTCCTACTCCAAATTGGGAAGTTTGGAAAGCTTCTAAAACATATTTTGCCTATAAATAAACAACTCTAAACTCCAAATAAAGAGAAAATCAATTAGGGAATTAGAATTAATCTTTCAATTAAGCATATTATTATCTTTGTTTTTTACATAGTTTTCTATTTTTATTATTTTCTTCAAAGCTTTGTTTTAGTTTTTAAACATGTTTAGTAAATAATTTTTCTTCTTTTGCTAATAGATTCTTGAAATCTTATATTTTCATTGTTATGACTTTATTTTGAGCTTAATTTCAATATCGGTTGATTATTTCTTGATTTTAAGCATATTTTTATTTTTGATTGTGTTAAGATTAATTGTTGGTTTATTAAATAAATAACTAAAAATTGGTTTTGACATAGTTAATGATTTGTATATTTTTGGATTAACTCTTTAATGTTTATGCATGATTATTATCCGAAATATAAGATAATTATGTGTGAATTTTATTGGTTAATACTAAGAGAGGAAGAACTAAGAATAAATGGGAGTTGAATTACTTGAAAAAGACTTCAATGAATATTTAGGAAGTTAAAACTAGATTTTCATGATGAGTATTAGATTTGTTTATGAGTTTAATACTAAGAATGATATACTTGAATAAAGATATCTTGCTTTATTACTAGTTTTTTTCATAATCACCGGTGTTTCTATTGAATTTAAGTCATTACAATGAAAATTAAGGTGGATAGTTCCTTTAGCAAGAGAATTTCAGTTATTATTTTGTTTTTAATTCATATTAATTTGATTTTAGCTTTTGTTTTATTTAATTGTTTATTTTGTTTAATTTTTGCTTTTAAATCAAAAACATTTGGGAAACAATCTCGGATTAATTTAATTCATACATAGATATTATTCTTAGCAATTCATGTTCCTTTGGGTATAATATTTTGGGGTCTTAATCTATAGTTCCCTGTATTACTAGCCGATCTAGTACACTTGCTAGACACCGGTCACTTATTGTTGAGTTCCATAGGGCTGTGACTCAGCAAGTCCCGATCGTGACTCACTAGAACTCACCCCTTTCTTGTGTTTTATCTCATTTTCTTCCTATAAAAAACTTTCCACCGCCTCAAGGTGAGAAGGTGGGCATTCTTGAACACAAGGAAACGTACAGGGAAAAAAAGAGAGAGAAAAGGTCAGATGGAGAAAAATAAAGAAAGAAAAGGAAAAGACATAAAAAAGGCAAGTTTTTTTTTAATTTTCTCTTCAAACTTCTTATTCACTTTTTAGATTTTTTTCCTTTATCTTTGCCTTTTCCTAAATATTTATTGATAAAACTATAAAAAAAGAGTTCGAAGAACACTGAGTTTCTACTATTATTATGAGAAAATCACTAAAGTTAACATTATAAGGCCATTTATATTCTTAATCCATTATCTACTTTGATCATATCTATACTTTTACTATTTGATGTTGTGGATTTGACTCCTTTTTGGATAGTTTGCTTAATATTTGACTGGATCTAGACTATTTAATATAAAATAATAAGATTTAATAACTTTTATATGTTAGAAATATAATTTTTAATGTAAAAATGTAATTTTTAATGTAAAAATGTGATTTTTAATTTGTTTAACTTATTTTCTTTGTATATATTATTTAGATCTTTTTTTAAAACATTTTAGATATTTTTATTTTGTTTTTTTTAAGAATTTTAAACCCTAGTTTAACAAGAATTTACACAAAAAGTGAGCCAACTTAGTGTGATTTTGATCCGTTGATCATAAGTTAGACCCGTATTATTTAATATTATCTTTTAATTTATTTTATATATTATGTTTATAATTTTATATTCATATGTATTTATTAAATCATGTTGTATGTTAAATATACTATATTAAATGTTTGTGTGAATCTATTAGTTTAAATGTATTTTTTTGTCCTTTGTATGCTTTTTTTATTATGTCTTTGATATGTAGATATTTATTATTATTATTATTATTATTATTATTATTATTATTATTATTATTATTATTATTATATGATATTCATTATTATATTATATTATATTATATTATATTATATTATATTATATTATATTATATTATATTATATTATATTATATTATATTATATTATATTATATTATATTATATTATATTATATATCTCACCATTTATATTAATTATTTACTTTGCTTATGTACTTATTTTATTGTACCACTTCATGGATTTAATGCGTGTTTGTGTGTGCAGTTTGGTAGATATAACATAGCAGATTTTTTAGAGATTTTAGATATTTTCCTTAATATATAATTAATTATTTTCCTTCTTAGTTTCTATTTATCTATTATTTTAGGTCTGTAATTAAAAAAGGAGTTTTCGACGGCTAAAAGAAAAAATTACATAAAAATATTTATATTAAATAATTATAATTTTTTTATTAATAAAATTGAACCAATGTCATGTTTAAAGTCTAAAAATCACACATGCAAATAATAACTCTTTTTGTAAATAACATAAAATGATTTAGTAAATAATTAATTAATATGAGATTTTCCTAATAAAATGGGATTACTCATACCACTTTTATTACAAAATCCACCACAAAAGTATTTTTGTAAATATGAATGCGGGAACTAATGTTCCCATCTAAATGGATCATAAATGAACCACTCATTTTATGTATGTTCATTTCCAAACTTGATTGAGTATACCTTTATTTTTATATGCATAATTATCCGTATGAGAGAAAAGATAAAATAATTAATATCAAAGCTCAATTATAGTTTAATCAAAGGTATAAATAAGAGTGAGGGTTTGAACCCTCTTTGATTTTGGCCTTATAAGGTCGGAATACTATTTTCTAATATTCTATTGGATAGCAACTCCTTTATACCTACCTTAAGGTGCCCAATATAGATGCATACCATTCATTCAATCGAGAAACCCTTTTGATCTAGATACAATGGTCATTATCCCATACGCCCTTTCCGTTTCTTATCCTTTTCATCTTTCAATGAGAGTAGGTAGGCTATCCAAAGCATGCACCATAATGGTGACTCCATTGGAGACCATGAGACTTTGCTCCGAAAGTAATTTTGATTAGTATAATATAAATGGGCTTAAAATTAAGAAATTTTATCTTTCTTTAAAAAATTGCATTGCAATTGATAACTTTGAATTATAACTACATTTCTTAGTATGTTTAGAAGTTATTTTAGTGTCAATTTAGTTGGTTTTGTGTCTAATTTTGTAATTCTTTGATTTATGTGTGTTTAATTGTATTTTGGTGTTTTGTAGGTGATGTTTGAAGAAAAAAATAAATTACCTCGTAAGGTTGGAAATCAACCCAAATGAGTTGCCTAGAGGAAGATTATGTGTCGTTGAAGTATAGTAGCCAACACCTCGATTGGGTTGAAATTCAACACTGCCAAGGTTCTGATAGAGAGAAGGCAAAGTTGAACACCTCAGTTGGGTTAAAATTCAACCCTATCGAGGCATAAGGGAAATTTAAAAGGAGATTTATCACCTCGGTTGGGTTGAATTTCAACCCACTTGATAAAAATTACGACTTTCATTAGAATTTTATTGGTTTAGGAAGTTTGGTGGCGGTTGGATTCTTCCATTCTAGGGTATTTAAGCATGTTTATTATCAGAATTAAAAAAAAAGTCATTTTCTTCATAATTTTTGACCTGGTTTAAAGATTACAATTCCCTTAGGATTTGAAGTTGTAATTTGGTTGTTCTGTGAAGACATCAAGAGGAGCTTAAGGCCTTATATGTATTGTAACTTTTTATTTTAGTTTTTCAATTGTTTTAATGATGAACAGTGAGTAGTTTTTCTTACTTTTGCTGAGAAAAACTTGAACCCTCATTCTTTTATTATAATAACTCTAATTTGAGCTTAATATTAATACAAGTATGTTATTTCTTAATTTTTGGGCTGAAGCTTATCTTTGGTTATGTTAATTAATGCTTGATTTATTGAATAAATGGTTAATTGTTAATTTAATCTTGACCAATGATTTGCATATTCTTAATTGATTTCATTCATTATTGATGCATGATTGTGTTCTGGAAATTAAGGAAATAACGTGTTATTTAAGAGTTAATTTAGAACTAAAAATTTGAATTAAGAATAGACTAGAATTATATTTCTTAAAAGATGATCTAATAAAGGTTTAAGAATTCACAAACCAAACTATTATGCTAGATGTTAGATTGTTCATAATCTGAGGGTTTAATACTTAGAACAATATTTTGAGCAAGATTTCTAATTTTTAACTAGTTTCCATAACTACTTGTGTTACTTTTAATTAAATCATTATAATAAAAATTGATATGGATAGTCCCTTAGTAGAAGTGCCTTAAATATTGATTGTTATCATCGTTTATATCTTGTTATGTTTTTAGATTTGTAATTAGTTGATTTAGTTTTATTACTTGATTTGTTTAGTTACTACTTTTAACTTAGTTAATTAATAATCATTTCAAAACTTGGGAATTCTTTCACACATTGTTCACTATAAAATCTTGAATACACAATCTATAGGTATGGTATTTAAGGGTCTTAATCTTATTTTCCTATATTACTTAACTAATCTAGTACACTTGCTAGACACTGATTAAGTTTTTGGTGGTATTGTTGGGGATTTGCATTTATTTTAGATTTTAAAGTGAATTGTATGTGCTACTCATGTTCTCTTTCTTATTCTTTATTCTTTTATTCATTGTAGGTGTTAATAGTGCATGGTAAGAAACAAGCCAATTTTACCTATTGATCCTAAGATTAAGAGGACATTACGTAGAATAAGATAACAATAAAGGAACAACATGAATCTACAGGATGAGCCATGTAATGACCCTCTCCTCAATGATCCGACACCTTTACTTAGAGGATAATTCATGTAAAGTCAAGCTCAAGGAAATGAGTTGAGAACGAGAACCATAAGAGACTATGCCACTCCTAGGTTAGTTACTTTTGAGCTTATTCATTACATGAAAAACCATAAAGCGGGTAACCCAGGATTAGTAGCACTTATGGTTGATATTAGAAAGGCATATGACAGAGTTGATTAGATTTTTTTGGAAAGCATGTTAATCACTTTGGGTTTTTCTAGGCGATGGGTGGATTTAATGATGTTGTGTGTTTGAAATATATACTTTTCTATTCAATTGTATGGAGATAGGACTTATTATTCGAGGCAGGGGATTTAGATAGGGGGAATCTATGTCACCTTACCTTTTTATTATTTGTGTGTTGGGTCTATCTTGCTTATTTAGGGATGCAGAGCGAAGAAGTCTTATTCATAGGTATCATACTAGTTTAAGAGGGCCTCGGGTTTCTTATTTGTTTTTTTACAAATGATTTACTTTTTTTCTTTAAGGAAACTCAGGGAAAAGTAATATGATCAGGTAGTTGCTCCATAAGTATAAGAATGCATCAGGTCAATCTATTGACTTTCAAAAGTTGGGGATTTGTTTAACCTTAGTGTGAATAACAATGATAGAGGAGACATATCTGATATGCTCAGGGTTAATGGTCCCCTAAATCATGGTTGTTACTTAGATCTTCCTTCTTTGATTGGGAGAAGTAAAAAGGCTATCTTTGATTTTTTGAAAAGTAAACTGGCTAAGAGAATTTCTAGTTGGAATAATAAATTTTTATTCAGAGCGGGTAAGGAGATTCTCTTGAAATCTTTTGCCCAAGCCATCCCTACTAAAGAGATTCTCTTGAAATTAAATCTATTGCCTAAGCCATCTCTACTTATTGTATAAGTGTATTTATGATCCTAATTTCTATTTGTAAGGAACTACAGAGGATGATAAATTCATTCTGGTAGGGTAAAAATAATAATAGGGATAGAAAGATGCATTGGTTAGCTTGGGATAACATGTGTGGGAGGAAGGAGATAGGTGGAATGGATTTTTAACACTTACACTATTTTAATGAAGCTATGCTTGAAAAATAATGGTGGAGATCTCTGTCCAATAAAGATACTATTGCATTCTGAATTTTCAAAGCTAAATACTTTCCAAACGAAAACTTTATTGATGCTCAACTGGGGTTTAACCTAAGTTTCACTTGGGAGAGTATTTTACAAGGAAGGTTTGTTTTAAAAAGTGGAGTCAGATAGACTATAGGGGATGATAAATAAATTTATTTTAAAAAAAACCCTTAGATTCCTAAGGATAGCAATTTTTTATGGGGGATGGGACTGATTTTATAGAGGATGAAGTTAGGGTTAATGCTTTTATGAAAAATAATGGGATGTGGACAAGTTGGTGGAGTTTTGTAATGTAGATAATGTTCATGATATTTTGAAAATTCCATTACCTTTGTTCAGTAAAAGAGACAAACTTATTTGGCATTTTGATAAAAAAAGGTTGTTGCACAATGAAGAGTGGGTACCAGGTTGCAGTAAATCATGTTAGAGGTGCTTCAAATCAACCAAATGGTGTCTAGAAATATCTATGGAACCTTAAGATCCGACCAAAGGTTCAAAACTTATATTGGAGGGTCTTTGAAATGTCTTGCCAGTTAGATCCAAGTTGCATCAAAGGGGAATTAATGTTCATCTTTCTTGTTTGCTTTGTAATCATGTAGAGGATATCACCCATATCTTTTTTAGATGTCAGTATGCTAAAGATGTATAGAGTCTTTTACACTAAATGAGCAGATTGTTACTGGTTCTTTATTTGACATCCTTTCTCATTTAATGCAATCATTAAACAAAGAAAAATTTGAAGATGTGTGTTTGATTATGTGGTAATTATGGAATACAAGGAATAATTTGTTGTGGAATAACATATTAATGGCACCCCATATTATCGTTCAAATTGCAATGTCTTTTTTAAGGGAATAGAGAGCATCTAAAGATATGTTCAATAGTGTTTATGTGCCCATGGACAACAGCTCTAATCCATATCCCTTACCTTTATCTGATGGCAACGGGGAATGGATCTGTAAAGTAGATGCAACATTTTTTTCATATCAAGGAAGAAATGGCTTTGAAGCAATCTTCAAGGATGCAAAAGGCACTTTTCTTAAAGCCATCTCAGGCCATTGGCCAAGCATCTTTCCTCCACACATTGCAAAAAGTATGGCACTTAGATCGGTTTTTTCTTAGATAGATGTTCACATTCCTTCCAAAGGTATTATTTATACAGATGCTCATAATGTATCCTTTGCTTTAAATAATGTTTTAGACAATTCTTCAGAGTTTGGTATGATTATTTCATATTGTAAAACTCTTTTAGTTCATAGATCTGACATTGATTTGGCTTGGATTAATAGGTCCAACAACCCAGAGGTACATAAGTTAGCTAAAGCCTCTCTGTTATTCGAACCTTTTTGTTCTTGGGATATATTTTCCCTCATGTTCTTGATATTTTCTTCTATAAAGGTCATGTTTTTTCTTAAAAAAAATGATTGAAATACTAATTTTCAATATTTTATTGGGTAGCGACTTCTTTTTACCTGTTTTATTGTGTCCAACAGGACACATATTATGGTTGATTGCCAACAATATAATAGGAATACATAAGATGCTATCTTATGCCTTTTTTGAGACTCAAGACTCGACAAATTGGGTTAAATCTTTTGACCATTGCAAAGTAATCGATCATCCGGATAAGAGATCTTCGTCAAGCCGACCCTAAAAGTGGATCCCGATCAAAAGAAGAAACGGTCTCTATGTCCAAGCACTCCTTAGTGTCTCTCTCCTCCCTTTTCACTCACAAGGAACATAGAAAGAGAGGCACCCAAAAGGATACGCATGTATCACAGGTACATAATATATGCAGAGTATCAATAAGTTATTCATATCTCAAATTAAATTTATCTTTAGATATAAGTGATTAGCATTTCTTAAAATTAAATATGGTTTTGATATCACATTATTAAAAAAAAAAAACAAAACACAGATAATTTGATTTAAGGATTAAAAAAATAAATTATCATATTAACTTATGAGTTTTTTTAGTTTTTCCAATAGGTTAGATTTTGTTGGATTTTCTTTTTTCCTTCACTATCTCATCTCTCATTTTCATGGCTTAAGGATGTAGACATGAAAGAAGCACATGTTCAGTTGAGAAATACATTCGTGTTTTCTTATTAAAAATATAAAAATACATTAAATTTCAATTGCATTAAGATAAGAATATGGTCCCATTACTCAACTTTGAAAGATTTGGTCCATGTAGAGGATGGATTAGTTGCACTCTTTTTCAATTTCCTATTAAAATTGCCTTTTTTTTTCTTAGAGTGAAATCCAAATTTAGGCATATACGTGTAGAAAAAATAGATATTGGAACAACCCATTTCAAGCTATCAAAACATATACCCCAAAGGGGAAAGGGACACTTATGTTTTTTTTTTTTTGTTGGTAGGGTAAGGTGCTAAATTGGACATATTATCTATAACCTATTGTTATAGGAATATATGACATGGAAATGTGTAGGGGGTGACACCTACTATACTGTTCAATCTAATCCGCTTCATTTATGAACATTGGAGACAAAATAACATGTATTAGCCTATTATACATTTTAAAGAGGACAAAAAAAATTATTAAAACTAAATAGGAAAAAAAATAAAAATAAATGAGAATTAGGAAAATTTAATATTCTTATGAAACAAAATAGCACATATTAACCTGTGATGACTTTTAAAGGGGTATTAAAGAGTTAAATATGGAGGGGAAAAAAATGAATGGGATAAGATAAAATTAACACATATACTAGTGAATTTCTTGATGCAGCAGTGGAGCAAATGCTATTGGCTTATTTGGATAGTGGTAAATTTTATGCTATCAGCGGACGGTAAATTTTCTCGATTTATGTAGGATTATTTGGACAGGGCTAAATGGATGCAAAAAGGATAAAGTAAATAATTTAACTACTTACTATGGATTTGGGTGGAGTGAATTTAGCCCGTTTAAGTCTATGCTTTCTAATTCCAATTAAATATAATTATACTATTTTTAACTTTTTGTATCGTATTAAACATCAATTACGTATTATTTAATTCAAATTATATTTATTTAGTTTAAATTTTAATTGTGTAAGTTTGTTTTGGTATTAATTTAATAACAAAATTCAAAATTTATGGTTTTGCAAGTTATATTATATCAAAGTTTATATTTTTAACAACCAAAATTCTTAAACTTTAAATTTACTTTCATTTACTATTTAGTTAAATAGATGGAGTTATACATAAAATCACGTCAACATTAGTAAAAAATTTTGGTTCGAAAGATAAATTTTAATATCTTATGTTTTATTTGACCTACACACTTCAATTTTATTAAAGTTATTATAATTAAATTTCAAGCGCAAATAAGATAAATAAAACATTTAGGTATTTATTATAAATAAAGTTCTGTTGCAAATTTATTTATATATATATATATATAAATATGTAATAAACCTAAATAGATTGGAAAATTATAAAGTAATTTTCACATCCATCACTAGAAATGAAATCCTGATTTATTGGCTCCCCATTACGGGGACCAAAGTGGGACCCATTACAATATCTTATTGGACACCTGTCATCGTATCATTGCGTTGACGGCCATAGTATGAAAAACATAATTAATTTTTATTTTGGTTTGAACTTGCTGGAAACTGGAAAGTATATCTTAAATTTCAAGGGGCTTATTTTTTCAACTCTTTCTTGATAATAAAATTGTATCTAGCATTAAGAATCATTTCTAGCGATAAAATTAATCCCAACATAGTATGAGATTTCAAATTTGAAACAATACAATTTTTCAATAAAAAAATTGTATCTAAAGATTCTAAACCATAAAATTTCAGTTTTTGAAACAAATTTAACTTACTGATGAAAATATAAATTAATTTTAACATATCTAAAAAAATTTAACGTTTCACCTATATTTCAGTTGGACATCCATTGTTTGAATTCTTATCAATTTGATACTAACGTTTTGATACTTTTTCAATTTAAAAATTCCATTAACTTTTCTGTTGAACCTAACGGAAATTTGAATTTTCTATTAAAAAATTATTTTTAAAATTTTTATTTAGTTATTAATATAACTAAAAATTAATAATAAATTCTATTAATTTGAATAATTAAATTGAAATACTTTATTTAAATTTGTTACTCTTATTTAAATATATATATAATAGTTTTCAAAAAAAGTCAAAAAATTTAATGTAAAACTTTTTTAAATATTTTTTCGATTGTGAGCAAATAAAATAAATTTATTATTAATTTTAATTATATTTAAAGTTAAATAGAAATTCAAAAATGATTTTTTAAATAGAAAATTCAAATTTCGTTAAATTTGATGGAAGAGCCTCTCAATTGAAAGAGTATCAAACTATTACTGTCCAAATAGTAAAAATTTAAATGTTAAATGTAGAATTGAAATATAAGTTAAACTTGGAGATTTTCTTTTTGTAATTAACCTTATTTTTATGGAGTAATTACTGAATGAAAAGTTTAAGTTTAGAAGATGAGAACTAAAATTATAACCATCTCTTATAAGTTTTTTCCTACATAAAATATTTCAGATAAAATTAAGTTGTAATTTGACAGCACTAAAATAAAATATTGAGTCAAATATAGCATAAATTTTACTAGACAGATTTATTTTCTTATCCTTTAAAGCAAATATAAGGTCGGATTTACATTTATTAAAATATATGATGATGAATAAAATAAGGGATTATATTTATAGTATAGATCAAACGCTTAAAAATTTATTTATTTTTCAATTCGATCTGCGTCCGAATTCCACATTTTTTCTCCTCTCAAAAATGTATTATCATAAAAAGAATTTGGTCCTTACCAAAAAAAAATATTTCATCTATTTCAAAATAGACGACGTTTAAGGAAAAAATATTTTTTTCATAATATATGACGTTTTGATATAATAAAAAATATTAATTAATTTTTATCAAATATACTCATAAGTGATTTTCAAACTTTATTAATTACATTGCACGGTTTTCTAATTGAGTTGGCTTATAATAATTGCTTTGAGTTGGCTATGAAAGGTCAAATAGATACATGTTAACCATACTATGAGAAAAATCCAAATATGAACAACAGGGCAAATAAACAAGAATTTATTTTTGGTCTTTAAGTTGAAAAAAACCAAAGTTGAAGAACAGGGCAAATAAACAAGAATTTATTTTTGGTCTTTAAGTTGAAAAAAATCAAAGTTGAAGAACTTATCTTTGGGTTCTGTTCTTTAAGCTTTTAAATGTACATATGATATAATCATGCGGATGCTGCAGCATGCAATGAAAAGTTCTGTTCTTTAAGCTTTTAAATGTACATATGATATAATCATGTGGATGCTGCAGCATGCAATGAAAACATTTTGAGGGTATTATTTTTGGTCTTTAAGTTGAAAATAACAAAAGTTGAAGAACTTATTTTTGGGTTCTGTTCTTAATCCGAATTTAAACTAGTTAAATGGCAAATGGAGATCACTAGTCAATTGACAGAGCTTTTGATAAAACAAATTGACATCTTATTTGAAAATAAACCACAACTACTGTTCATGCATGGTACTATTCACGTGGACTGTGTTCTTGCATGGCTACTTAGCAAATTTTGGAAAATCAACTGCTTGGTAAAATCATAAAATTTGGTAAAAGCAGCAAAAGCAAAATAAACCGACACTAAGTTTTAACATTAACAAAATAATTCCAATGAATAATCACATCATATAGCTTGATTCTACTAAACTAAGAAACATTATGCAAAATATAACACATGATCTGCATAGCTGAACTTTCAATCTGGACAATGCGCCGTAATCTTCCTTTTATTGTTCCACACAAACACATCAGATGCAGCAGATTTAACTGAAATACTAACACAAACACATCGGAGTATAATTTAAACATCAGTAATGAATCTCAGAAAGCAATAATAAAATGCATCAATAATTGAAATAATACAAATAAAGTACACTTAACTAAGAGACAGATAAAGTACTAAAAAATCACATATCACCTGTTTCATCATCCATCTAAACTTGTTGATCTAAATAATGAATTATTTCTTGTACCAAGGCAGAATTGCATTTGATTTGAGAAGGAAGTGCACCTCTACGTTCCAACACTGATTTGTTTATATGTGGAATTTTATACCGTTGAGAACCTTTTGCCTTCATGATTTCTACCATGCATAGCTGCAAGGTCAAAAATATGTAACCTGATTTGATTGTAGGAAAAGCTTCAAATGACTTCACAACAGCATTAATCAGTTCATCAACAGTTTTTGGTACCTCTTTATATTGCAATGACTGAATAGCAGCAAAAAATCCAAGATCTAAGACATTCAAATCAGGAGAATTTGCAGGTTGACTAATCAAACGGATATCAAATCCATCTTTTGTAGCTGCTCGACGAAAATTAGAGTCATCATTACTAATATGTGTTTTCGCATTATCTTGTTAAATAAAGATTGGATAATTCAACTCCTCCCTTGGCCATTTTTCCTTGATGGCAGGCAGTACCTTTTCAATCAAGTAGAACTTTATAACTTCCCTATTAACTGAAGTTAATGGTTTTGTTTCCATGGTCCCTGCAACTCTGTTAATACTACTTCTTTTAGCAGGTTCTTGAGTGACAAAAGGGAACACCCCAATTTTTCCAGAGAAAATCTCATTTCTTTCTGTGTCAAACCTTGGCCAGGCTAAAGCAACCAAAAACATAACCTTCCCGATGAAGTTTTTACTCTTACATGTACGCAATGGATCTTTTTCAGTCGGAAGTAAGTAGTAATTTTCTGATTTTTTGGTCATATAAAACCATTTTTCATCTATATGAATCATATTATACATACCATTGAAACTTGGATCATGTGGTATGGTGCTTGCATTGAGCATCGACAAACATAAACGTAATCATGATATTTTATTTTCTTCATTAAGAAAAGGCTTTATAGCATTTGAGTAACGTCGTATTTCTTCGGATTGTAGATGCCTAAGTAATGTACCTGTGCTTATATTTATAGATGAAGATAAAGAACGGAGAGTTGTCCGTCTATGCAAAGGAACATTATGAATTTGATCAAAATCAATTGATATTCTCTTCCGACCACAATTTTTTGCCTTCTTATGCGAGACATCAACATTTGTACCACAATCTTTTGCTCGTTTCCAAATACGCTGAACAGAGCGTATTGGAATAGAAAATGATGATCCCACCATTGTTGTCACCCATCTGCTCAATTTTCCATCAACACTTTTTTGTAGTAACATTTCATAAATAGCTTGGCGTTTTTCATTACTTAATGCCATTTTTTTCTGCACTCATGCGTTGATGGTGTTTTCACATTTTCATCACCTTCATTGCCATCTGTTTAACAAAAAAAACATGAAATCATTAGCCAAGAATTTCCCTACTTATATATCCTCTGACAGTAATTGAAAATCTACAAACATAACTTATATTTAAAGAATTTTCTCATGAAATGTACATGAAATAAACAAAACTTATACTTAAAGCATTTTCTCATGGAGTAGAAAATACCAAAATTGAAATTTTCTTCTGATTCCTGCACATGAGCTGAACCACAATCTCTTTCATTGTTTATGCCCAATAATGGAGAGTTTGGACTGATATTGAGGTCTGGCAAATTGAAACTAAACTTCTCTTGAACTTCAGAATTTATTGGTTGCCCAACATCATTGTATTGCACATTCAAATCAATTTCTAACAAAGGCATCCTTCTAGCCATATTTTAAAAAAAATATTATTGTGATTAAATATATGCTGAAAATTCATGTAGTAGTAATTTTTAAAGGGCTATCAAAAGGTCATAGCTTTTTTTTGGCGGGAAGAATAGTACTAGATAAGCACCTTGTTTTTTTTTTATTTTGGAAAAAGACAAGACTTTATTAGTGAATGCAATTAATCCAGTAAGGGTAACAAAATTTTTTAATAGTGAAGTAATTATATTTCTTAATTACTGTATATTTTTCTCAAACGTCATCTATTTTGAAACAGATGGAATAATTAAGGAATAAATTATTAAGAAATCATGTACTGGGGATTGGTTCAAAAATTTAAAAGCTGATTATTTTTTTGGTTTATTTTCTAATCTCTAAACAAGTGTTTTTCATCCTCTCTGACGAATACAATAATAAATGATATATTTGGTCGATATATAAGAGTCACTTCACATAATAGGAGTGAAAAAATAAATTATTCAAGCTACTTTTTGTAAAAATTATTAGGAAACTTCTAAAATAATAAAAATAAAAAGTTATTCGAATAACAAACTTAACTATATGTTTAATATAATATTAGTTAAGATAGATGGCTCTTCGGTTTCCATCTCCCCCCAGCTTTCCACCCCTTCAGGTTAACAGACATAATCCACCTACACCGCGGGATCCCCCAATGAATCCTAAAAGGTGGTCAGATGACGGATTGAGAGTTGCTCCCTCTAATGAGGTTGAGTGCTCAAAAAAGAAATTCAGTTCATATAGTTTGTTCGTGGACAACTTGCACCTAGGTTGGCCGAGGTTAGGATTAAGAAATAATTTTTCCTGGTTTAGGGTAGTGCAACAAGTTTTTATCCCTAAAAAGCTGAGCTCAAAAGGAACCAAGTTTGGCTTTGTTAGCCTAAGTACTTCAAAGAATATTGAAGCGGTAATAGAAAAACTGAATGGTGCATGACTGGGAAGCAAACAAATCCTAGTTAAGCTAGCTCGTTATAGTGCTAAGATAGAGGCTGGGAAGATAGAGAAGAACATGAAACCTAAGTCGGTGCATTTGGATAGGTTCAGAGACTCCAGGTCCTATGCCAAGATAGCAAGAGAGGGATTATGTAGTGAGGACGATAAAAGAAAGGATACGTACACGAATCTCAGAGCTAGTTTATTAAATTTCCAATATGAAGCGACTAAAGAGGATAGAGAATGGCTAAATAGCAGCTTGATTGGTTGGTTACATGAAGCTCACAATGTTATCAGTATCTAGAATATCATGATCAAGCAAGGTTATTTCTCCAGCGAATGCAAACCAATGGGTGGGAATCTAGTTCTTTTGACTTTTCCTTCCCACGTAGAGAAGCAGATGTTGGAATCTGGTGCTAAATGGTTATCAGAATGGTTTGAAATGGTTAAAGCCTGGGAGCAGAAGGATATATGTAAAAAGCACTACACATGGATAAGATGTGAGGGCTTTCCACTAAGTGCTTGGAACCCTAGCTTCTTCTCCACTTTACCCTCCCTTTATGGAAATTTCATAAGTTTAGATGAAAACACCAATAATAAGTGCAGCTTGGATGTGGCAAGAATCCTCATTGCAACTTCTGCACCTGCTGCCATTAATGACATTCTTACAACCAGGATAGATGGAATAACATATCCTTTTAGAGTTACTGAGGAGCCATCAAATTTCTATCTAGATCTGTTCAAAAGAAGATTAGCTAAGCATTCATCGGAGGACACAGGCGAGCAAGAGCTTCAGATGCATTCTCCCTGAGTAGTGGAAGGGACTTTTTCTTTATTTAAGTCGTTGTCCCATTTGGAGAGTCCCTCAAGTGTGGCACCTTTTCCCGAGATAGATCCATATGCTTAATTAACCAGCAAGGTTTGGCAACTGTTTCTAGATGTTTATAATAGAGCGGTAGCCCCTGTTTAGATAAATAATCTCCATTCTCGGTAGCGATTAATGGGCCCAGTCTTATTTCTCCCTCAAACCCATTAGACTTTGGCAGCTCCACCCTCAATAGGCTTGATTTAGTCCCATTTATTGGTAGGCCAATGAATTACCTGAAGTACAGAGTGTGGAACTTGGATTTGCAGAAGCTCAATTCATCTTTAATGAGGTTTGTCTCTAGCATTTGCAAAAGTAAAATCGAAAAGCAAAAAAAGTTTGTTCCTTTTATCCACTACAGTGTATCAAACAGAAGAAGAAAAAAAGGTGGGAGAACTAAGAAAAATACAAAGAGAGATCAGTTTCGGAAGCCAATGGATCAAATGCTAATGCAAGTAGCTCACTTTCAGACAGCTATTTCTGGAATGTCAGTAGCAAAATTAGTTAAGAGGGATCTGGTGAGGCATATTCCCTACGAAAAGAGCCTTCAAAAATTCTAGAAGTTGCTGATATGCATGGTATGGTACTGCCAGAAAATAAAGATGAGTTGCTGGCTGCCCTCATTAGATCAAAGGTCTGAGAGAGGAAGTTATGGGAGAAAGAGAAGGAGAGGAAGTAATTTCTCTATCATTAAGCCGCGATTCCAGGTTTTTTTTTTACTTCTATATATGATTTTTATTTCTTGGAATATCAGGAGGTTAAATTCAGAAGTGAAGAAGAAATTAGTGGCTTTGTGTGTTAGAAAACATTACATAAAAATGGTAACCTTGCAAGAAACTAAAATGCATGGGATTGAGTTTAATCATATTAAGAAATTGTAAGGGAATAAAAGCTTTGATTGGGTGTTTAAGGACGTTGTAGGTAATAACGATGGTGTTCTTGTTACTTGGTGTACTGGATTTTTCCAGATTTCTTTTATGACCTCCGGGCAGGGATGGGTAGTAATAAAAGGGATATTAATGGCTTATAGTCTATAGTGTATGATAATTATGATCTATTCTCCAATCAATAAGCCAAAATAGGTGGATCTTTGGAGTCAATTAGAAGCCTTAATCTAGGGATCAAAGATAGGAATTTCCAAGAATTTGTTTTAAAAACTAGATTGATTGATTTGCCTCTTACTGGGAAAAAATTCACATGGGAAAATGTCGTTAGTAGAAGTAGAATAAATCACTTTCTTGTCAACGGAGAATGGCTATTGAAATTTTGCAATTTATCTCAGTCTTCCCTTCCTAGAAATGTCTCTGATCATAGCTCGATAATTCTGAATTTCTTTAACATCAACTGGAGTCTAAAACCTTTCAAATTTCCCAATGCTTGGCTATTAGATGCTGATTTCTTAAAGAATATGCAACAGTGGTGGAATGTTTTGAGTAATGTTCAGGTTAAAAATATTTGCTTAAAGATGAAATTGTTAAAAAAGTTCATTAGAGATTGGAACTCAATGAGCTTTGGCAATATGGACAAAACTATTGACAATCTTGAGAAGGAAATTGATAGCTTAGATAATGAATTGGAGAATGAAAAGATGCATGATGTTATCAAAAATTTTGCGATGCTCAAGAGGAATTCCCTCGTCCAAGATTTATGGGGAAATTGAAGGCAAGGAAGTTGATTTGGAGGTAAAAATTGAGAATCAAGTGGTTAAAGAAGGGGGATCAAAAGATGAGGTTCTTCCATTTATTAGCATATATGAGGGGTAATAGAAATCGCATCAACAGACTGGAAACCTCAGAGGGTGTAATCACCGACCCTGACCATATAAAGAAATCAATTTTAGAATTTTGCAAAGCCCATTTCAGTGAGAGTTATTTTAGCGGGCCTTCTTTTCCAGCTAACTCCTTCAGAAAGCTCTCTATCCCTGTAGCTATGTCATTAGAAATTCCTATTACCACAGAGGAAATTGAAACAACAATCTAAAACTATGATAGTAATAAGATGATGGGTCCACATAGATTTAACTTTGCTTTCATAAAGGAGGCATGGAATATAATTGATGAAGAGTTTATATGCTTGGTGAAAAAATTCTTTATCAATAGGCATCTTTCAAAGGGTGTTTTCTCCTCCTTTTATTGAACTCATTCCCAAAATTGATGGTGCTTCGCACCTCAAGGATTTTTGACCTATCAGTCTGATTGGCTGCTTGTATAAAATAGCTGCAAAGCTGATAGAAAACAAATTAAGAAAAGTGTTTGGGGAAGTAATTTCGGAAGAACAATGTACATTTGTCAAAGGTAGGCAAATACTTGATGGAGTTCTTATTACTAATGAAGTTATCCACTCCTTAAAGGCTCATAATCAGAGAGGTATCTTATTCAAAGTCGACTTTCACAAAAATTTCGATTCTGTCAATTGGAGTTACTTAGATAAAGTGATAGAGCTAATGCATTTTGGTGGGAAATGGAGGTTCTGGATTAAAAGTTACATCAGCTCAGCTTTTGTTTCTATCCTGGTAAATGGCTCCCTGACATCTGAATTTTATCTCTCTTGAAGGTTGAGGTAAGGTGATCCATTCTCATCGTTTCTCTTTCTAATAGCATCGGAGGGTTTATATAATGCCCCAAATTTGCATCTAACATGCATGGCATATTTTAAAACATAAATAGTAATCCTGGGGTAGTTTTAGTTGAATAGAACATAAAAATTTGAAAGTGTATAAGGATTAAACGTGCTCAGACCAAGAAAATTCGAGGATGGATGATTTGACAGACAGTTTAAACTAATATCAGAATATAAAAATAGGTACTAAATGAAGTTCAGTGGCATAATTTGAGATGAAATTGAGCTAAAATGGATCCTCAAATCAGATAGCGAAGTTTTTACTTGATACCGAGAAAATGATTGACTAAGAGTTTGATAAGAACTCTAAAAATAAAAAATGATCTCTAAAATTTACTAAAATTTTCAGGTCTACCTTAAATGAGATGTAGAATATTTTGGTGTAGGAAAATAAATTTTACGGTAACACTGAAAGTGGTTGAATTGGATCGGTTTGAGTGAACCAAATTAGAAATGGATTCTGATTAAGTTAAAAATTTTTATGGAGGTTTAATTTATTATTTTAAGAATTATGAAATTAATTCTGAGTGAATTTAATCTTGTAAAGAGAGAAATAATTTAGAGTGTATTAAATAGGCTAAAAATCAATTTTGGGCTTAAATTAGGTTCAATCACTTTGGTTGAATTAGTCCAACCCATTGAACCAGGGTATATAAAGCCAAAATTATCAGAAACTACTAGAGAAGCCTTGAGATTTTGTTGTCCTTCCTTTATCCTCTTGAAATCGAATTTTTCTCCCTTACTAAACCTATCATTTTTTCATCTCTCTTCCGATCTCTCTTCAAAATCAAGTCTCCTAAATTAATTTCAGACTCTCTACAATATTATAACAGTTTATAATCTTCAATTTAAGTAGTCGAAGTGAGAGAAATCAAGGATTGAAGTTTATGTTCAAATTAAAGGTAAGCAAAATTAATATTTTTAATTCAAATTAAAGGCACATATTGATGGAATTAGGTGTTTAGAGTTTATTTATGATATTAAAATCAATTATTGAAGCATAATTTTTATGAAAATTGTATGGATATATTCGGCAACCTTTGGAGCAGAATTGAAAATGGTGGAATTTCATGGCTCTAAGGTGATGAGAATGAAAAAGTAAGTGTTGAGAATAAGATTTAAGGTAAGTGGATACAAACTAAGCTCTATTTCATTTAATTTTTGAGTTTTAGTATGAAATTTACCTTATGCAACCAAGTGAATTTAAAGAATAATGGGAAATAATTTAAGATAACTTAGTAAAATGATAATTTAATATGGAATAAGTATGAAATTTAAAAAAATTAAATATATAGGTAGTGATAATGCTTTGGCCAAATTATGCCTTAGGTGGCATAATGAGTTATTTTAGTATTTATATGTACATAAAGCTTAAAATTAATAATACCACAATTGATTAGGGCTTAAAATGATTCATAGATTAAAAAGTTTATCTTGTTAACATAAGGATGTATCATTATGTAACTAGATGAACTTAAGTAGAAATGTAAAATAATTCAAGATAATATGTTAGAATAATAACTTAAGATGATTTGAATATAAACTAATGAAGAAAACAAATTAAAGAGGAGAAATACAATGTTGGCCGAATTGGTTAGTAAAGAATAATGTAAGATAATTTAATAAATTATGGTATATTTAGTATGAAAAACAAAACATAATATTTGGAGAATGTAAGAGAATTGGTTGGAATTAGAAATAATGAGTCTACATAATAATGTATAAATATACATAGTGATGTACCTAAAGATGACTTAGGAATTATAAGTTAAAATGAATATGTAATAATACATAAATACATTATATGGCATTAGAAACACGTATGGCAAGTAACCAAAGGAAGAATTACATTGTATGTATAAAATTCCATTAAGGTTGAATGGTAAATGTGAGAATAATGTTATGCTTTCTTACCTTCATATTATATTTTATGTATTTACGATGAATGTATAATACTTAAGCATGATTGGATATTGCAATGTTGTGTATCAATTGTTACATAATGTGATTAGCATGAAACATAAGTGAAAATATGGCATAATGTAAGAAAATAAATGGCCTAGTGAGTAATCCAGGACTGTAGATATAATGGCTAGACAAAAGGATTTATACTGTGGTAACATTTTGAGATTTGATTGACTGTGTACATTATGGATTGCTGACACATACAGATTGTGGATGCAGGTTCACAGTAAGTGATCTAGTTCTAGGGATACGGGGTTACAGTAAGTAATATGATTCAATGAGTATCTAGTTTCAGGGACGTAGAGTTACAATAAGTAATCTGGTCCCACCATTACATCAGTAGCAATGGAGTTCTTATCTCGCATATCCGGTTTGAGAATTTTCACTAGGTACTATAAAAAAAAATCATAATTTTACATAAAATTGAGGACTAAATGATAATTATACAAAATAATAGAGATTAAGTAGTAAATCAAGCAACGAAAAAATGTCATAAAGATAATAGAACAAGAAATAAGGTGAAAAAAGAGATTAATAATTTTAGAATGGGGAAAACTGTAAATATATAAGAAAATAAGTATAAAGGAATAAAATATGCAAGAAAGATGTCATAAAGTCAATTAATTAAGAATAAAGTGAGAAATATAGTGAATAGTTCATAATGGGTAAAATTTTAAATACACAAAAAATAAGGATCAAAAATAAATTAGGCATAAAGGAGGTTATATATGTGAATAAATAAGAGACAAAATGAAAATATATGATTAAAAGACTTAAAAAGGGTAAAAACATAATTACTCTATAAACCAGAGGCTGAATTATAATTTGAGATCAACAAGATGATTAAAAAAGTTAAGATGGTTAAATAAGTGAAAAGGGGCAAAATCGTAACTAATGAAAATTTTAGAGACTAAAATTTAATTTATCATTTTATGAGAAAATATAAGGATTAAAAGGTAAATTTACACTTAGAAAGAAATAAAAGTCAAATGAGGCAAAAAAAAGAGTTAAAATGAAGTCAAACAAAATAAAACATGAAGAAAATAAAAGTACAGGTACTAAATTGTAATTTTCCATCATATAATAAAGTACAGGCTCCAAAATGCAAATTCTACACTTAGTATGGAACAAAAGACAAAGAAAGCAAAATGGGTTAAAATTGAGATCAAACTAAGTCAAAAATAATGAAATAAAAGTTTAGGAATCAAAATGTAATTTGCCATTTCATGAATACACATAAGAAGTAGAACGTAAATTTACCACCTAAGATAAAGGGAACCAAAAGAATCAAGATTAAAATTAAATGAAGTAAAATGTGATAAAAGAAAGTCTAAGGACTAAATCGTAACTTTATTTACAAGTAAGAATCATGTAAGAATTAATACGAAAAATGAGTATCAAAAGGACTAAATAGCAAAATTATGGTAATGAAAAGATCAAGTGGATATAAATTAGCAAAATAAGTATAAAGGGTAAAATGACAATTTATCCATACATAAGAAATGTTAAAGAATAAATTATAAATTAAAAAGCAAATTTATTAAATTAAGGGTAAATTCGTAATTTAGTGAAAAAGCTAAGAAATTGAGATAAAATATAAGTTGGTCAAGAAAATGAAATTAAGTAAAGAAAATAAT
Organism: Excoecaria agallocha; assembly: GCA_037975025.1. Lineage (NCBI taxonomy): Eukaryota > Viridiplantae > Streptophyta > Magnoliopsida > Malpighiales > Euphorbiaceae > Excoecaria > Excoecaria agallocha. The sequence goes on along the minus strand of CM075808.1, from coordinate 40,875,250 downwards.
TAATTTTGGTGAAAGAAGTAAATTTAAGGGCAAAAATGAAAAAAAAAATAAAATTTCATGGTAAAAACTGTTAAAAAAATAATGAAAAAATTAAACAATATTTATAGAAAAAGAGATATCAAAAGAGTCTATAAAGTCAAAAGGAAGAATTTAATATTAATTTTGTAAAATATAAAGCCTAGATATCATATGGAGGAAACTTAAATATTATTTAGATGGAAGGATTTTAAAGAAAATGTTACAAGTATTGAAAATCTAAAAGCAACTAAGAAATTTAATACAGTAAAATAATATTCAATCAATAAGAAAAGAAATTTATACTGATACTGAAATTGAATTACATAAGCATCATGTCAGTAAGATAGAATTTACAAACTATGCAGAGATCGAAAAAAAGTTCAAATAAAGTGTAAAAAGAAAAATAATTAAATTAAATGACAGTCAAGAGCTAGTAAGTAATTGCATAGAAAAAGGCAGGGACATAAGTATAAATTAATATTAAAATTATAAATGACAGTAGTTGGACAGCAAAAAAATGAAACGTAAAAAGATCAAATTCGTCAGGATTAAATGATAAATTCAAAATAAAAGAATAAAATAGTAATTCTGTTAAAATTAGTTTATTAGATGGAATTTTGTGTAGTTATATCCACCACTAGGCAACAAAGTTGCTTAACATATGGTTGTTTGACTACGTGTAGGGACAGGTATTGAGGACGCAATGAAGAAGGAGGAAAATGGCATGTATATATGTTACGGATTGGGACATGAAGATTAGATGATTTATATAATAAGTTTAGATTCGTGATTGTAAATGTATAATGTTGTTAAGGTTACAAACTAGTAATGAATCTACTCATATATATATGTATTTTAAACATGTGTGTATGGATTTTATGACTGTATTACGATGATGATATGAAAAGTTTAGAAGTGGTATGTTTGCTATTGGTATTTTGGAGGTGGAGGTTGCCTTTGCGAGTGTCAATTTGCTATTGACAAGTTTAGGCAGCACAATTCATAAACCTTTATGCTGCCAAAATTCATACTGAGTAAACAGTAATCAAGTGATGTCGTTAGTATTAGTAAACAATATATGGAGATCATTAATGAACTGAGGGTGCTATAGTTTATCGGTCATGATTAAAAGAGCCATCGATCTTCAATTGTTCAAGGGTATCAATCCACTCCTAGATCCAACGGTGATGTCCCTGACCCACATTCAATATGCGGATGACACTATTATCTTCTTAGAACTAGATTCTCCGTCTATTCTTAACTTGAAAAGGGTGTTAAAAGTCTTTGAAATCGCTTTCGGTCTGGTTATAAATTTTCACAAGAGTACTTGGTGGGTGTCAATGTAGATCCAAATTGGCTTCAGGATTGCATGGTATAGTGATGTGCAAGGTACAACAACTTCCTTACTCCTATTTGGGGTTACCCCTTGGAGCTAATCTAAAAAGATTAGATACCTAGAACCTAATCATTCAAAAATTCCAACGTAAACTCGTTGGATGGAAGGGCAAATATTTATCAATGGCAGGAAGACTTACTTTGATAAAGGCTACAATGATGAGTTTGCCAATCTATTATATGTCTATTTTTAAATTACCAACTGGTATGATTAACTCCCTTTGCTCTATCATGAGGAACTTCCTTTAAGGGGGAGAGGCAGATAGCAAAAAAGCTCTCTGTAAAGTCAAATGGAGTATTCTAGAAAAAATAAAGAAGCTTGGAGGTCTTGTTATAAGTTCGATCTCTCATAGAAATAAAAATCTTTTGTTCAAGTGGTATTGAAAACTGGACCCGACGAGTAAATCATCGTGGTAAAAGTTTGTGTTCAAGAAGTACAGGATTAATAGATGCTTAATCCCAAGAGCATTATCCAACTTGCACTCTTCAGCCATTTAGAAAGTTATTAACAAGGTCAGATCCTCTTCACTCTTGGTGGACAGCCTTGCAGTTGATGTGGGAGATGGAAGATCTTGTCATTTCTAGCATGATCGATGGTTACTGGATGTACCGCTAAAAGTAAAATTCCCTCGACTCTTCAGTATTTCTCTTTTGTAAAACCATGTAATTGCTAACTGTGGTAGCTGGATTAGAGGGTAATGGATTTGGGAGCTAAAGTGGAGAAGGTTTCTCATGCAATGGGAATTAGAATTGCTCATAAAGTTTATAATGGTTGTCAACTCCTTCTCTCTTTCTGTGGGGCATGTGGATAGGAAAATATGGATCCATAACATGAGAGGTAATTTCTCTGTGAAGTCAACCTATAATCTTTTGGGAAGTTCTCCATTGGTATTAGATGGTTTACAGGAGTTCGCTTACATCCTTTGGTAAGAACTCATCCCGCCTAAAGTGGAGTTATTCATTTGGTTGTGCCTTCTCAACAAAGTCAGTACTAGATCCTTCCTTGTCAGCAGGGGTATATTACCTCCCTAAGATGATATTTGGCCTCTGTGTAAAAAGCATTCAAAGAGCATTGACCATATCTTGGTTACGTGTAACTTCTCTTTTTTCTTATGGTATAAAGTAATTAACTAGTGGTGTTTTGCTTTTTGTATACCGGATAACTTCAAAAGCCTTATTAGGCGTTGCAATTTTTTAGGTAGGACCATTGGTAAAAAGGTGTGGATGATCATTTTGCAAGCTTGTGTTTGGTCTATTTGGTTGGAAAGAAATGCTATAGTATTTTCAGGGTCTACCATAATTGATGTCACCTCCTTATTCCATCTCTGTCTGGCTCGCTCATCATTTTGGATCAAGACACATAGAGATTTATCTCTATTGTAAGAGCAAGAATTGATCTTAGCTATGGATGTCATAAAAATATGGAACTAAGTGGTAGACTGAAGCCTAAGTCGATTTGAGAACCCCCAGCATAAGGGGCAATGAAATGAAACATAGATAATTCAAGCTTTGGGAATCCTAGCCCTGCTGGAATTTGTTGAGTATTGCGTGAGTAATCTAGGAAGGTCTTGTGTCAATTCTCCTGCAATATCAGAGTTAAAATTTCATATGTAGCAGAGTTATTGGCCGTACATAAGGCGCTGCAGATTTCTATTGAATTTTTCATCAATCAGAACAAGACGAGTTAGACTCTCTATAGGCAGTTTTATGGTTGAACAATGCTGATATTGGTAGGCTATGGAAGCTAGCAAGCGTTTTTAAAGACATTAGTAACTCTATTGGCAAACTCAGTAAGGTTTGCATTGTGCATAGACACAGAGAAAGCAATTTTTTATAGATAATTTAGCAAAACATAGGGCTTACCGTATTGAAGACTTTGTTGCTTGGCTTTAGTTGATAAACGTTTGCTCCTTTTGGCTCTAATTGGCTTTCACTGACTTTTGTCAGTATTCTGGCTCTGTATTCTTTGATTTTTTTATGGCTCACCTCTTGCTAAGTTGTCCCCTGCTCTCTTTTGTTTGCTCTGTTTTTGGTTTCAACTTGTTAAATTAATAGATGGTTGGCTTTTAGCCTCTTGCCTAATAAGATTTAAAATGTGGTTTGGGGATTGCATTAGGCTATTGTCTGCTATTTTATGGGTGGCTTTTCTTTCAGATATGGCTTTAGCATAACTTAACAGTTGGTTGCTACTTAATTCTTACTCTTTAAAATGGCGTTGTCTGGAGGGGCATAGATTATTAGAGGCTGGCATCTATCTTCGAGAAGCTATTTTTGGTTATAGTCCATGGTTGTGTTCCAATTTTGTAGCAGGGGATTCTGGTCCCTACACCTTGGCCTTGACAAATTCTGAATTAATGAAGCTTGGATCTCTACCTTGGGTTTTTACAATTCTGGTATTTCTTTTTCGCTGGCGGTGGTGTTCAATTGGCAATTGGATGAAGGATGTCATTATTTTGCTTGCAGCATAGTAGATCCTCCGATGGAGTGCTAGATTTATTTGTTTATCTGATGTTGGAATTCATATTGGGTTGATTACAAATATGCTTTTTTTGGCTTATTGTTGTTCTATGTCATCTGGTGCTTGGTTTGGAGTGGGTTTGTTATTTGCTATTCGCCAGGGTCTGATGTGTTAGCAGAGGCAATAACATTTTAGGTGTTGAGGTGATTTTTTTCTTAATTTTACTCTGTTGTCATCAATAAAATATTCTGCTTATAAAAAAAAAGTTATTTGATAACTGATAACACTCATTATTATTCATTTCATAAAACCCTAAGGTCTAAGGCCCAATAAGTAAGAGAACATATCCATGATCAGCCAAGTTAAATTACTTAGAGAAGTAAATCATATTGAACTTATAGGTCAGATCCAATATCACTAATTGACATCCTTGGCGGTGTCCATCCTGTTATATCTTCTGACATACTCCATCTACTTATCTTAATCAGCCACCAACTGCACTAGTGTATTAGTCTATGCACTTAAGTGTTTAAAGTACTTATCATCGATCAACCACTATAAATATTATTTATTAAATAGCTTCATGCTTGAAAACTTTAGGTAATATCATTTTAAAACCTTATCTCTTTATATTTTTTCTATCTAAAAAGTTACTAACTTAAATATCGGAATACTTATTCCGATCCAATCAAGCATTCTTTCTTGTAGACCTCACTTGGCAAGCTGATCCGATCGGATTCTCATTCTCACACTTAGATTATTTTGTTTAGATATTATCGAATATCAATAACTATTAAAAAACTTTTTCTAGGTCCAAATTGTATGAGAAACTTGAAAAAAAGAATTTTATTTTTTTATAATTACGTCATGGTAAAAGGTTGAAATTCGAATTCTAATAAATTATGATTAGGTAAAATTTTTAATTATTTGTACGCGTTAATATAAAAAAATTAAGTAAATAATTAATGATTTTGGTTTTTTCGGATTATCATACGAGTAAATAGATGCCAAATGATATTTCTTTTTGGAAAAAAAAAAATTGGGATTAGGTCTCTTGATCAGAGCTTAAACAATTGGGACGATGAAGGACAATTGTAGGTCGCTTTCAGTCGAGCGGTTTCAACTATTATATGGACATGTATTTTGTGGATTAAATTATTTTTAAATTAATTATGACTTGCTGAAAAAAAAAAATCTTGAAATTGTAATATTTTCTTTTTGTACGAACGGTGAATTAAATAGAGATGAATATTTTCGGTTTCTAATTTCTATTTATCCTTTTTTTTAGGAAAAGAAGTATTATATTATGAATGAAATAATTGGCCCATGGTTTTTTGGAATCCATGATTTGTGATTGTGCGTGTTTGTAATAAGATATTTTAAATTTTTTTAGGTAGCAAGAACGATCATCTTTTTTATGTCCACATTTTTTTTTTCAAAATTTTAAGTCCATATTGATATTGATAATGAAGTGCCGATTAAGATAGAAAAGTAAATAAATAAATAAATAAATAACGGAAAATTTAGAATAAATAAATTATCCAAATATAAATTTAGAATAAATATTAAATAATACAAAAAATTAGCGGAAAAGTTTTCTTATTCATTGCTATTGAATACCGGGGCGAAAAGCTGATTTAGGCAAATTATGTCTTGAAATTCATGTTTAAGAACTTCTAAAAATTTTGTATTATTATTATGCTTTTCAATTTGATATAACACCGTCACATATTTTTTTCTTTTTTTTTTAATAGATGCATGCACCATCCCATAATTAAAGAATTAGTTTTATTATTTTTCTGATAACAAAATGAAGCTTGGGAAATAGACACCCACCAAAAGTTATGGCCCAAATTGACTCTGTACAACCCTAAAAGGATTATCCAGAGCAGGCCTGTTGGCTATGAATTTGAAACAATTAGGCCCTGTAGTTAACTTATTCTTGTGCTCTTTTTCATCAGTCAGTCCCATAGTTTAAAGAGGAAATTACACATAATACCCTTTTTTTTACCCTAATTTTTAAATATGCAGCCATTTATTTTTCGAGTTTAAAATTATCCTTTTTTAATGTTTTATTTTTAAAAATACCCCTTTTTATTTTTAGGCCCTGAATAACGTCACTTCTCTTCTTCTGCCATAAGCCGGAGACTGCCAACTTCATAAATCACCTAGTCCTTTCACTCCTGCAAACCAGACACAAGAACAGAAAGTTAGACCCGTGCTTCTTCTTATCTATCGAAGGCCCGGTGTTTTTAAAGCCATTGCTAGGTCTATTTTCTCTCACCAGCTCAAAAAATTACTTTGGAAACGTTTCATCACTTGCCCTCCCTTTGTTCGATGAAATGCCAAAGACGAGAGAAAGTAATATTTCGCCTTATCTTGAGTTTTGTACTTAATAGATCTTGGCCCTGTTCTTAATAGTACTATCGGAATCGCATTGGTGTTTATAAATATCATGCCTTTTAGGACTTAAGTGCACAAAAGTAATGTGGAGAAAGGCAGGGGGAGCATTTATAATGGCCATAAAAACTTTGTTTAAATGGTCGAAACAAATAACTCATGCTCAAGTTGTGCAGCTTATAACGTAAGAAATCATATTTATATCAGTATTTATTTTAAGTGATAATTGATGAAATCAGGTTGAAAACGTATGCTTCTTTTTTGTTTGCATCAAAATAATATTTGCATTTTTGAATGTTAGAATAAAGTTTTTGTTTGTTTGTTTTCTTGTCATAATGAGATTTCATTAATTGGTAGAAGACTTGATCGTGCACTGAGATAGTTGTCTTGTGCTAGTTGTAAATCCAAACTTATAGATGAGCCGCAAAATCCAAGCTCAATCACAACTTAAACCATTAATAGAGCTGAGTCCAGCTTAGGCATAAATGTATGAGTTTTAGGATTTGTTTAAGAATTGTGTTGCATAAAATTTGATGATTAACTTGAAGTCTTACTTTTTATGGTTCACGGGTACTGGTCTTATTCTATGGATAGTTTTTCTTACATTTTGGTGTTTGAATGTTAGTATTACTGTGATATTGTAATGTGGATGTTTACAGACCAACAAACCTACTCATCCTTTTAATATTGTTTAATAGATAAATGGACATAATGAGGTATTGAATGGCGAAAGAAAAAATCACTAACAGGAACATCACTCCCTTTAACATCACTGAATGGGATTGCATTGCTACAATAAGAAGCAGATATTGTCAATTGCAGCAGGCTTTGATAAAACATACTTTCAGTTGCAGGTGAGAAACTTCATTTCTGAGCCAAGGCAAAGTGAGCACATTGTTAATAGTAGTTTCTGCTTCATTATTTTCTCATAAAAACCTATCAAATTGTTTTTTTTTAAAAAAAAAGGATATATATCTCTCGGGTTGAAGCAGTTCAAGGAATTATGATGGCATATGCTAGTGCTCTCTTCAATTTCTCTTTAGCGGGTCCGACTCCTTTTGGACCTGTGATAAACAATGCAGCATTAATTGCTAGCCAGTCACTTGCAAATGGAGGAAAAAAAAATTTTTTTTTGTTGATAATAACGGTAAAAGGAAGCACCAAATCAGCCATAGCTTTCTACTTGGTTGTAATCCTCTCTTTCCTTTTCATTGCTGAAAGTGTACCATTTCCTGGCAGTAAGTCTTCAAATTTAAGTGAAATGTTTCTATTTAATTACCTTTTCTTCTATAAAGGGTTTTACCGAAACTCGAACTTTTTGTTACTTCATTTAATATATTTTCTTTTTTTTTTTAATATATGGTGATTGATTAAGATTTAAATTCGAAATTTTACAGTTTATTAATTAACATTTTGTTTACTCTATTTAACATATAATTTTGAGGATGAAGTTTGTATTTTTTATTAGATGGATTGTTTGGGAAGAAAGGCAGAGCAGAATGTCACTCGGTGTATGGAGTGGGAGATGGAGAAACTTGCTTAAGTGTTGCACAGATGTTCAACTTGACCACAGAGTTTTTGATTCCATTAATCCCAATCTCAATTGTACCAAGCTCTTTGTTGGTCAATGGCTTGGCGTTGATGGCTCTGCAACTTAAAATCATTAGCCTGCTCATCAACGATTTAAACTTTAAATAATCGTCAGAGAAGAAAATAAAAGCATGAATAATGGGGAGAAAAATAATATTCTCCATGTATAAAATATTTTGTTTTGTTGCAAAAGATAAACATATATTTTGAATTTTTAATCAAAGCTGGCGTATATAGGTATTTTTTTTATTTAATTTCATTTTTATTATTTACTTTAAATGAAATTTAAACTTTATAAAAGAAATGTTCATTTGGTAAATAAATAATTAAAGAAATGTTCATTTTTATTTGTTATTTTTACTTTTTATGAATGATAATCAAAATTAAATTTTATTCTTGATTTTGGTATACCACCGGTATACTAAAATTCAAAATTCAGATTGTATTCTGGATTTTGGTATATCAAAATTCAAAATTGAAAATAATATTCTAGATTTTGGTATACCAGGTATACCATCAGTATACCTAAATCCAGAATTGAAGGTATACCGAGTATGGTGGTATACCAGGTATACCACCGGTAAACCTAAATCTAGAATTGAATTTAGGTATACCAGGTATACCAAGTATGGTGGTATACTGAGTGTACCGATCGGTATACCATATTATATAGTGTAAACATTTTTTTTTGTATATTAGGTATACCATCCGGTATACAACATTACATAGTGCAAATATATTCTATTTTTTCATATACCAGCCGGTATATCAAATTTCAGAATATAAATATTTTCTATTTTTTTGTATGTCAGGTGCAAACATATTTTATTTTTTGGTATACGAGCCGGTATACCATATTATATAGTGAAAATATGTTTTATTTTTTGGTATACCAGGCGGTATACCAGCCGGTATACTATATTGCATAGTGAAAATATGTTCTGTTTTTTGGTATACCATATTATATAGTACAAACATATTTTGATTTTTGATATACCAGACGGTATACCACATTACATAGTGCAAATATATTTTATTTTTTGGTATACCAGGCTGTATATCAAATTTCAGAAGATAATTTTCATTCTGAAATTTGGTATACCGGCTGGTATACCAAAATTTAAAAGATAATTTTAATTCTGAATTTTGGTATTGCCGACGGTATACCTGATATACCACCGGGTATACCAAAAAATAGAATACCATCCAGGTATATCATAAGGTATACTAATTTAAAAAAATTAAAATTATAGCATAAATTTGAAAATATTAAATTGAATATTAATAGACATTATTTAACTATTACAACCTGCAATCTTCTCTGTAAATAGCCTATAACAATCGAGATGTCTCCAAATCGTTTAAATAGAAAGAACCAAATCTACTGCATCATTTCAAAATATATGTTTGGTTGCAGTAATCTGATTTAGTTGAGATAAATCAGAAGAAATCTTGAGTAGAGTATGTGAGTAAATATGCAAGCTAGAAAGAATACAAAAAAATAACTGAACCGAAAAGGACGCTGTTCCCGCAAAATGAGACGTGTTTTCCATGGAAAAGAAATACTATGGAGAAAAATTATATTAGGTGAACATGCTTTTCTATTTTTTATTTTTTACGACAAAATTTTCTATAAAACAGACTCTGTTTTCTAGAAGTAAACAGGTCCATAATTTTTATGCTACAAAGAGAATATATATCATTTTAGTTAATTAAGAGAGTTTAATTAAAGAAGTAGTTAAGAGGATCAGAAACTGAACTTTCAAATTATAATTGATAAAACCATCACATAAACCAGGTTATAGTTATACTCTTTCTTATTCAAGGGTCCCCTTCAATCAAAGTGTATAGCACATAACTAGATGGGACAAAAACCAAACTAAATTATTAATTTTCTGTACCCTTTTAGCCATAAAATGAGAGAAATAAATAAAATTGTTTGAAAATCCAAAAATAAAAAGAAACTAATTAATAATCTTTTCCTCGTTTGTTTTAGCTTTATCAGCATGGTCAAAAGCCATGACAAGATAACAATAAAAAAGAGTTCCACATTTTGGCTACGTTCACCAATCAGCATATGCCACATACCCGAGAGCACCTTCAAAGTTTTGTCTTTGGATGCAAGAGATTCGTGCGCAAATATGGCAGCATTAACATCACACACCATATCATCTTCACCATGCACCATTAACAATGGAACTTCAAGTTCGTGGCAATGCCTTTTTATATACTCACAAACCCTGAGAAACTCCAACACTGTCGCCGCCGGAGGCTTTCCTGATCTCCGCCGGTTCGGGCTCTTTGCCACCAATTTCCTCTTCCACTCTTCTTTGTAAGACGTACTAGCCACCGGCTTCGACACCACAACCTGCCAGGTCGGAGCAAAAAGCGCCACCACGGGAAGTAGCTTCTCCAAGGGCCAAATTGGTTCAAATTTGGGGGAAATTCCACACATAGAACCGTTTAAAATCAAACCGTTCCATGAAAATTTCTGGTATAAGCAAATAAGAATCGAAATTGCACCGCCTAATGATTCTCCGTAAAGAAAAGCAAGAAGCTTGAGGTGATCTGCTTTAATGGAGTCGAAGAATTGGATGCAGTTGTTAATAGGATGTTGGATGTTACGGATTAGACCCGGTAAGCCGTCGGATCGACCATGGCCTTGAAGGTCAAGAGCAATTACCAAAAAACCAGCTTTGGCTATGGCTACAGCAGTTAGCTCATTGAGCCAGCTGCTTTCCGAGGAGTAGCCATGGATCATTGCTACTAAGCCTTTAGGAATGGAGATTGAACGTAATTGCCATGACTGAGTAAAGAAACACTTTTAGGTTAGTTAAATTGCAATGATAGTAAACATAGATGAGAGAAATTAATCCCTGGAAGCCTGAAAGTGAATGCGGTATATGCTGCCATCAACTCAAGGAAAAAGCACGAAGAAGAAAGGAGGAAGAAATGAAAATTTTGTGCAAAATTCAAAAATGGGTATTTTTAAAAATGAAAATTTAAAAAAATGTATTGTTAAAAGGAAAAAAGAAATGGCGGTATTTTTAGTTTGGACTTCTCTTGTTTGGGTAGTTTTATGAAAATCCCTAGTTTAAATGCAAATCAAAAATAATTTGGTTACCTAATTATTATCAATTTAAGAAAATTGCTGCAGATACACGTTTTTAAATTACACCTTTTTTTTCTTCTTTTATGAATTAGAGATAAATCTTGTGGGGAAGCATTTCATAATTATTTATCCAAGATAAAGATGAAATGCACCGATTAATTAGTTTATGAGGCATTTTTACAAATCAGTCTTTAGAGATTAATTTTTCAGAACTTTTAACCCATTAAAATTGGTTAAATAGACAAATAGTTTCGATTTTAATTGTCCAATGAACTATTATTTTCAGTTTTCAATCATTTGGAAAAGTATATCATTATTATTTAAAATTACAACCTATAAACATAAATTAGTGAGTAAGGGTTGATATTAAATGCAATTAACTAACTTAACTACAAGGAAAAAAAAAGAAAAAAGAAAAAAAGTGACACTAGAATTTTGACGCCGTTAGATCAAGTATGCCCACATCAACAAGTAAGACAGAGAATAATTTTACTATGATGAAAGAGAATTTTACAATCACTAGTTTGATAATCTCTCAATGAATTTTATCTTCTAAATCTCTTAATCTCGTGTAGGACTTGAAATTATCCCGATCATAAAAGAATTAGCAAATTCCAATCCTCTTGAAATATGATTTGCCTTTCCTAATAAGATTAGAGTCCTAATTTTAATTCTAATCTTATTTGACATATGATAATATATCATGGATTTCTAGGATATCAATTAAATGCAAGCCACCTCAACAAATCTTTCCCTTAATTTGAATTTCCTCAATAAAATTTAATATCATCACTTTATCTTTCACACTATCCTCAAAATGGCACTACTAACGACTACATGCCAGTCAAGTCTAAACTTGTTAGTTGGAACTGCCTTGTGATCATAGCAGTTGGATTATCATGTATAGACACTTTCTTCGCATCAATAACATCTTGAGATAAAATGTCCCAAACAAAGTGATGTTTGACATTGATATGTTTCGTGCACTCATGGAACATCTGATTCTTGGTAAGACGAATGGCACTTTGACAAAACACTATAATCTTCTTCTGAGTCAATCTAAGATCATTTACCAAACTCTGTAGCCAAATAGCCTTTTCTATTGCTTTTATAATTGTCATATACTCAGCCTTTATAGTAGACAATGCACCAAAAGCTTGCAAAGTTGTTTCCAGCTAATGACACTACTAAATGGAGTAAACACATATCTTGTCAAAGATCTCATCTTGTCCAAGTTCTCTGCATAATCTGAATCAACATAACCAAATACTTATTTAACTTGGCTTTATCAAAAGTCAAACCAACATTTGCAGTATCCTTCAAATATCTAAAAATCCATTTCATGGTCTACCAATACTTATTGCCAAGACATGCCATATACCTCTTCATAGCATTGACAATATGTGAAATGTCAGATCGAGTGTAAACATAACATACATGATACTACTTATTACACTTGAATATTTTACATATGTTGCATCTCCTCATTTGTTTTTGGTGACATTTACAACTTGAAATGCAAACCAAAAGGAACATACATAGGTTTAGCACTTGTCCAATTGAATATCTTGAAGAGTTTCTCAATATATGACCATTGAAACAACATCAGCTTCCCAACCCTTCTATCTTGTGTTTTCTATATTCCCAAAATATTCTTTGCAACACCCAACTCTTTCATCTCAAACTCCTCACTAAATTGCTTCTTTAATAAGTCAACATGTGACATACTTTTAGTTGCAATAAGCATGACATCCATATATAACAACAAATATATATAATAACTGCCTTCAAACTTATTATAATACACACAATTACCATATGAACTTTAAGTCAAAGCATTATGAATCATGAATGTATCAAATCTTTTATACAATTGCCTAGGAGACAATTTCACACCATATAAAGATTTCTTAAGCAAACAAAACTTGGTTTTCCATACTTGGAGTGATGAATCCCTCAGTTTGACTATCATAAATTCACTCTTCTAACTCTTCATGCAAGAATGTACTTTCAACATCTAACTATTGAAGTTCCAGTCATGGAAAATCACAATAAAGCTATGTTTCACAATAAGAGAGAACACTTCACTATAATTTATCCCTTCCATTTAAGTAAACCCTTTAACTATTAACTTGCCTTATATCTCGGTGCTTCAATCCTCGAATGACCCTTATTCTTCTTAAAAACCCATTAGCTTTTGTCCTTTTGGTAATAGAACAAACATTCAAGTCTAGTTATTATTAAAGGATTCAATCTAATCCATTAATTTGCATCCGTGCTAGAAATAGTTTCTTTATAGCTGTTAAACTCATGCACATCAACAATTTCGGCAGTTGACAAAGTAAATGCCATAATATTTGCATATGCAAGAAAATTTCCATCAATATATGTTTGTTGTTTCATCGGTGCATTATCATCATCATTTTGATCAAAATATTGTAGCTCCTCCACTTCCTCTACTTCTAAATTACTAGGCTGAGCTAACATGATTTGTATCTACTATTGTCTTCTTCTTCTGACTATGCAGTGAGATACACTAAATGTCACTTCCCTATAGATAATAATCCCTAGAGACTTTTGATCTGCGCACCATAACTTGTAATCTTTCACTCTAAATGCATATCCTGGAAATATGCACTCAAATATGTGTAGTTAGCAGGTGAACATGACCATAGATCTATGAACTGAATAACATATTTTATTAATTGCTTTAGCCTAAAAATTCTTGCTCACACATGAAAGCATATTTTGTATCCTGTCATAAATTGTTACATTCATCCATTTTGGAATACTATTTTGTTATGGTATTCTTGCATAAGTGTAGTGTTTCACTATGCCCTTCTTGATAAAGAAGTCATTGAACTCGACATTGCAAAATTCCAACCCATGTTAGTTCAAAGATGTTTTAATTTTCTTTATGTTTACCTATTAACCATTTTTTTACATTTAATAAAATTTGGACATGCCTTGTCTTTTGTTTTCAAAAAACACACCCATAATATTCTTGAATAACCGTCAATCAGCATCACAAAGTACCTAACACCACTTTTAGAGGAAAATTTATTTGTACCCCCATAAGGTTGAATGTATATAATCTAGCTTTCCCTTGGTTTTGTGCATTACCTTGTTACTGAATTTCACCCTGGTCTGTTTACCAAATATAAAATGCTTACGAAAATTAAAGCTTGATTTTTGATCCATCCAACAAGTTATGCTTCCTCAACAAAGATAATCCCTTATCATTTGTGTGATCAAAAGACAAATGTCATAATTGAATCTAACTCTGATAACTACTTTTAAAAGCTACCACAACTTTCTATTCAATTAAACTTCCCTAAAGATAATACAATCTAGATTTCATCTTCCTCTGTATTAGTATTATGAAGCCTTTACACACTTTAAGAATACCATTTTCTAAATGGCACTTTTACCCCTAATCATCAACAGTCATGGAAGAGGAAATCCTATCAGGGTTAGGATCGAACTGCTCATCCTGCTACGGTAAGCAAGTTGACCCTCAGGGATGAAACTTCTGAGGAGGTAAAAAAGTTTCCTTTTTTGACCCAAACTGATGGAGAGACACCTTACGAATGGGTTTCTTATGAGCAAGTTGTGTAAGAGAAACCATCTACAGTGGCTACCATACCTTTCTGCGAAATCGAAACTCTTCCTCTTAAGAAGGTATTGTCTCAGAGGTTCGGCTAGGGGTATTCCATTTGGAACTCACAAGTGCTAGACTATTTGAGTAGATGTATCATATCAAAAAAGATAAGAATGACATGGGTCTAATTACTTCCCCAGGTAGAGAATTAGCCAAGATTAATCTCGAAGTTTGTCGAGTGAGCATTTATGAATTACAGTCTTTTTTAATTTTTAAAGTATTTTAGATCTTATTTTTTCTAAGTTGAATAGATCATTCAAATGGCCATGCAACTTTATGGCCAAAATTTAGCTTGGAAGAAGAAGATCATTGCAAAAATTCGATCAAAGCAAAAGTTAAAGGAAGATATGGAAGCTTCTAAGGCTGAGATGTTTTCCGAAATAACTCAGCTTTTTGCTCAAATAACTCAGCTTTTTGCTCAGGTGAAGGTCAGATCAATGGAGTTAGTCAACCAATAGCTCCAAGAAAGGTTGAACTTCATTCACTAAACTCATCAGAAGGAGTTTGCTGATCATAAGGATCAACAAATGAACCAATTAGGGGATCTCCAAAGCGACGTTATCACTTGCTTGCAACTGGAGTGTGAGAGATGCTTCCTTAGTCAGGATTTCAGTTTCATGAAAGATCCTACTTCACTCATTGATCCTTCTGTTGAAGAGGAAGAATGTGGAAAGGAAGAAGAAGGCCCGAACAAAAATGCTAAGAATGCTTGAATATTAGATGTAAATTAAGACTTCCTTTGTACCTTTTTCTTCACTTGTAATTGACACTTTTGTATTAATAAAGTCTTCTTTTTTTCGATCTGCATGTTTTTTTACTCCAAGTATGATATTTTTTTAGTATCATGAATACATTAGTGAGTACTTGTTTTCATAGATATTCTCCGTCAATAATTATTCAAGAGGATTCATCAAGTTTCAAATGGATGCTAATAAAGAATGCAACTTTTAACTTGGCATAATAAAGAATTCAAGGGCTGATATGCGTACCTCATCAAAGTTACATAGCATTTTTGTCCAATCTAGGTCGAGATATGAGTGAGAGCAACTTTGCGAGATTAAGCATCAATTCTAAGATAGGGATTTAATTCATCAATTAGGAATGCACCAACCACTAAAATGAGTACTTCGATAAAATTATAAGTCCCGTGATAAAGGTTTAATACGTCGATTGTGAAAACATCGATCGATGATATGAACAAGATCATCATTCAAGTGAATGAAATTTAATATGTCGATTGTAAAAACATCAATCAGAAAAAGTAGTAATACGAACATCAGTCTTTGTGACTGGAAAAATGAGCTTTTGTCTTTCTTGAATCCAATCTCTCAAAATGACCAGTTTAAAGGTTATCTTAACCTCTCTTATTCTTCTAGTTAATTCATTAAACTTAGATTCTTAATTTGTAGTGCCCTTTAATGATGTTGCTTTATAAAATGATAAATTTTGAGTAATTGGCGTATTTAATGATTAATATTTCATTCTCTATGTTGGTGATTCATTGTCCCTTTGAAATTCACTGCACTTAGATTTTACTAATCAAGGATCACTATGTGGATATTGACATTGAAGGCTTTTCCGATTCATTACCTTATAAATAGGTGTACTCCTTCAAAATTTTCTGAGGTGCTGAGAACTCTTGTTTCTTTTTCCTTTTTCTACGACTTCTCAATGGAGTTACCTGAGTACCTTGAAACTTTTTAACCTCTACCTTTTTCTAACTTTCACCATTTTAGGAAGATGAATAAATTTTGTTCGATCCCTTGATAGGTATCCTCTCGTCATGGCATTACTTGTTGATAATAGGTAAATGACCATTGAATCTGTATTTCCCTCTCTATTTTCTCCTTTTTCATTTTTACTTTTCATCTTTCACCACTTCTGAAGTCTAGATAGATTATGGATTGCAACTGTGTCTTATGGATGGCGAATGGCTAGGAGTTTGTGCTTTCTTTCTTCACTTTTAATTCGGCTCCTGGTTAAAACTGAAGAGGAAAAAGATTGCGGCACTATAAGAGTTGATGAGAGGTGATCTTAGAATATCAAGTCATTATTTTTAGAGATTTAGATAGGGAATTTCTTTATCTAATGCATCTCATTGTACTTAAAAATTTTAATAAAATTCCCAACTTCTAATTTATTTTTGGTGTCTCTTTGTTCTTTTTGTTTATCATACAATTATAACAATCAATATTCTTAGAAATAAAAATAGATAATCATGTTAATGATTTCTAAAATTTAATTGGGATTCTTTGAATGATAAATAAATGATTCAACTGAATAATCAAATCTACAAAAATACTCTTAAATCTTGGTTAAGGAAAGCAAAAATCCTTTTCCCGATCAGATGATGTGATCAGAGTAGTCATCAACTAAAATAACTTTATTCAACACATCTTTCACATCAATTGTGTAAGTGATATTAATTTTATCGATTTAGAGTCAACAATCGGGTAAAATAATAATTTGTATATCGACCATTTCAATCAGGATTAAGTTTTTCAATCTATAATACATCAATATAGGAAAGATGATAATTTGCACATCAATCTTTTGATCGAAAAAATGATAATTTGCACATCAATCTTTGGATTGGAACTAAATACTTAGATTAGGGATACATTGATGTATATAATAATATGAGTCATCAGTCTTGTAACTGGGATTGCTCATATAATCGAGGATTAAATTCGACGATCGGGAAAAATGTTAATCAAGATCATACATATATATCAACCATGTAATAAAGATTACATTGAATGAAAATTGTATTGACAGTCTAAAGAAATTACATGGTGTACCTTTTAGTCATTTTCTTACTGCAAGATCTTTATGGTTCTTTGCTTTACCTATTTGGGTCGTCGTTGATGCTTGCATGAGAGTGGCTTTGAGGTTAATGTCTAGGATATTTCTAATCTTCAGGAAAATTCTCTCTTCTTCCATATTGTTTTCCCAATGCACTCTTCCTATTTGATGGGTGTGATTGACCCGTTAGTGTACTTGGGAGCTTTATTTAGTCGGACGGCCATCAGTGTAGAGCGTAACTCGTTTTGTCTTAACTTGGAACAATCATGTGTTTTTTCATCTTAGCTTGGAATGAGAGCATTTCTCCCTCTGTGTTTCTTCCCCTAATTACTAATTGATTCTTTAAGCAAATGAAGGAGGAGACAGCTTTATGGCCTTTTTCAGTGCCCCTCCAATCGAAAGAGGAATGAGATGCTCATGCACCAGTGTGGAAAGAGTCCCCAATCTTTGTAGGGATGTCATATCTCCTTCTGAAAGGGTTATTCACGATTTGGGGAGGGAATTTTTATCTTCCATCAATTATAGCATGGGATATTTCATCTTTCTTCAGTCTTAGTACTTTTCTCCAAGGCTTATATTTGCTTGTCTCATCCATCAGCAAGCCCAGATCTACTTTAATCGTCGTTAGATTGGGCTTTTCAATCCTGCCATAGGCTCTAGATGAGTCTCTCAACAAAAGCACCAAATGATAGATCCAAAGATTTTATAAGTGGAAAAGGTCATCTATGGCAGGTGAGTTTGCATCGTACCGAAATGGGGATGTTAATAGGATCCAAATAGATTTCGTAGTGTTTAGATCCTACAGGAAGGCTAGCCCGATCGGATTATATGTTAGCACTCTGAAATTTAAGTTAGTACTATACTTTTAAGGAGAATATAGAGAGAGTGTGTATCTTAGGAATGTAACCTGTGTTTTAATGTGAGATAACCAAGTATTTACAAGAGACGTTGAGAATTGCTCGAGTGGTTTATCCAGGTATCAAAGTAAGTGTGTGGCGGTGGGATGCAGAGCAAGTAATAGATGGGATAGATGCATGTGTTAGTGGACAATTGAAGAATGCACCCTGTCAGTCCGATCGGACAGCCTTATCCCTTTGGTTCCTGTGCATGTTCGTCTGCTTATGTGCCAAACCTCAGAGATGTTGGGCTTAGTCTTTGCTGGACTTTCCTATCCGAGTTGGGCTTATGATTGTTGGACCAATCTTGAATGTGATAAATTGTGTATTATCAATATATTTTTCTTCAACTTTTTATATTAATTAATTATAATCAAATTCTTGTTTTTACCAGCATTACTTAATTTACCACTTTTCATCTTCCATTGCAGGCCTTTTATACCCAATAAACTTATGTAATTTAATTTAAACTTTTATACACCATTAATTTAATTTAAATTTTTAAAACTTTGTCAAAATTTGTAAACAAACTTAAATGTATGAAAAAACTTTCCAAAATAATTTATGTTAAATTTAAAAATTTCATACCAGCAAAATCCAAAAAAAATCAAAATATAATTAATCTGAAGTTTAAATTTCACCAGTTTATTGGGTATAAAAAAATATGCAGGTTTATTTTTATTGAATAGGATTCACGTGCCTAGCTTGTCAATCGAATTCAAATTGGTTAGCAATGAAATCAGACAATTTGAATAAGGCAAACAAATATCATTTCCGTTTCCGCAATAAGATGTTGGGGCATTGATCTCCTTCGCCGTAGTTCTATAGTCAGATTTCATAATACTATATTGCGAAAAAAAAGAAAAAAAAAACTATTTTTCTAAATAGTTCTGAAAACATCTCAAATATCCAATTATTTTTATCAAATACATTATTATTAAAAAAATTCCTAACTATTAAAGTGACCAAAAAAGATGTCAAGGTTCTAACTGGAATGACAGCGGACCGAATTTCTTTAGGATATCCAATTCGATTTTTCTTATTTATCAAGGGTTGAACAAAAACCGATTTGCAGTCGTGGCAACGGGTCCTAGTGTAAGTGTAACCCCACTTACACCATTTCACAATCATAGAACTACCTGTATTTATTTTTTAATTCACAACTGCAAGAGTGCAAGTTGATTGAAATGCATTAACTATTTCTAGACGTTCGATTTCTTTCCTCAATATAATAATATAAACTACATTTGAAATTTGACAATTAATTGGACAGCAGTTCAACTACTCGAAATTATTAATTTGAGGATTGACTGAATAAAATAATAAACAAGCTCCCATGCAAAAGAATTAGTCAACATTTTAATTTTAACCATTAATTGTTATAGCCAAATTAGCAGTCAACTTAGATACAGATTGAATAATTAAGGCAATAATAATATCTCCATCCATCCGATTCTAATGTATTAGGAGATTTTGAATACGACTCTACAGTGCCTCTTTCTCTATATAAAAAAAAAAGTAATTAAGGCAATAATTTTGGTGTTGGGAATATTTTTTTGAAGCACTATAATATACACTGCAGATTCATGAAAAGTGAAAAGGGATAGGCATGGGCTTAATTTTGTATTGTTTTTGGGAGAAAGCAAAAGGAGAATCTCACTTTTAGATGGATCTAAATTCTTTTAAAAAAGATTATCATTTTTCGCATTATTTTATTTATAATAACATACAGCATTTACTTTCTTTTGTTAATCATTTAACCGGCGAACTTGGTGAATCACAGCTAGGCTTTCTCTGCCCGTTTTCTATTTGAGTGCTGTCAAACAATATATTTGAGAGTTTTTTTTTTCTTTTTTTTTTAACTGCTCAAAGAGAGATATTATTTACCATTAATTTTAAAAATAATATATAAATTTTATAAAAAAATACATGCAAAATTTTCAAATTATTATCTTTTTCTAAATATTAGTGAAATTTACTAAAAAAACTAACAATATCTAATAAAAAAGAAAAATATGATTGATGGAGTTTAAATGCGCTCATAACTCTATAATAATTATTTTATTTTGTTTAGGATAATTGATTCCTAATTAAAATAAAAATAAGAGTTAAATTAGGATTTTAACTCTCAATAATCTCCGTAAATAGGAGTTTAAAAAAATTAAGTGAATTTGCACTCTACACACTATGTACACAAAATATTACTCTTCATTTGTTTTTCTCAATATCTCTCCAATTAGCATTTAGGCTGTGTATTAGTCATTTTCTTTTCAGCTTACATGCTCGTAGTTGAAATTCCGTGCCAATAATGTGAAAGTAAAGATCTTTTACTTCCGCTTATGCCAAAAGATTTTACACCGTAGGAGATAAATGCATGTACCCATATTTATTTCATTTATACTATTTTTGAATGTATAAATGCTTTCAATAATAAAATAATTAACTTTCATTTTCTAGAGTACTTAATTTTATTTATTTATTATGCTAAGAAGAAGATTTATATAATTCTTATGCATGCAAAATTTATGTTTTACTTTAAAAAATAGTAAAAAGATAAAATGTTAATTAAATTCAAGTAATTTTTAAGTAAACTTGAAAAAGAAAAAGAAACTGAGTAAAATAGTGATTCAAAATGTTGAGCACAAAATAGCTAGTTTATTATGTGTCAATGGAGCGTGTCTCATTTATTATGTGATCCATTAACGGGGTTAATTTTATCCATGTTCACTTAATATTTTTTCTTTTAAAATCAATACTTTTAATATTATTTGATGAATAATAATTTCTATATGTTATTTTAATGGGTATAATGGTTATCGGCACACGTATTTCATAATTAATCAAATGTCCAGGCAAATTTAGTGCCATGTAAGCCACTAAATAGAGCCCACATGGTAGAATAAGACAAAATGTTAGACAAGAGTAAAAATTAAAAAAAAAAGAAAAAAAACTTCAAATTTTTTACTTTCTCTGAACTTCTATCTCTTTCTGTCCTTCTTCATCTACTCTGGCCATCTCATTCGGAAAAAATATGAGATCGGGAGAGCCGATAAAAGAAAAATAAAAAGAGATCGAAGTTTAGAGAGAAAGACAATAAAAAAATTTGAAGTTTGTTGTAAAACTAATTAAAGCAAAAATAAATAATATAAATAGAAAATATTCTCTTATTGATTATCAATATTGAATAACTAAAATGAGGTATTTATAGCTACAAAATAGAAGATATAAACTTCTACTAAAATTGAGAGAAGATATAAATCCCTTTTTAGATGTCATATTGAGATGAATCCAATTTTAATAGAAATTAGACTCATTTTGAAGAAACTTTTATAAAAAGTGAATGACCTAATTTCGAACCCGTTGTTTTCAGTAATTTTTCAAAATTAGAATATCAATTCTGTCCCTGAAAATTTCTTAGGAATAGTTGGTAGTATTTTAGCCATAAATCCCAATTGAGTGATTTTTAATTCATTGGAAAGATATGACATAGAAAAACGAATTTTTATAAGATATCTAGTCTAAAAATATCATCTTCAAACCTAATAATGATAAAATATTTCAAATTAAATGTCAGTTAGCTTAGAAAATAGGTAAAGTCAAAGTCAACGGTCCTTGGTTGAATCATGGATCGGGCCTATGAGTGACTTACGGATCGTATTCGTGAGTGACTCCCATACTCTATTTTGAGCCCAGAAACATGGGAAAAATTGGGAAAAATAATTTGATTTTAAACTTATCCCATTTGGAATATTTGTTTTGGATTTTTGAGCCACCAAAGGGATATTTAAGGCTTGGATAAGCCTTAATGATGAATTTTCTCTCTCTCTCTCTCATTCACACTCTTGCGTGTCTCTCTCTTCCTAATCATCATCTTTTTCCTCTCTCTTCTTCTTGCTTTTTCACTCTTTTCTCCCATGAAAAGTAAGCTTTTTTTTTATTTCAAAAAATATCAAAAATCGAAAAAAATCCGTAGACATCGAATCTTCATCTTGTGACAAATTGATACTAAAGGAAATATTCTCGAACCCTAAAATTAATAAATTTAAATAACTAATTTTTAATTAATTGTGTAAATAATATTTTTTAATTTTTTTTCTTGTTAATCTTCTAGATCTACCTTAATATATTGTCAATTTCATATATTTGTTAATTAATTTTAAAACATGTTAATTTGCTAGCTAATTTTGTGTATTAATTTGTTATTTTAGTTTAATAAATTAATTGTGTCATTATATAAATTTGTTGTTAATTATTCATTTTTTTATGTTGATTTGTTAATTGTTTGGGTTGTAAATTAATGTTCAATTTCACTATTTACTAATTAATTGGTATTATTGTTAATATTACCATTATTATCATTATTCTTGCATTTTTAATATATTAATTTGTTAATTAGTTAATTGTATGAGTTTAATTAAGTTATTTGTTATTTTATATAATTTATTATGCTTTTTAATTAGTATTTTATTATGGGTGATTTTCAAGGTTTTATAGATTTTTTGGGTCAAAAATTGTTTATTTTTTATGGGAGAAAAGAGAGAAAAGCAAGAAGAAGAGAGAGAAAGAAGATGATGATTAGGAAGAGAGAGACACATGAGAGTGTGGATGACCGAGAGAGAGAAAGAGAAAGTTCATCATTAAGGCTTAACAAAGCCTTAAATATCCCTTTTTTGGCTCAAAATTTCAAAAGAAATATCCCAAATGGGATAAGCTTAAAAACAGATTTTTTTTTTCAATTTTTTCCATATTTTCGAGCTCAAAATAAATTTTGGGAGTGAGTCACGGACCCCTTTTCTCAGCCGACTGACCTCTAACTTAAAATATTTTGCCTTTTGGAGGTCCGAGTGCATTGCGTATTGGACCGAATCCTTATCCATTATGAAACGATTGACTTTCACGAGTTAAATGAATCTTATTCCGATCTTGAGTCCTAAAAATGAGCTTTCAAGAGCAAATCGAATGCCTACAAGGTTCAGCACGCGTCACAGTGATACTTTAATAATATTTTTAGAGAAAAAATAGATTACTAGAATTCTTTAAGTTGAATTAAAGAAACTTCTGGTTCTCTAATAAAAAAGTGAATTCTCAATAATTTATTCATTATAATCAATCAATGATGGTCAAATCGGTTATGCCAAATAATCAATTGTTAATTAGTAAATTTCAGGTTTACTATTTTTATTATATTAATATTTATATCAATTGATAAACATCAAGTTTCTTAATATTCATATCAAACAATTAGTAAATTTCGGATTTACTAATATTTGTGACAGTTAATAAACTAAATATTTATTTGTATCAATTTTCAAGTTTACTATAATCAATAAATTTCAGGTTTACTAATAGTAGTATCAATTAATCAATAAATTTTATTTTTACTAATATTTGTATAATTGATAAATAATAGGTTATTAATATTTATACAATAATTAGTAAACTTCAGGTTACTAATATTTTTATTTATTAGTAAACTTTGAGTTTACTAATATTTGTATCAAAATATAATAAAATTATCTTTAAAAATATATTACTTATCTTATACAATAATTTTCATATATAGATTTTTGATATTTCTCTTTTAGTCTCAAAAGGGTATTCATTTCAGTGAATATCTCCATAAATAATAAGTTTTTTTGAGATATAATAGACTAATATCCATATATAATAAATTATATTTGGCTAATGATTTTGCAACATACTTTTCCAAAGCCTTTGAATAATTTTGTGTTATCCATTAAAATAATAAATTATCACAATAGTATATATAGCAAATTAAAAATCAAAATATGACTTAAAATATATACTTTTGCGATATATAAATTGATCAAAATATAATAAAAAAAGGATTAATTTGTAATTATGCAAAAGAGATCAAACAAAATCATGTCACTTGATCAAGACAATAATAAAAAAATAATTTAATACATATATGCTATCCAACAACCCATATATTAAAAGTTTCCAAATATTATTATGGATATACTATTATACAACCCATAATTAATACCATTAATTCATAAAAATTAAAATAATTTAAAATTTACGAATTAAATTTACTTACCGTTTAATCTTGTAAATTATAATTCTTGATTTTTTTGAATCAAATTGTCGTAAACTACCGACTTTTAATTATCAATGCAGGCTATCATGCTGATAATGTATTATAAAACTAATTAAAGTATAAATATAAAATTTTTTCTTATTGATTATGAACATTCAATAACCACAATAAAATATTTATAGGTACAAAATATAAAACTAAATTTTTACCAAAATTGAAAGAATAATGAATTTGATAGTTATTTAAATATTTTATAATTATCATAATAAATTTTAATTTTTTTTTGTTTTTTAATATTTTTACTTCTTATACCATGTGGGCTCCATTAAGTAGCCTACATGACATCATTTACAACATGATCATTTAACCTATCGAGAAATACATGCGTTGATAATCAGAATATTTATTTATCGATTTTGACTTTTTTTTTATGAAATAATAGTAAAATTATTTTTTCATTTATTGGTAAAAATAATAATTATGTCATTACAATTACCAAAATTAAGTGATTATATATAAAATTAATTCTCCAAAATAATTTGTACGCTTGCATGCCACTACTGCCACGTACGGATAGTTTGGATAGCTGGGTTGGTTTCTTTTAAATGGCATTACAAAAAATGGCATATAACAACAAAACTTCTTTATCTAAGAATTTAAAGGCATTTTTAGATAAAAAAACTTAAAAGTAAAATAAAATTTTTTTTACAAACTATAAGGGCAAATGATATCTTGTTTTTATTATTATTATTATTATTATTATTATTATTATTATTATTATTATTATTATTATCTAACTAATCAAAATATCCTATGGCTTCTAATTAAATTATTTCAAACCGGTATACTTAACAGCACCAGGGGTTAAAACTAAGAAAAGAAAAAATGGGAACCTACCCAGAGTTGGAAGAAATAAATAGAAAGAAGAATTAGGTTCTTTGACTTCAGCTCAAGATTATCATTGGATCCCAATATTATCATTAGTGTTGGATGCCAATGTTGTCATTTTTTTCAGAGTGAAATTACTTTTATAAAAATAATGATTACATTATTCTAAACTCACTTACCCCTTGACGACTCCTTCTTCATTTAAATTATTATTGGATGCCACCGTGAAAATTAATGCCATTGGTTTTCATCAATGTTTATGCTGCTCGGAAATTGACTCGATCTATTAATTAAATCAATAGTTAATTAGTTGGATCAAATTGACTCAATATTTTTATTAAATATAATTATTTATAAAAAATATAATATATCAAAATATATTGAAAAATTTATTAATTAATAAATATTAATATAAAAATATGACGACCAACAAAATTTTTTTATATTAAGATCAATAAAGTTTCTTTTTTATATTTAAATACTTGAAAAAAAAGTACTTTAATATTTTACTAACAAAATAAAATTAATTTATAAATTTAAGAAATTTTATTATTCAAAAATAATATCATTTTGTGCTTGTAAACTTATAAATGGACTAAGATCTTGAATGATCCTTTTTATAATAGGTCGAATTGTCCATCAAAATTCTTCCTACCGTGAATCTCAAATCAAGACTATTAGATGACAAAAATAAAAATAAAGATGAACATGATTTTGGCATTTTACCGGTCGTTTCTCTTTTTTCTTTTTGTTGGTTTGAAATGGATGTAGAAAAAGTGAAGAAAATTTTGGAATTTAGGGTTTTGTTCTCAAAATGTAACATTTTTATGTTGAACCGAAATTCGGTCTGAGTCATCGAGTTCCGATTCAATCCGATTTTTTTCGAGGCAATCTGAGTTTTTATACCTTTCGATTTTCATGTTGAATCAACTCGAATTGCTTGACGAGTCACGATCCGACCACCTGAGTCAACTCGAGTTTAATAACTATGGTTTTTATGTTATTTAGTGGCGATGTTGTTGACCGTAAGGGATGGAGATTTTATATTATATTGTTTCACTAACACATCTAGAATTAATGAAGTTAGAAATGCTAAATCTCTTGAGAACATTAAACTTAGTTGGAGTGTTGTTCCTCAAGGGATAGAACTTAGTGGGAGTATCCCAATAATGATGTGGATTTGATTGGGCTTGCTAGCTCTTACTTTTTTTTTTTGATAAGCAGAGATTTTATTAATTAGAAATAGGAGGAAGCTGAAGGATGGCCAGCACCACGAACAACTGAAAGCAGAACCCAAGGCGCCAGGCACCCTAAAAACTACAAACAGAAAGCCAAAAAACCAAGCCAACCAGGAAAAAAACCAAAAGAGAACCTGAAAAAGGACCAGGGAACTCCAACAACTGACAGACAAAATAAAACGATTTCCTCCAAAACTAAAAGGAAAACTTAAAAACCTGCCAAACTCAACCCAAAAGAACCAGGCCAAAGCCAACTATTTACTAGACCCAAAAAAAGAGAAGCAAACAGCTCCAACAACTGAAGCAAAAACAGCACACAGACACAGCTCCAAAGGCTAAAACATAAAATAAACTGAAACAGAACAGTAGCAGAAAAAAGCGTCCACTGCAGCCACAGATTATCAATAAGTGAAAGCCCCTGCTGAACCCATGATATCCATCCAAACCATGTTGAGAAGAAAGCCAACAATTTCTAATGAGTCGATGGTATATATATTTACAAGAGACTGACTTTGATGTTAGGCCTTGTAACGATCCAATAATGTTTTCCCAAGCTATGAGCGGAAATAATACTATAATTTAGTATGATGCTATGAAAAATGAAATGGAATCAAGGGCTAAAAATGAAAGCAAAACTTTAGGAACATTAAACAGAAAAACACGAATAAAGTCGGATTTTATAGTCATTTTGTACCCTATTGCACTTATATGATAAATCTTTTTCTTGATCAACCACAATTAAAAACTTTTCTTTTTGGGTTGAATTTGAATAAGTAGTTACAATTAATCCAAAATTGTTGGCTCATCTTAAAATATATTTATTATTATTATTGTTGTTATTTTTTTTTATCAATCTTATTCCTTATCTCTTATTCGGATCATAGTAATAGTAATAATATAATATGATATTTGTCAAATGATTGTTTCAAAAAATTAATTTTAATATATATAGTTATGATATTTGATGGTTATCCCATAATTTACTTTTACTTAAATTTTTATACCATCAATTATAGGTGGCAGTTGGATCCGGGTCACGAATGGGTTAAAATTTTGCAAGGTATAATTGGATCATTGTTAAACAAATCAAAATTTATTACATTATTTTTTTACATTTATTCATTAAAAATAAAAAAAATATGCATATTATTTTTATATTTACATTATATAAAAAATTTATAAAAATTATAAAATAATATATAAAAAGCCGAGTTAAACAACTCATTTAATAGATCGGAATGGATCACTTTGTAGGTCATAGGATTGGGTCAGATTTGGATAAAAAATTGTGCGTTATATGGATTGAATTCACAAATCAAGTTAGATTTTGATAAGTTTATTAATTTTGCAGGTCATATGGTCTTTTTTATATATTTTTTCCTTTTTTTAATTTAATAACTTTCCTTATATTTTTATAATTTTAATTTGATATCTTTTTTATCAAAATTATTTTTATTTTTCTAATTTTTCTTTATATGAAAATTTTATTAAGCCACACTATATATACTGTACCATCACTTCAAATATGTCGAAAATAATTACAATATTGTATTATAACAAAATTCATCCAATAAAACATGGTGAAATATTTCCGCAAGATACGCACACCCATGTCTAGTCATATTAAAAATTATCATGAATAAACAATAAAAAGAAAAAATATAGTACATAATTTTTCTGAAGAAAATTAGTTTCACCGTCGAGTTAAATATTTTTCTTCCTTCAAATCTTCAAAATGATTATAGCTTGGGTTATATATATATATATATATATATATATATATATATATATATATATATATATATATATATATATATATATATATATATATATATATATATATATATATATATATATATATATATATAAACTTTCTACAATGTAATTATTATCATTATTATTATTTTGTCTTGAAACTAATGTCATAATTATTCTTAAGAATCACATAACTACAAGCTTAGAACATATAAATTCCACATTGTTTTTCAAAATATAGGTTTTGCATTAAATCGCTAGAATAATTAGGTAATTGCGCCTTGCATTTCTCTTCAAAAGGTAATTATCAAAATCTTTTTTTGTTTTCAATTTCAAGTATTTTCTTAAGAAATTGAGAAAGTATTCATTATTTTTTTTTTCCAAATTTATTGATCTTTTTGACATTTTAATTTCATTTAAATCATGTTTACCATATTTTTTATATTAATTATTAAGAAAATTAATGAAAAATAATTTAATTAATTTACGTGTATTTAAACAAAATTAAAATTGTCGAACCATATTATAAAATTTTGTGTAAAATTGAGAAATGATAAATTCTGAGATTTCTTAAATGGGAGTCATATGCTATGAGTGAAATGATGTCGTATTAGAGGATGGGTAGAAGACTTGGAAAAGAGAGATTTGTCCAGTCGGACTAGGCATTAGCATTCCAATGCTTAAGTTAGTTTCAAATTTTTAGTGAGAGAAAATAAAAAGAAAATGCTAAGATAAGATTTGTTTATAGTCCGACTTGTTATTTCCATTGTATTTGTTTAACTGGGGTGTGATTTTAGGCTGCAGAGTTTGCTCAATAATTAGTATTAATTGTATCGAGCTTTTATCTTTCTTCCTCTTACTCTTTTTCGATTTCTTCCTACTGATCGATAAGGATTTCGATAATTGAGTAATCTTCATAAGAAAGTTAGAAGCAACAACATTTCTTGGCTTTATAGTGAGACATTAGCTGAATACAGAGCTTTTAATGGTCATTGCTAATTACTTCAAGAAGAAATTTTACATATCAAAAGTGTGCTTGTTAAACTTGAGAAATGAGTATTTTGTTATGAGGCAAAGATATTAGCGCTCAAACTCTTACTTGATTTGCTCAAATGTTGTATTTCTCAATGGTAGATTTTGCCATCTTTTTTTTTTTTTTTTTTTTTAGTTTTGATTTTCATTGATTCTTTAGAGTGATCTCGACGATAAGGTTTTCTCCTTTCGGACTGCACTTTTAAAGAGTTTTGTCGAGGGCTTCTTTTCTTAGGCATTCTTATAAGTTGTTACTGACTTCGTCGATCAAGGTGTGAAACCAAATTGGTCTTTTAATTTATTGTAGTATGAAGTTGTTTTCCCGTTTATGCATTCTTATACCCTTTCCAATTCCCAATCCATCAATCGACATTGAAATACCATTCCTTTGTTGAAGTTGTGCAACCTTTAGCTAGATCTAATATTGGGATATGGTTATGAGCAACATATTTTGGCTGATTGAGTTTTTCGTATGTTGATCATATGCAGATTGTGAAAGCAAAGAGTTTGTAAAAGTCATTAGTTATTCAATTGGGTTTGGTACCTCAATCAGAAGCAATGTGAGTATGGTGGTTATGTGCATTTGGTTTACTGTGTTTTTTTTAATGCCGTCATTGTCATATTTAATGATGACTGCTTCATCTTCTGTGCTCTTATTTCAGCGGCTCATTTATCCTTTACGACTATTCGATTTTGACTCCTTATTTATTAGAGATTGCCATGTGGTTATCGTCATTGAGGATTCTTCTTTTCTATGAATGGTTCATTTCTTAGAGATGTTTATATTCTTCTCTGTAAAATGTGTATTTGTCACCAATATTTTCAAAAGCGGTTTGGACATCAACTCAGCTTGCCAACTGAGTCAAGAGTCAATTGGTTGGACCGTATTGACTCAAAATTTTTTTAAATATAATTATTTATAAAAAAATTAAAAATATGATGAGTCAAAATATATTCAAAAATCTATTATGAGAATGAAGATGCTCTTATTATGAGCATAGCTAAAATGGAGATGAATCATAGCAATAGATAGTGGACGTTCTGAAGGTGGTGGTAGTGAGGAAGTCTAAATAGGTCATAAATAAGAAGATTGTGATAAAGTGTAAAGGGTAGGGATGTAGTGCTCTCCTTTCCTCTTGCATTACTACTGTTGCAGTGACTTGCTTGCGACAACAACAAACATGTAACAAGCAACAACAAACATCCATGACGGATTACCAAAGCATCAGTGAGCAAATGCTAGAAGTTATGGTGGTAAATACGATATGCAGACCTTAGAGTCTTTGGAAAAATTTTCCAAAACTAAAGGCTTCCATCAAGCCATCTTATTGGCTAATTCACTAGTAACATGCAACTTTTAGACCATGGGCGATCAATAAGATCACAACTTTAGACAAGATTCATTGAGCAAAGCAGTTAAATAAACAGCAAACATGCAAAAAACTCTTAATTAAGAGCTAAACCAAATTACTCGAGTACTAAAATAATAATGAAATAAATAT
Source organism: Excoecaria agallocha (assembly GCA_037975025.1). Classification (NCBI taxonomy): domain Eukaryota; kingdom Viridiplantae; phylum Streptophyta; class Magnoliopsida; order Malpighiales; family Euphorbiaceae; genus Excoecaria; species Excoecaria agallocha. Next base: position 40,844,436 of record CM075808.1, on the reverse strand, counting down.
AGGGGAAAAAAACCTTTAAATACTGAACAATTTTTCTAAGATTGTCCTTGTATTCCTCTACAGGAACATGTTGCCTATCACTGGTTCTCCCTTTTAAAGCTGCATCATTTGCCCCTAAGAATACTGTGATAGCAGTTGGAGGCTTTGCAGTCTCCTACCAACAATGCCAATAATCCAACAAAAAACTTAGAATTCTGCACAGAATATTGATTTAAAATGGATTAAGAACAACCCACAAAAGATCAAAAAACTCACGAGAAGGAAAATGTGATGTAATAAGAACAGAGCCATCTAGTGTTGTAACCACCATATCAACAAACTTATACATCTGCCTTCAAGATTCAAGATTTACAAATAAAATTAAAACATGAAATAAAGGGTACAATCAAAAACTGAAAAATTCAAGGGTAAAATGAAAAGGAATGGCGAAGAAACTGTCGGATATGAAAAGACATTACTTTGCGAGAGTCAGTGTCAGCGAGAGAAGCACCCCAAGCACTTGATCTAAAAGATTGCTCAGTAATCGAATCTCCAAAGACTAAAGAAGAAGTGAAAAGAGGAGGTGGTTACATGAAATAAAATGGGGTAAAGAAGGGAAATTAGGTATTTGAGGTATTTTTCTTCAAAATACAACACTTTTAGATTGAAATAGGTCCAATCTGAACGTATATTTTCGAGCCAAATCGAATTTTTTCAATTCAAATCAAATTTTTATTTTTTTCGATTTTTATGTTGTATCGATTCCAATTGCTTATCGAATCATGGTCCAACCAATCCGATCGATCGAGTAAAACTGAATTTAGTAACCATGTTTGTCACATCCCATTATTTTCCCCACTGCATCAAAACCCACCCTACATAAATTAAATTTCAGAATATTAATACTAATGGTCCAAAAACATGTTCCACTGTAAATATGTGGCCCACTCTGATTGGCCATCCAGAAAATTTAAATTTTAAATTATGAAAAAATAAACCTAAATGGAAGAAAATCCTACAAAAATCCATTCTCTCACCAGCACATTCTTCGTTTTCGCAATCTCACCGTCCATAGACTTGCACTCACCTTCTCTTAAGATTCTGTTTGCAATTCCACGTGGCCTTTCTAGACTCAAATCCCAAATTCCCATTTCATTTAAAAAAAACAACTTCTTTTCCCCTTGTGCTTACAGTTTTCCTCCCATTTCTGGGTTTAAGACGAACAAAATTCCGTCTTCAGATCTCAGCTGGGTTGCCCTCTCTCTTAAATCGCCAAAAGACCTGTTTCAGAAATTTTTCGAGTTGATACCGATTGGCTGTTCTTTCTCTTTTTTAATCAATTTCTGTTATTCAACTCTCCATTTTTCCTCTTTGTTTTCTCTCCCTCTCTCTCTCTCGCTCTTTTTTTTTTCTTTCTTATTAGACTTTTCCACAGTATCATTGTTTAGAAATTCTTTTTTTATTTACGCCCTGAAAGTGATTGCATCACCCAAAATTGATAATCCATTCGCTTAATTTTGGGTCCCATGTGTGCCTACTGCCTAGTAAAGGTTTCGATTTTCAAAACTCCATTTCCTTTTCTCTACCTTCGTAAAAAGATCTTTTTTTTTTTCCTTTTTTTTTATATTGAAGGCGATTTACTTAATTATTCGTTAATCGCTCCTCCATCATTCTTTGCCTGGTCAAATATTGGATGCCAGATTCCAATTTCGTCTACCGGCCAATAGGAAATATGGGTTACTCTATGCCAGTTTCTTGAATTTGGGGGTTCTCCACTGCCCCCTTCAGGTACCAAAGTCTGAATTTGGAGTTCCTTATCTGATTCTTAGTCGTCGTTTTATTCATGATTATATCATAGAACCATTGAAATTTCTTTACTTAGGCCTGAATTTTCTTAACACCTGTTGAAATGTGATTCATTAGCCTTGAAATTTTTGCCTGTTTTTAGCTAATCGTTAATTGAATTCTTCAGTCACATTACCAAGTATTGAAAGTTTGGTACTTACCTCCTTCATTCCCTTGGTCTTTGACTCATGATGTGGGATTACATGTTCAATGGCCTCTCTGTTTCCTTAGTACTCGGTTATTATTTGCATCTGGGTCCTTGAATGAGCTTCTTGTTTTGCTTCAAATTTAAGCATTCAATAATGCTTCATCCGGATAAATTCTTCCACGGTTCACCTCTTCTGCTATTTGTCTTTATTGGATACTTTCAAGTTCATGTTGTTCATTCACAAATATCTTTAGGTTCAAAACTTTCTATAGAAGAAGGTAACTTGTGGGTTTCTTCCAATGGTGATTTTGCCATTGGATTTTTCAACCATTCTCAGCTGGCTAACCAGTATAGAGTTGGGATTTGATTCATTTCGAAATCCATTCCTGTTAGTACACAAACTGTGGTTTGGGTTGCTGGTGCTAATTTTACAGTTGGTAACAAGTCTTATTTCCAGCTTTCCCAAAATGGGGAACTGGTTTTGGTTGATTCCTCGAAGGGACTCACTGTATGGACCAGTAGAACAAGCCAATCAGAAGTGGTTTCAGCTCGTCATCGTGATGATGGCAATCTTATTTTACTGACTAAAATGGGGACTGTGGTTTGGCAAAGCTTTGACAATCCATCAGACACTCTTCTTCCGGGGCAGAATTTATATGTTTACAAAACACTTAGAGCTGCAAGCGAAAATTCTGTATCAAGCTATTACAGTCTTTACATGAATGCTTCGGGGCTTTTACAGCTAAAGTGGGAAAGTAATGTGATATATTGGACCAGTCAAAACCCATCTACTTCAAACCTCAGTGCTGTCCTTACCCCCGCTGGAGTCCTACAGCTGGTGAACCTAACTTCAGAGCCTGTTTGGTCTGTCTTTGGAGAAGATCATAATGACACTGTAAAGTTTCGATTTCTAAGACTTGATGTTGATGGTAATCTGCGGATGTACTCTTGGATAGATGCTTCATAGTCTTGGAAATTAGTCTAGCAAACTGTTGACAATCAGTGCAAAGTCTTTGCAACCTGTGGATATCATGGCATCTGTGTCTTCAATGCATCAGGTTCCCCTGAATGTCAGTGCCCGTTAAAGATAGCATCTGATCCTAACTCGCAATGTTTTTCTTCTGAGAGTTACAAATCTGGTTCCAGTATGGTGACATATGAGAACACCTTTCTTTATGAGGTTTATCCACCAAGAGACTCGGTCATCCGTACTAGTTTACAGGAATGCAAAAACCTTTGCACGAAGGATCCAGGTTGTACTGCTGCAACGTTCACAAATGATGGAACTGGGGAGTGCCTACTAAAAGTAACCCCATATTTCTCTGGGTATTCAGGACCCTCCTTAAGTTCAATTTCCTTTGTTAAGACATGTACAGATCCATTAGCTGCCGATCCCCATGCTACAAGGTCTTCTTCAGCACAGTTTTCAGCCAAGAGCTCTTTTGGTTTGTGCATTCCTTACATAATTGGAGCTGCCTCAGGTACATTTGTCATATTTGCTGTACTTCAGTTAGCAGTTGACTGCTATATCTGTAGAAGAAGAAATTCAATTTGGAAGAAAGCTGCCTTAGCGTACATGGGGAGTAACTCAAAGGGTTTGATGATGTTGTCCTTTGCTGAAATTAAAGATATCACTGGAAATTTCAAGCATCAAATTGGGCCAAATATGTATAGAGGAGTGCTCCCAAACCACCAGCCAGTAGTAGTCAATGATTTGGAAACAACAATAGAAGAAAGGAAGTTTCGAGCCATGGTGTCAAAAATAGGAAGCATGCATCACAAAAACTTGGTTAAGCTTAATGGCTATTGTTGTGAATTGGGTCAGCGAGTTTTGGTCTCTGAGTATGTAAAAAATGGTTCAGTTGAAAAACATCTGGAAGATGATGAGTTGAGCAAGAGACTGACTTGGACAAAGAGGGTTGCCATATGTTTAGGTGTGGCAAGAGCTTTATGTTATCTACACACTGGATGTAGGGAATTTGTCAGCCATGGAAATTTGAAGTTGGAAAATGTGGTCTTGGATAAGAATTTTGAGGCCAAGCTGAGCGAATTCGGGCTGGGAATACTTCATTCTGAGGCATCATCCCCTGGAGAAAAGGACGTCGATGATTTTGGCAAGATGGTGTTGTCATTGGTAACTGCTCGTCGTGAAGTCCATGATGTTTGTGAGTGGGCTTATAAGGAATGGATGGAGGGGCACCCGGAGATGGCTGTTGATAAAAGAATTGAAGATGGGGTTGATATTCAAGAACTAGAGAGAACATTGAGAATTGCATTTTGGTGCCTTCAATCAGACGAGAGAATGAGACCTTCGATGGCTGAGGTAGTGAAGGTGTTGGAAGGTGCATTGACAGTTGATCCCCCGCCACCTCCTTTTGATTGTCGGAGGTTATCAGCAGAGGAAGAGTCATTGGAATCTGAAATAGAACAGTAGAACATCTAATTTATTTATTTTTCAATTGTCATGGTGTATAGTAGGACTGACAATGCAAGTTAGTGAGAATTTGGCGTCTATTTTGGGATATAGGGATGCCAGTTTTTCCCAAAGTGGGGAATGTTATATGAACTGCTATGATAAGAAAGTTCCAATTTGGTCTCAAGAAACAAAGTTTTCAACTTGTATTCTGCATTTTTAAATACATGTAGCTGTTTTTGCTTTCTCATTCTTTGCAATTAGTCAAGTCGTCTGCTGCTGGAGAAACTGGTTTCCAGTTCCAAAGGTGTATAAGTTGGGCCACAGGGAAGCCCAACCCATAGTTTTGGGTGTTGGCAGGTTCATTTATGTTCGTTTGATGGGCCTTCATCTTCGACTGATTGGACCTCCACAGAAAAGAGTTTTTAATTTTTATTTATCTAAATAACAAAAATCAAGTCATGTTCATTATTAACCATGAAGTACAGGTTTATGGAAAAAACAAAGTACAGGTTTAAAAATCACGATCAAATGATCCTTAATTTAAATTGATTTTAATAAAAAGTAATTTGTATGAGTAAGGGACAAGTTTATCAGGATTTGGTAAGAGCTTTTTGAATAATAATTCCAGTTCTAGTGGTAGTAGTTGCTGCTGGTGTTGTAATATGCATTTGGAATTACTCATGCATGGCAGAAGCATTTCAAGATTTCAAATACTAATTAATTTGGATATTTTGGATTATTTCTGTTGCTCTCTTCTAAGAAGCCTCCTCTAAGTTTCAAATTTACCCTCTTTTCACTCTTCCACTCTATCTTTTCTAACATACTTATCTAATATATAATTTCTAAATACCAGCATGGAAATATTAAATTAGGCATCCATTAAATGTGGCGGTCGAACCTTTCTTTTTTCAAAAAAAGAAAACCCGAATATATTAAAGTTCAATGCTAATTGAAACAGTAATATCACAGATGTAGCCAGAACTTTGGCTAGGTGGGATCAAAAGTAATAACTACTAATAAAAAAATTATTTAATTGCATACAAAATAAAAATAAAAAATCATTTAAATTTTCAGTGGTGAAGATGTAAAGATCGGAAGGGCTGTCAAGAAGCCAAAAAGTGTTGGGGAATGTCTCCTGCAGCTCCAAATCCAATGGTGAAGATGATAAAGATCGGAAGGGCTGTTCAGCTATTTGTTGTACACCAAAGGCTGAAAGAATCAAAATCCCACACATATTATCTTGTCCACCGGCTCCTATGAAGAGAAGGGTACCTTCAAAAATATCTTCTCTCACTTTTTTTGCTTCGCCTGATATTGACCTCTTCTTATTCTTTGCTTTCAATGATATCACTCCTTTAAACAATTCAATTTAATTACTTCTGTATCCTATATCTTTGCAACTTATTCATAAATCATAATCACTAGCTCGCTAGGGCTTTGAATTATTATGCAACTTTAATATATCTTGTTAATTAAGGATGTTTTGAATCTGCTAGCTAATTATGATCATTATATGCTAAACTATACCAATAATTTTCGATATATTCACTTGCTTTGGTTAGGCTAAGCCTATATGCATACAATATTCATGCTTTAGTACTGATATTCTTTTAATGACATATTAATTCTACGTGTATAATATATATATATATATAAGGTAAATTAGATGAGGTTTTAATATATTGAATAGTTTCGAGTTTGAGCTTTTAAATAAGAAAAAAAGGTGAATTAGATGGGTTTCAAAAATTAGTGATTGGGTTGATAATTAGGGATGGGATTACGTGACAATCCAATGGTTTAGGCTCCCAAGTTTTTTGTTAATTTAATAATTAATGACTAATACAAAAAGGGGGCAGAAAAGAGAAAATAGAAAAGCGGCTTTGTTTCTACGTTGCGTTGTGTGGGTAAAATTATAGTGTGGGGTGTTAGATGTGTCAGAGTCAGACAACACCACCTTAGTGCAAAGGTTAGACAGAATCCCATGAAGCTTCTATTCATCATTTCCTGGTTACCCACGTTTTGAATTTCCACATTTTCTAGGAAATTCATTTTCTCAAGAAAACTAATTATTAAGTATGTCGGTTGCCTATTCTTCACCTCATTTCTTTTAGGTAATGGCCTCAATTTCATCCCATGCTTGCTTACTTTTAACAAAATTTGGCCCAACTGTGCAGAGGATATCCGATTTTTATTTATTAAGATGCAGATAAATTAATTAATATTTTGTGATTTCTGTTAACAGAACTATTATCTCATAATCTTCCTTTTTTGTGATTTTTTTTGCTAATTCCATCTTATTTTATAATTTTCCCATTTTGGTAACTTTTTCGAAATTATGACATACGGTATACATTTGATTTATTTAAATCCACCAAATCGATTAATTTAAAATTTGATATCATAAAATTCATAACTGTGAGCAACCTTTTTAATAGTATAGAATTCATACACTAGATAAAAATTAAATTTGTATTATGAATTCTAGCTTTTTACCACTTGAATCAATAATTATTGGTCACATAAGGGACTGTAAAGATCAAATATTTTAATGAATAAACAACATAAAAAGTTTATATATATATATAGAGAGAGAGAACAATTTAATTTCCATTTAACAATGACCCAAGCTTACATCAAATGAGAAATTCAAGCAGGTAGAGAGTTCCGACAATAGACACTAGAATAACAACAAGAATTCCTAGCCAATCTAGGAGCTAAAGAATTGGCTGGTCTCCTTATCCAACAGATGCAAACACATGTCTTACATTTAATAGAGCCTCATAATCTCAAAGTCTTCATTATTGATCTCTTGACGAGACTGCAAAGCATAATACAAAACCTAACAGTCTCATTCAATTGAACCAGACTCTGCAAAACCAACATCAATGTCCAATTCTGATGAAATTGGGATATAAAGGCTCGGTGAAATCAAAATTATAATTATAATAACTATTAAATACATAAAAAATAAGAAAGCCATTTAAATAGTTAATGCAGTCAATTTTAAAAAATTTAAATTTACATAAGTTTTTTTTTTAAAAATTATAGTTATTTTATTAAATGTTTGATGTATCTTTATTTAATGTACATAATGATCAATACATATCAATTTTTCAATATACATACACACAAAAGAGAGCTGTGTTTTTTTAGACGTAGTAAGTAATAAAGTTAAATTGGTCTCTTAAATTTATCCCAATAGTTAAAGTAAATTCTCCGTATTTTCACTAAAAATTTACCATTAAAAATTATAATTGGATCAATTATAAGCTAATATAATGACCGATTTAGTTTAACTATAAAATTGCTGCATGATTGAATTGGAGAATGCATAATGCATTTTATTTTTATGAAAATCTATTTATTCAATTCTTATTTTTGTAAAAAAAAAAAAGAATAATTTATGTTAAGGTTTATTTTTAAAAGTAAAATTGTCTCTATTAAAATATATAAGGGTTTATTTAAGTTAAGATCAGTTGAAGGGTTATTGGCCATTAAATTAGAATAATATTTTTTTTATTAGTTATTTTTGTTATTTTTACTAATTCTAAGAATAGTAAAAAGCACAAATTTTGTCTCTTTCTCGCGAAAACAGCATCACTGCTTGATGAGCTGTCATGTTTTTCTTCCTAAAGGTTCCACTAACAGCCACGTGTCCATATTGTGTAAGCCTTTGTGGACCGCCTGTAATTGATCCCATTCTCGTGTCTTTCTACCGACACGTGTACATCCAAGTCTCCGTCTTAAAGACCTGTGCGTGTCGCCTAACATAGACACCAAATATAAAAACAAGGGCCCGCTCCATTTGCTACCTAACGCCACGACAACGTAACAGCAAAGCGCCGTTAAGAGGGCGTTATCTCGCTACCATTTCAACTGTTTGCGTGGACCACGTGGCTTATAATTGGTGACTTTAGGTGGGATCCACTTTCAAATCTGATTGATAAACTGGGCCCCATGAATGGACACGTCGCGGAGGTGAGCGCTGGAAAAGGACATGCAATCTTAAAAGTTGACGGTTAGGATATCCGAATGAAGACAATATGTCTTCGTCATCCACTTATTTCTTCCGCATTGAGACGAATATGCCCTTGCTTTTCTTTACAAATATAACATTTTTTGCACATTCATATTATCTTATTCATATTAATGAAGTTTTATGTGAATTTACTGGTTTTCGGAAAGGTCGTTCATATTATGATTATGATGCACCATAAGTTTAATAATTTTTAAAAGATAATATGAATATTAATATTGAGTTATTGATTTTTTAATTTATTTTTTAGCTTCATGTTAATTTTTTAAAATATTAATATATTTAAATTAATTTTATTATAAATGATTGAATTGTGAGAGTTTGAATACGAAATCTCAGTGCATTAAGATTAACTTCTACGGTTAAGGTGTCCATTTGAAGACTTCAGCTAGCTTTTAACAATCTGTACAAATTTCAAAAAGTGACTTGTATTTAAAAAATATATAATTTTCTTAACAAAAAATATTGTGATCATGCATCATAAAAAAAATTCAATTAAACCATCATTTTTATATTAATTAATTGTTTAAAATCAATGAATAATAAAAAACGATATAAAAAAGTTTTGTTCTTAAAAAATTTGAAAACAAAGAAAGTAAATATATCTTCTAAAAGTAATAAAAAATACTAAATATTTCAACAAAACACTCTATTCATCCAATTTATTATTGTTTTTATGTCTTTTATTTTATGTAAAATATATGTATATATATAAATAAATATACTTATAAAGAACAGCATGTAAAATGAGTTGTTACATGATCCAATCCGTTCAATGTTATTTTAGGTTGAGCATTTGAGTCACTAATCGATCTGTACCCGATTTTTAATTTTTTTTAGTTCAATTCTGATTAAGTCATATGCTATTTTTTTTTTTTGAATTGAGATCAAATTTAAATTACTTTTTTTTTTTAAGAATTCGTATCCACATGATTGGGTTAAAATTAAGAGTCCTAAATTTTTCATAGCTACTATTTAATTGTAAGAAAGTAGATCCACATTAAAATATATGAAATTTTAAAATTACACGTGTACATATTTAATGAAGCATGTATTTAAGATTTAATGTTTTTATAATATATTTTTAACATGGAGAAAGTGAAATTTAAATCCTGATCAAATTAAAAAAGTGAATAAATTGTCAATCGTTTAAATTACGGATGATTTTCAATTTAAATAATCGTGGAACCTATTAAAAAATTAAAAAAATACAAAATTATTTTCAAACATGTAAAAAATGTTGAGTTGTGTTTAAGGGATGGAAGTGAAGTGAGATTCTGACATGATGAATGGTGTGATAATTATAAATTGCTTGATTGTGCTATTATTAATGTTTCAGATGTTGTGTTACACTGGAAGGTGCAGGATGTAGCGGGGGGGAGGGGTGGATTGGAATGTTGAGAAATTCAGTCATTTTATGCCTGTGGAGATCGTTCAGCACATCAAAGATTTGTCGTCTCCTTGCGGTAGTTTGGGTACTGATGTTATTTATTGGAAGTCCTCGTCCTCTAAAAATTTTTCAGTTAAGTTAGCCTATGAAGCGTTTATGGGTGATAATAGTGACATGGATAATAGCAAGTAGAAGATGGTTTGGAAGTGGGGTGGTCCTCAACGCGTAAGGAGCTTCCTCTGATTTTGTCGTCATAATTGTTTGCTCACTAATGCAGAACATGCAATGAGACATATAGCTTCATCGAGTTTCTGTCCTTTGTGTCATAACAGCGATGAAGATCTTCTTCATGTTCTTAGGGATTGTAGTAAAGCAAAGGAAGTTTGGAATGGGCTTATTGGCTCAGGTGAAGAGAATGTTTTTTTAATGGTGATGTAATAGAGTGGATTTTGGCAAATTTGAGGGGCAAGTTTTCAGGAAGATTTGCCTTTGATTGGAAAACTATTTTTGGGTTTACTGTGTGGCATATCTGAAAATGGCAGAATGATGAAGTTTTCAACAATATTGCGATTCCGATTCAGATCAAAATTAGGATCATCTTAACTGAAGTTAAGACCGATTTGTTTTGTTTGTCAACTATGAATAGAATTGCTCATTCGAGGAGGAGGTTGGAAGACTGGGAGACTAGATGGAGTCCTCCGTAGGTAGGTTGGATAGCCCTGAATACAGGTGGTACTGGTTATTTTAGTTTTCAGTGCAACACAACTGGAGGTGTTTTTAGAGATGCTATTAGGTTTTGGGTAGGAGGTTACACGTTCATAATCAACAACGCTGGAGTATTTTATTCTGAACTAATTACAGTAAAAAGAGGGTTAGAAATAGCGTGGGATAAGGGATGGAAGAAGATGTTGGTGCAAATTGATAGTATGGAGGTAGTGCAGCAGCCGATGACTAGAATGCAGGGGGAAGTTCATTTGTCAGATTTGATTACTGACATTCATAGATTGGTCGAGAGAAATTGGCAAGTGACTTTCAGGCATGTTAATAGAGATGCGAATTAGGTTGTTGACCTGTTGATCAAAGCTGAAGAGGTTCAAAATGTAGGCTTCAAGTGATTTGGTTCCCCTCCTTTTTACATTAGAGACACTCTAATGCATGATATCAGGGGATTTAGCACCCCGAATTCCTAATTTTTGTTTTTATGTCTTTCTTCTCTTAGATAAAAAAATGTTGGATTAATTTTTTTTCAATTTTTTACATCTTGGTAATTTTCGCTGTCATTTTAATTTGATTTTATGCGAAACTCATAAAATAAAAGTTTTAGTTTCGTCAGTTTTATTTAAATTAAATTAAATTTGATGATTTAAAAAATATAAAAATTTAATGTTAACTTTTAAATGTATAAATTTTTGTGTGAAAAATGTAAAAATTTAGAGATTTTGATATGTGTTTTATTATTATATAAATAACGATGAGATGAGCTCTAAATGATTGAAAATCAAATTCGCCTCCCACCCCTCCCCCTAAATATATAACTTATCAAAAAAAATTATGACTGGATGAACTAATTTCGTGGTCTTCTTTCCCAAAAAAAAAAAATTATTAATGGTCATCTGGACAAAAAATTTAATGGTTGGAATGGAAAGTATCGGGTGAAAATCAAATAACAAAATACTGAAAAAAATACATAAAATTCTATATTTTTAATGCAAATATGGTAAATAATGTCTTTTTTTGACTTTTAAAAACAGACTTTAGAGGCAGATTAATGAGTAAATTATGTAAAATAAAAACACAATTTTTTTAGTAAGAGTGGGACGAAAAAAGACTGAATTTTTAGTTAATTGGAAAATTTATTCAAAATCAAATTTATTTTAAATTAACTAAACTGATATTTAGAGGTATAATTTTTTACTTTAAAAAATCGACGGTTAATTATTATTCGACATTAATTGATTTATATATAATTGATATTTTAATTTTTATATCTTTTAATTTTTTTTAAAATATTATTATAATATATATTTTTAATAATTAAATATTAAAATTATCTTTTTATTACAAATATTTATTCATTACATGTAATATACAGGGCACTCTATTATTAATCTCATATTTAATATATTCAATTCTCACATATAAATTTTTATTTTTTTATTTTTCAAATAAATATTATTTTTGTTTGTTTTTTTCGATTTCTAAAGTATTTATAATCATTAAAATAACATTAAAATTTATATAATTTACTAAAAATATACTTTAAAAGTTTTTAATAATTAATGAATAAATCAATAAAAATTAATTAAAAATTTAAAGATTATATAGTAATTAATCAAAAAATTAATAAATTAATTAATAGGTTCGTTATTGCTTATGTTTTTGACATTGATATTAAATTCTTAAATATACAATTTAGCAAAATCCAGATATTTTTTTGATGATATACTTTGGGGGTAGTTTGGTAATTGTGTATTAGAGGATGACAACGTCTCTCCTGGCTAGTTTCTGTTAAAAGCTTTCCAGTTTTAAATTCCCTCTTTAATAAGCATTTTGTAACTGTGTTTATTCTCATTTCATTTAGACCCAAATCCAGAATTCATACTCCCCCAAAACCCAACCAATTCTAACTACTCTCTTCCTTGCTCTTCAATCCATCACTGTAAGCATCTTCTCTTCTTGTTTCTTTCTTTGAATTTTACCAATTATCAATTTCATATTGCTACTTCTTTCTTCTCAACTGTTTCTTTTCATTTTGATTTAAACGTTAACTTTTTTGATCCTGCTTTTCAGAATTTGTTTTTTTCTTCTCGTTTGTTTTCCGTGTGGCTCGAATTTCAGTTTCTTTTTTTTTTGTTTAAATTTGAGTTTTCGATTGTTCATCAGATTTAGAGATTTCCATTTCTTTTCCAGTTCTTTTATTTTTATTTTTTTTAGTTTTACTGCAGTTGAGGACGATACTTGTGCATTATTGAATTTCATTTTCTTTTTGGTTTAAATTTGAATTTCTGATTTAAAGATTTTGATTTACTTTTTCTTTTTAGTTTTACTGTAGTTCCGCGGATTTTCATTGGAGTATGCATGTATATATGTGTTTTTGTTTATATACATAACTTTGAGTATATTATTGTTGTTTGTGGTAGAGGATGCGATGCGATTGTTTCCTTGGGTTATCTCCATCTTCCCTTGTATCGCCTTATAATAGTATTAAGTTTTGAATGCACGATCCCTGGCTCTATTCTCTATGGCATATTCTTTCTTTCTTTCTTTTTTTCTGAAATCATGAATACATCCAAATACATGAAACTAATTTATTTATTTACTTTTTTGTTCTATGGATTTGGATATAGTTTGGTATAAATAATTTAAAAAAATAAATCAAAATAACGGGTGATTAAAATTTAATTTAATTTTTCCTGTGTTTTGAATTCCTTACATCATTTCCTTTTTTATTTTATTTTTAACTTTTTTCCCAAGTAACCAAAAAAGAAATTTTTTTTTTCCGTTTAAATTTGTTGTGTTTAGAGGTGAGCACTTTTTGGTCCAAACCAAAAAATCGAACCAAATCAATCGATTTTTTAATTTGATTCGGTTTTTCATTTTTTAATTTTAAAAAATTTCAGTTTTTTCGGTTCGATTTTTGAAGGAAAAAATTGCTGAAAAATCAAATCAAAATTATATATAATTATAATTTTTATTTTTTAATTAAATAATTATTTTATACATGTAAATTATATTATTATGAGTTGTAAATTATATGAGTACATTTATCAGAGTATATTTATTAATATTTATTTTTTAGGTAATAATTTAAAATTTTGATGATTAAATTGAAAATTGATTAAATGAAAAAATTTATTTAAAGATTTTGTTGTATTATTTATTATATATTTTGAAATATCTTTAATTTAAATTTTTATTTTGTATAATTTAGTTTTTTACTTTAGCATAGTATGATTTATAATATTTTATAAATTTTAGACACAATGTTTTTTATTTTTTTAAAAAATAATTTTAATTTTCGATTTTTTAGTTAATCGAACCAAATTGATCGAAAATTTTGGTTTAATTTGAATTCGGTTATTCTATAAATTTGATTTGGCTGATAAAAATATTGAAAATTCGGTTTTTGGTACGATTTGATTATTGAACCGAAATGACCGTTTCACAGGGCTAGTTGTGTTCGTGCATAATCTCCTTTTCTTTTGTCTTATTCTGAATTGATTTCTTTTATGTGCACAGGCAGTGTGTGTGCAATTATTATATAGCTTGCACAAATTTCTTTTGTAACCGAATCGGTCATGCAATTGATTGTTGTTGTTGTTAGTCAATTCTAAATCCTGAATAGAGTACTTGCTTAATAGTGCACCTGGTTTATACAAACACATGCACCCCATACTTCTATTATGTTAACTTTGATTTATTTTTACGTCTACTTGTGGACTTATTATTCTTCTATAGGCGAGAAGAATATCAGGAAATTGTTAATTTCATTTAGCAAGAAACATAAAAGCGAAACTGGAGAATACAAGCCATCCAAAATTCGATTCTAATTGCAACAATCCTTGTATACATTGTTCTTAACCTTGCTGGTGTTTGTTTTCTAAGATAAGATGAAGAGAAGCACAACGAATTTTTCTCTGTCAAAATACATGGATGGTAATATTAGTGGCAAAGGTAGCATTTCACAATCTAAGGGTCAACTGGATGAGGGAAGTAATGTTCACAAAGGCATGCAGTTCAGTGTATTATCACAACCAGGTAATGTGCAGGTCTATCTATGATTAACTCCGAGCTTGCTTTGGTAAGCTATGTGATCAATTTTTTTTTTTTATAATTTATTATTCTATGCAATTGATTATGAACTTTCTTTTTCATTGAGATGATAGAAGCGTCAAGAATGCATGATCATAAGTTGTTGAAATTGTCAACTTACTTTGGTTGTGAAGTTAAATCGCTTAGACATCTATATTTGATCTTTAGTTTAGTGAGCAAATTACTGCTTTAGTTTATTCATTTCTTTTGTTTGTTTTGTTAATTTCAAAAAGTATGAACAATTAGATATTTTATTTTCACAGAAAGTAATCCTAATGTAGCATTCTATCTTGTCATGATCTCAAAGATTCTTAAATTGGTTGGCCATTTCCACATGGAGCTGCGTGATGCTCATAATTTAACGATCATGTATTAAATAATTGATATTTGCACAGCAACTGTAAATGTAGAGGTAATCTCTATCTGTTGATTAAATTATGTAAATTGATACGATGAGTATAGATATTGTTCCATGTGTTAATTTTTTCTGTATATTAATCCACACATGTGAACATAAATGCAACATTTGTCTGTTTGTGTATTTCTTCATTTATATGCATGTAAGAACATAGTTGACTTGGCATATGAGATAGATTCCAGAAGAAAGTATTATTGAAACTAAAAACACATGATAAGTTTATATGCAATAAACTTTTGATGTTCCAGATGATTCAATTCAAGGTTGGTGCTCTTTCTGTACAGGAGAAGCTATATACTAGTTTAGTTTGAACTATGATACTGATAGCAATGTTCTTTCCATCAGCAGATGGAAAATGTGGAGAAGAACATCAACATCAACAAAATTGTGTGCCCATTATGTCTCCAACAGTTGTTGAATACCTTGCACCACCTACCCAAGCAGAACTTGCTGGCCGGTCCTTTGTAATGTTTCTTTCCCTTTTGTGGATTAACTCATGCTTACTTCAGAGCTTTGCTGTTCCATACACAATTACATTTGCTTATCCATACAGGGGAAGCATGATAAAATCTTTTTGAAGTTGCAAATAGCAAATCTTTGGAGAGAGAATAGAGTTGAGAGTGGAAATTTTTTCTTGGCATACATATTAGTTCTGATCTGTAAGTTATCACACAAAAGTCAGTGCCTTCTCGTGGACCTTAGGGCTTGAAATGCAACCCGTAGCAAATTTCAGTTTGTATGGCAGGGCTTGCTACTGGGTTCACAATGAGTCTAGATGCTCAGTTAATTTCCATTGCTTATTGAGTGATAGAATGATCACTTTTGGTTAGAAATTAGATCTATAAAGATACTTGGTTGACATGAAGGCAGAAGATAATGTCAGATTTTGTTCTTTAAAGTTGTAATAAAGGTATGCGTTTTCTAATGAAAGCATGAGGATGGAGAAAATTGAAGGTGGCTTCTGTTGTATAACTTTGCCATTAAAGATTGTGTGATGAAAAGAGAAGCTTGGCTGAACCAAGTTCGGCAGGACTTAAATATAAAGTTCTGAGTGCAACTTATGATAACATAATGTGTTTGCTACTGAAAACAACTATGGCGTATAGAAGAGGAAGAAGACATTGGCATTTCACAATTTTTCTACCTATTTTTAAATGTGAACTTACTGCAAGAATATTTGGTACTTTTATTTGTACTTAGATGTTGCTGGTTCAACACAAAAGAATTGTACTGACCTGTTGTTTCTTGGAGCTTGCAATATACGAAACTTGTAGACTAGGACACTGGTTTAACTTCTTATTAAAGCTTTGACATACACTCTGAAGAGGATTTACTGAGATCAAATAGTTTGTTATAGCTTGCCTTGGAAGACTTGTTTGCTTACATGCTCCACATGAATGAAAGGCTAATGGATAATGGTTCTCTGTATTATGAGTAATTTGATTTGAAGTTTAGAAGTCATACATCAAAATTCTTAAGCCCCTCTCCCTCCCTCTCTCATTTCTGTCTAATTTGTTTTCTTGTTCTCCTAATAAAAAATGTACGGGTTGATAGGGCCATCCTCATTATATTGGAGATCCTCATTATGTTGGAGCCTATCCCAATAGAATGGTGCTGCCTCTTGAAATGACTGAAGAGCCTGTTTATGTTAATGCCAAGCAGTACCATGGCATTTTGAGACGAAGACAATCACGTGCCAAGGCTGAGATGGAAAATAGATTGATAAAAGTTAGAAAGGTAAACATTTGTGCTTGTCCATTTGGCTTAGGAGTTCTATGCATTTATTTTTTGTTATTTTTATTTGGTTTCTTGGTGTTCAATTTGTTTGCAGATAGCCAAATATTATTTTGTGATGTGTAGTTTCAAAGATATTATCTTTATACGAAACATTTTCTCTTCAAACCATTCTTACATCCAAATACTTTTGTTCAATCTTGGAGCAAATATGCATCTGCAATAAGATAAAGCATTAAAACCCTAGAAACGCTAGTCTTACAAAACATTAAATATCCTAGGCAGTCCTACAAAAAAAATAAATTTTTTAGTAGGTTCTTATGAACACTAACGATAACAATTGTTGATAGGTGATTATTTTCAAAGCACGCTAATATCAGAATAAGCCCTGGCTATTTTGTTGTAATGAAAACTGTTATCATCCTCTTCTTATTTTGTAAAGTTACACCTCCAATGGTTATAGGGCATTGGAGTAGAAACGAAATTTCCAGATCCATCCTCTTCATGGAAATCAAATTAGCCTCTTATTGGATTGAGGTGGTGATCAACATTGTAGAATTACTTTGTCGTGTTGATATTGGTGCCATATTCTTAGATTCATGTTCACTTGAAGGTATTGTTGAATTTCCTATTGGCCCTTTTCCTTGTCCATCTACACTTCCAAAGGATTATTTTAGGTCACCTTTAAGATTTATTTTTTTAAAACTTTAGTAAAAAAGAAAAAATAAAAAAAATGAAAGATTATTTGTGATAGGAAAGAGTTCTACTCTCAGTAGAACTCTCTTGTATTATTCTATTATTTACTTCCTCTTCTGTAAGTAAATATATATACTTGTTACATTGAATAATACGTAAGGTTTGCATCTCCTTTATGGTATTAGAGCTTATTGTCGTTTAAAAACCTAATTTTTTTCTGCACATTATGTCTAGCCCTACCACCTTTGTCTCCTCTACCGGCACCATTAGTTCCTCACCCATCAGCGCCACCGTCTCCAGCAATCCTCTCTTTGGTAATATCTCCCATCAGCTGTCGGTGAGATTAACCACCTAAAATTTCCTACTTTGGTGCACTCAGATGTCCCCGGTGTTGAAGGGATACAGGTTATACTTTCATGTCACAAATATACCACCTCAAGCTCACTTACCCGATGGTCAGGAAGATCCTGCGTTCAATGTTTGGCAATAACAAGATCATCAAATACTTTCTTGGATTTTTGCTTCTATTTCAGAATTCATTCTGCCTCAAATCATTAGGGCTGACACTGCTAAAGAAACATGGGAGAAGCTTCATCATGCATACTCTGCTGGTTCGAGACCACAGATTCGCAATTATCGTCATTAGTTGTTGACCCTCAAGCGTGAGAATGATAGTATCACCACCTATATGCAAAAGGCTAAGAGTTTATATGATTAGTTGGCAGCTTTACAAAGTCCTATGGCAGAAATAGACTTTGTTAATTGTATCTTAGGTGGATTGGGGTCTGTATATCGCCCTTTTGTTCATGCCTTAGAAGCTCGGCTTGAACCAATCATCTTCGACAACTTGTATGTATTGTTGTTGAATGAAGAAAGACATCTGGCTAGAGATCATTAGGTGGATTCGTTTGATCCTAGTGCACAGTTTGCTCATCGACAGACTTCTTCAGGGAAGGGTCGTGGTAGAGGCAACAGAGGGCGCTCCTCCAACCATTCTCTCCAGAATCATTCTCAACTGACCCGTTCTTCCGGTACTTTCTTTACTCTAGCTGCTTCTCTTGATACTATCTCTATTATCTGTCACAACTGGAGGGGTTATGGTCACATTGCATGCCAATGTCCATCTCCCAAACTCACAAAAGAACAGATTTCCCAACCTAAACCATCTTCCCAATTTACCACTGCCTCTACCTCTAGTTCTCAGCCATGGGTCATGGATACCGGTGCTACTCATCACCTGACCTTAAATATGGATAATCTTGCCATTCATTCTGAGTATACTGGCCCTGAGGAAGTCACTTTAGGTAATGGTTCCACACTTCCTATACACTGTTGGTTCTTTTAATTGTTCTATTAATGGCGAGCTTCTGTATTTTAAGGATGTCTTATATGTTCCTTCCGCCTCATAGAATTTGGTTTCTATTCACTCATTAACTTCTTCTAATAATATTTTTGTGGAATTCTTATCTGATTATTTTTTGATTAAGGATTTGACAACGAAGGAGGTTCTTTTCAAAGGCCGGAGTAGGAATGGCTTGTATTACCTTCCAGCTTTGTCTTCTGTTCCTGTTCAAGTCAATGTGGGTTGTCTGTCAACGTGGCATGCTCGCCTTGGTCATGCCTCTTCTCCAGTTATTCGGAAATTCTTAGATAGCAATTTAGTTTCAGTTTCCAATAAAATGACTTTTTGTCATGAATGTGCTGTAAGCAAGATACATCGCTTGCCTTGTCTTTAGTCTAACTTTCATGCAAAATAACCACTTGAATTGATTTGTTTGGATGTTTGGGGTCCATCCCGTATTTTGTCTCATGATGGTTTCTCTTATTATGTTGTGTTTTATGATTATTTTGGCTAATATTCCTGGATTTATTTTCTCAAACATAAGTCTGATGTATTGTCTACTTTTATTAAGTTTTGTTTTGTTGTTGAGAAATATTTTGGCTATCCCATTAAATCCTTTCAATCGGATTGGGGAGAAGAGTTTCGTGCTTTATCTTCCTATCTCGTTGAAAATGGCATTGCCTAATGCTCCTCTTTCCCATATACGCCTGAACAAAATGGATGTGCCGAATGTAAACACCGCCATATTGTTGAAACCGGCCTCTCATTGTTAACCCATGCTAGGTTACCAATTAAATTTTGGACTTTTGCCTTTGATACTGCCACCTATATTATTAATCGCCTCCCTAATGCTTTCCTTAATTTTGCCTTGCCTTTTCACAAAATTTTTGGTCTTAAAACCTGATATTTCTCAATTACAGACTTTTGGTTGTTTGTGCTACCCTTGGTTGCGTCCCTATATCTCATAAACTGTCTCCTCGTTCTTTACCTTTTGTATTCATAGGCTTCACTAAACTTCATAAAGGCTTTAAGTGTTTTGATCCTGTGTCCAACAAACTTTATATCTCACATCATGTTCTTTTCAATGAGCAGGATTTTCTATTTGAGTGTCTCGTGCAACAAGGCGCTGGTATCCCTTTGCACCAGACTTAATCCCTTTCTTGTGTCCTTTTCTCTCCCATTTCAGTCCCTGCGCCCACGTCCGCACACACCTAGCCTCTTATAGCCATGCAGCTGCGTCTAGTTTCAATCCCAACGCCCTCGCCTGTGCACACCCACCCTCCAGTTTCAGTCCCAGCGCCCGAGCACACCCAGCCTCCAATAGCCACGCGGCCGCGTGCCAGCAGTCCACTCCTGTTATTCCTTTGGATGGTGCTTCTTGCACATCACTTGTTATCCCATCAGATGCTCAGGTCACACACATCTCCTCTCCTAGAGGCACTTACAGCTCCTCCTAAGCAACATAAGATGGTTACTCGGTTACAAACAAGATCTTTGAAGCCCAAATATTACACTCCACCGTCACTCCTTCCGATCCCACCACTTATGCCCAGGTTGCCAAGCATGCTCACTTGCGTCAAGCCATGATTGCCGAGTACAATGCCTTAATAGCCAATGGCACTTGGGAACTGGTCTCTCAACCTTCTACTGCTAATCTTGTTAGATGCAAATGGGTTTTCAAAACCAAAACTAAGGTTGATAGTTCTGTTGATCGTTGTAAAGCTCGTCTAGTTGCCAAAGGTTTCCATCAACGATCAGATATTGACTTTAATGAAACCTTTAGTCCAGTGGTGTGGCCTAGTACTATTCGGGTCATTTTATCCATGGCTGTTTCTCTACACTGGAACGTCCTTCAACTTGATGTCTTAAATGCATTATTGTATGGTGACTTAAAGGAAGAGGCATTTATGGGTTAACCTTCTGGGTTCGTTGATGTTGCTAGGCCGGCCTTTGTCTGTAAACTTCGGAAATCTCTCTATGGTCTTAAACAGGCACCGAGTATGTGGCATGAGAAGCTGACAACCATTCTTCACTCGTTAGGGATCCTATCATAGGAAAATTATTATTTATTTTATTGTGATGATTGATATGATTCATAGGCGCAGGGGTCTAAAGTGGTGTTATGCTTACTTTTCATTTATATTTAAACATTTATTGATTATGCTATTGTTTTGGGGTTTAGGTTTCTGTTGACAAAAGCATGTGGGAGTTTGCTGGAGTGCTAGGAAAATTGATTAGATGTTGGCCAAGTTCTGAGATAGATAACCCTGCCCTTTTCAAGTTAAGGATATGGTTAATTCTTGGGAAGGTTAATGGGAGGCTGGGATTTGGCTAGGTGAATTTGTTATGCGTTATGTGCTTGTGAGATGGAACCCAAAAGAACATTGTTTTAGTTGAATAGCATTTATATATCGTAGCAATAAGTCTGCAATAAAGAAAGAACTATGGCTATACAGACACAGACTTTAGAAAAGGCATCCAAGTGATCTCCTAGATGACCAACTAAATGTGAAGTGAAATATAAAACCTGCTAAGAATATTTTTATGAAACTACGTGAAATGTTGATCAAAACAATTTATTTAGAAATCAAAGATATTATGCCAAAGAAAAGGTCAGTTCTCATGTACAATATGGGAAGTAAAATAAAACTACAACCTTGTTGACTTGGTCACAAGGGTTACTTCAAATTTTTTTCTTGAGTTCATTGTTTTTAGATTTACTAACTTCTGTTTGTCTGGCTGGGAAGTCACTTAAAAGGCTTAATTAAAAAATAGATAGCAAGATAAGTACTACCAACTATGCAATCATTCGAACTGAATCAACAGTGAAATTAAGCAAGATATCCCCATTTTTCACATGATTACTTCTTTTGATAAAACAATTATGTTGCTGGTTTTCTTAGTGTGAAATGATGATTGGCACTAAAAAATGGAAGTAAATTGGTAAAATTGGTATTTAGGAGCTACATTTCAGTGTTTCCAATACAAGTGATATGTCCTATTTACTTGCATCATGGTATTTAGTGTTCATTTAAAATGTTTCTATTATCTCTGATGTCTAACTAATTTATTTTTGCAATTTTACTCCTAGACCAATATGAGAGTTGTGTGGTTTAACTCTCCTCATTTTTGCAGCCTTATCTTCACGAGTCCCGACATTTACATGCAATGAGAAGGGCAAGAGGTTGTGGAGGCCGATTTGTGAATACAAAGAAGCATGACAGTAACACTACTAATACTGCACCTGGTAAGGGCAACAACTTTACTGAAACTACTTCAGAACCTTCTACCACCAACTTGTCAAGATCTACACTTGTGCCATCCGATCCTCGTTCCAATACATCAACAGGTAATGGTGCAGTAATAGAATCTTATTTTCATAAACAACACGCACAACAGGTTTACAGCTTTGGTAATAACAATGGTTGCAACCAATATTATCGGGGATTTCAACTGTCTGGAAATCACGCATGCTCGGACAGAAGGGTGGAAGAAAGGGATTGCAACATGAAAGAATTATGGGGATAACAACCCAAGACAGGGCGATCAGCAATGTGTCTCCCTTGGTATTTTACACAGTCTAGGTATTGTATTCAGGTCACATAAAATCATTCTTATCATCCTTGGCTGTGGAAGGCACCAAGTTCCATTGAGAATATAAAAGTTGTTTTTATTATCGCAGGCAAATCATTCTTGGCTGATGAGGTGAAAGTAGCGTTTTGATATTTTGATATTTCTGTACTATTATGGCTTTGAATGCAAGGATAGTGTGAATGGCAGAAGAAAGTGAAGTCGTGAAGAGGCGCAGAAATTATGTAGAGAGAGATTAGAAAGCTGTTTTATGAATAACCTTTTTTGTCATCCAACTTCAGTGTAACTTCTAACCTGTCTGTAGAGAATTTAAGGTTTGTATATCATGCTTGAATATGATAATTTGTGGATAAGCTCTGGTCATGTCTCTTGGAGGGTTCATCTATGCAAATTGGGAAACTTATTATCTGCTCACTTCTGGTCATGTCATACGAGGAAATAGAGGTATGTTGTGTTTTAAATGTGTGTGTTCGTATGCATATGTACTTATATTCATGTGAAAGGTTGATTAGAGAAGAAGTTGGACATATGATAAAATTATTACCTTTGCATATTTTTGGTTGACATTTTGCATCATCTTGAAGATACTTTGTTGAAGTTTTCTTTAGCTAATCCGTAAGCATTAGAACTGGCTAATAGAGCTAGTTAAACAGTTTTGAGTTGGACCCTTTTTGGGTTAGGTGTTTTTAGTCTTGATCATTTTAGGATCATTATTGTCAACTTATTTTGGATTGGGTCATTCGGGATTGGGTTCAGCTATGGGATTGCGAAATGGCTCATTTCAAGTAAGATCGTAGAGTTGTGTACGATTCATTTTCTATTCATTTCACTTTTTGTCACGACCTACAACCTGTGCATAAATTATCTAAATAATACTTTATGCAAGTCTTATATAAATCGTTTAATCCAATAAAAATTCTCAAAGCAAAGTTAAGGTTCAAAGTTCAATTTTACTGTTTCAAATACATGCTAAAAGTTAAATCGTGGAATTTCAATAAAAATATAAGAAATAATTGAGATTGTAAAGTTTGAATGTCATGCTAACTGAAATATAATATTGTCTAAATCAAATTTAAAAGCAAAAAGGAATGAAGTCCTTTTCAAAAGCAGGATAAAAGTTGCAACTAGCAGAATAGGGCTATTAATATGCAAAATAAAAAGGGTAAAGCGGATATGATTTGAGTATAGTGAATCGATGAATAATAACAACACACAATAAATTAAGAATAGGTAAAAGTTCAGAGTAATTGAATAAAATATATTTAACAATCAAAACAGTAATAATAATTCATATAATAAATTATTTAGTTAGCAAAGAGGGTAGAGCAAACGTGTTTTGAATATAGTGACTCGATGAATGATAATTATAGTACATAATAAATTGAGAACAGATAAAAGTTTAGAGTAATTGAATAAAATATATTCAACAATTAAAATAATAATCATTATTTATTAAGTAGAAAAATTTTAGATAAAAAAAATTAAAAGGTTAATGATAACTACAACACATAAAAAAACTGAAAACAAATAAAAGTTCAGAATAATTGAATAAAATATATTCAATAATTAAAACAATAATCATTTGTTAAGCATAATAATTTTAGACAAATAAATTAAAAGGTTAAAATCACAGATAACAGGATGATACTCCATACTATCAAAGGTCAGATAATAGATGTTCCTACTACAGATATCATGCAATGCTTCTAATACAGATATCAATAGAATATGATGCATGGTGGCAAGTTATGTGATTTTCTAACATGTGATATCTTTGACGGATTTAGATGCAGATTCAGATGATAAATTGATAAACAGAACCAGATACATATACAGATACATATAATAACTGATCACATGTACTTGTTTGAAAATAAATTATCACCAATACAACATATAAATGATTTATAACAGAAAATAAATATAATTTCAAAGCACAAAACAAATAGGTTCGGATAATTTGATACAAGGTACAAATAAGTTCATATAGGTAAATCAATCATTTATTGAAATATATAATAAATAGAAATAATCCAGAAGCATGTTCCCAGAATCTAAAATTCTAAAGCAGATAAATATTCAATTTAAGTAAAATTAAACAAATTCAAATACCGATTAAATCAACATAATAAATAAAAAGTAAAGTTTACATAAAATTAATATAAAAATAATAAATAATTGTAGGAAATTAACATAAAAAATTACATAAATTCACTTGATAAAAATATTGAAAGAAAATAAATAAAATTAAATAAATTAAAATATTTTGAGTCAAAAATTCAAAATATAGTTTTAGAAAATAATTGTGTATTGTAACTTCTACTCACTTGAAATTTCAAATAAAGTTAGGTGCAGAACATGCAAGAAGCCACTGAATTTAACACAGGAATATCAGAATTTTCTATTCCAAATAATAAAGGATCAAAATCCTAACGATCCCAAAAATTAACAATTAGTCCATTAATCTCTTTAACGGGCCATAAAGTATCCGACATAAAAAAAATATTTAAAGATTTTAAACTAATAATAATGATAATAATATAATTCTAGTGATAGTTTAAGAAAATGAGGATATAAATTAACAAAATATAATTTAGTTTCAAATCCTCAATTAATATTAGTATTAGAAAGAGGATGTTAAATTAAAACTTCTCAAGGAGTAAAACGTGAACCCATGCAAAATGTGCACAGTACCATGCAAGAAGTGTGTATGTATATATATATATGGAATTCCATTTTAAGTATAATAATAAAGTATGTAGCTTTTGGTTCAAACCGACAATAAATCAATCAATATATTAGGTACTGGTCCATCAATAATAATAATAATAATAATAATGATAATAATAATAATAATTAACAGAGAAGGAATTTATATATTTCTTGATATGTAATTGTACAATGAAGACTGATATTTTATACAAGAGATCAAAGACTATAATAAGGAAAGAAAAGCTGTCAATGTAAAAAGGAAAGAAAAGCTGTCGAAAATTATAAAAATACATCCTAAAAATATTCCTATTTACATAGTAGAATCAAGGCCATTGATCACGTTAACAGAAGGAAGGTACACGGGCATGCATGTCAACAGCAATGGAAGATACACGAACGCACATGTCAACGGCAAACTCAAGATGGTATAGTGGATGCCAACTTGAGTTTGCTCAGTAAATCTGGAAAACGTGTGGGAGGATGGGTTTTGGTGAAGATATCAGCTGCTTGATTAATAGAGGAGACGGGAATCAAAAGTATGGTGCCTTGAGTAACATGATGACTAACAAATGACAATTAATTTCAATGTGCTTGGTACGCTCATGAAAAATGTCATTATGAGAGATCTGTATAGTACTTCTATTATCACAATAAAACATAGTAGCAGAAGATTGTTTGACACCCATATCAGTCAATAACCACCATAACCAAAGTAATTCAGATGTAGCATCAGCCAAAGCACGAACATTCAGATTCTGTGCTGGAACGAGCAACGACCGTTTGCTTTTTGCTATGCCACAAGAGAATCACCTAAGAAAAAATAATAACCAGTGGTAGAACGACGATCTGTGGGATCACCAACCCAATCGGCATTAAAGTAGCCAGATAATACCAAAGAGGAGTGAGCAAAAAATGTAAACTATGAAAAAGTGTGCCTTTAATAGCGAAGTATTCGAAGGACTGCAGAAAAATGTGATGAGTGAGGGGCAGACATGAACTGATTGACCAAGTGAACTACATATGAGATATCAGGTCGAGTAACAATGAGATAAACAAGACTACCAACAAGTTGTCGATATATAGTAGGATCATCAAGAGGAGTGCCATCGAGAGGATCAAGTTTGCAATTAAGTTCCAAAGGGGTTGATACAGTTACTAGTAGTAATGCCTGCTCGAGAAAGTAGGTCAGATGCATACTTAGCTTGAGAAAGATAATAACCTTCAGAATTATGAGAAACTTCAAGACCTAAAAAATAGCTGAGATTGCCAAGGTCTTTCATTTCAAAATGTTGACTGAGAAAATGTTGTAATTCGAAGATACCAGATATATCATTACCTGTTATTATCATATCATCAACATAAAGGAGCATAAGTATAATACCATGGTTAGTTCGACGAGTGAACAATACAAAATCATGTAGACTAGAGATAAAGCCAAGTTGAGCAAGAGTAGAACTAAATTTGGCAAACCAGGCCCGAGGAGCTTGTTTTAATCCATACAAAGCCCATCGAAGCTTGCAGACTTTATGGGGAGAATGATAACCAGGGGGAGGATGCATATACATCTCTTCTGACAAATTACCATGAAGGAAAGCATTTTTAGCATCCATTTGGAGAAGGTTCCATTTACGAACTGTAGCAATAGCTAATAGACTACGAACTGATGTTAATCGAGCAACCGATGCAAAAGTTTCTTCATAGTCTATCCCATATTCTTAAGTGTAACCTTTGGCTACCAAGCGAGCTTTATAGCGCTTAACGGACCCATCAGAACGAGTATTGATTTTATAAATCCATTTGCAACCAATAGGGGACTTGTTAGGAGAAAGATTGACTAATTCTAGGTATGAGTTTTCTCTAAAGCCTGAAGTTTTTCAGTCATAGCTTGCTGCCAAATAGGGTTAGTACTTGCCTCATGATAAGAACGAGACTCATGAAAGGTTGCAATAGCAGAATAACAATGGAAATTAGTAAGGTAATGAGGAGTGTCTCTTACCCGGGTAGAACGACGAAGAGTGGTGTCAAAGGTAGGTGGAGCAACAGGTGCAGGATCAACAGTTGGAACAGGATCAGTAGGAGTAGGTGGGGAAGGCCAACTATTGAGCATATCAATAGTTCCTATGTTAGAACTTGGAAATAACTCAATTGAGGAATCAATGAAAAACATAGAGTCAATATTGACAGAGTGGTGAAATTTAGAAAGAGATGAGAACATGGTAGTTTCCCAGAAGGTAACAGGAAGAGATATGCAAAGTTTATTTGTAATAGAATCCCAACAATGATACCTTTTGTGTTCAATTCCATACCCAAGAAAACAACATAAATGAGCACGAGGTTCTAATTTCGTACGTTCATGGGATTGTAAAAGAACAAAACAAGCACAACCAAAAGGTTTAAGGATGGAATAGTCAGGAGGCTTACCAAACAATTTTTCAAAAAGGGATATATTTTGGTGAACTAAGGTAGGAACTCTATTAATGCTGTAGACTGCAGTAAGAGCTGCTTCATCCTAAAATTTTTCTGGACAAGAGGTGGAAAGAAGAAGAGCACGAACAGAATCAAGTATATGACGATGTTTTCGTTCAGTACGTCCATTTTGTTGGGAAGTATGAGGACAAGAACGTTGAATCAAAGTACCCTGTTGACTAAGAAATTGGAGTAAATAAGAATCCTAATATTCCATAGCATTATCTGTTCGAAGAATTTTAATAGTACAAAAGAATTGAGTTTTAATCATTCTAGCGAATGAAGTGTAAATTTGTGGTAACACAGATCGATTTTTCAAAAAATTTATCCATGTAACACAAGAATAATCATCAATAAATAACACAAAATACCGAAAACCATTGATCGAAGGAACAAGTGAAGGACCCCAAATGTCAAAATGAATTAAGCCAAAAGGACTATCTAAAATAGAATTACTAGAAGTGAAAGACAATACTGGTTGCTTTGCAAGCTAACAATTTAAACAATTAAATAACTCAAACTTTGTAGATCCTAACAAGCCACGAGAAATTAAAGGCTGAATTTTACTAGCTGAGGCATGACCAAGACAAAGATGCCATTGATGAATAGAAGAGTTGGGAGTTGTAGCAGCAAACATAAATTTTTTAGGAAGATGGAGAGAAATAAGCTCAAATAACCGACCCACCCTTCGACCCGTCCCAAGAATCTATCCCGTTTGTGGATCCTGTACCTGACAACAAGAAGGGAAAAAGTTAACATTTAGTCCTTATTCACATAACTGACCAACAGAGATAAGATTAGGGCTAAGTTAGGGATACGGTAGGTTTTAGGAAGACTAAGATTGGAGTTAGATGCATGACCAATATGAGTGATATTCATTTTACTGCCATTAGCAATGTGGATCGATGGCAAGAAAGAAATCAGTGATGTGGGAGACAATAGTTTAACATTATTAGTCATATGGTTACAACATGCAGAGTCAAAAAGCCAATGAGAGTTACCCAGAGTGATAGACAGAGTAGTAGATGAATTGGAAGAGATAACCTGTTTGATTAGTACTTCAAGATCACTCATAGTGATGGCAGTAGAACCTTTAATGGCAGCAGCAGAGACGGAAGGAAATCCAGGCTTCGAGACATTCTAGGGTTTAAAGATCCCACTTTTTGGTCGTTAAGGGTGAGTTGGGCAATTCTCAAGAATATGACCAAAAGCATGGCAATATCTGCATTCGATAATACGATAATTAGAAAAAACATGACCAATTTGATTGCAATTCTTACAAGTGTTGTTGCTAGATTTTTGATGTGAGGGACAAGTAGTTGCCAGAACAATTTCAGAATTCGAGGTTTTATCAAGATTGAGGTGAGTTTCTTCGAAAATGATTTCTTGTATGGCCATATCCAATGTAGGAAGAGGATGTCGGTGTAGTAGAAAGGCTCGGACAACTTCATATTCATGTTGAGCATGAGAACTTGAATAAGATGAAGATGATCTTCACTGATTTTTGCCTAAGATAGTTGATTCCAAATCGATTGAACTTGAGCAAGAAAATCATTCACATATTGATCAAATTCTTGTTTGAGATTATGAAGTGTAGTCCACAACTGAAAATAATGAGCAAGTCCAGTGGTTCGATATCTATTGGACAAAAAAACCCGAATTTCTTTTGCAATGTCATAATCAGCAAATTGGATGTGAATAGATGGAATAGAGGTGTTACGAAATTGAGTAATAATCTGATAATTTTTGCTATCCCAATCTTTAAGGCGGTCAACAAATTTGGCATCAGTTTCACGTTGCTGTTTGGTTGGCTTAGTGATATCTCTAGTAACAATACGCCAAAGCTTGCGACCTATCAAGAAAATTTTCATTTCTTAGACCCACATATTATAGTTTGAGCAAGTCAAAATCATTGCAATAGGTTTTTCAATATCATATTTCTCCATTTGAAAATGGAGGGGACAGAGAGCTTAAGAAATTATGCAGAACATAAGCACCAAAAGACACAAACCAAGAACCAAAAAATTATGCAAAAAAAAATATCAAAAGAATAGCTTTGATACCATATTAATAGAGAAGGAATTTATATATTTCTTTATATGTAATTGTACAATGAAGACTAATATTTATACAAGAGATCAAAAACTAAAAAAAGGAAAGAAAAGCTATCAATGTAAAAAAGAAAGAAAAGTTGTCAAACATTCTAAAAATAGATCCTAAAAATCTACCTATTTACATCATAGAATCAAGACCATTGATCACGTTAATAGAAGGAAGGTACGCTGGCGCGCATGTCAACAACAATGGAAGATACGCGGGCGTGCATGTCAACGGCAATGTTGAGTGCGCAGGCGCTCACTCTTAACAATAATAATAATAATAATAACAACAACAACAACAACAACAACAACAACAACAGTAACAGTATCTTGGACTATGGCCAAATTTGATAGAGAAAAATAAAATTTGCACCAGAACATTTATATATATATATATATATATATATATATATATATATATATATATATATATATATATATATATATATATATATATATATATATATATATATGCAAATCCGAAATACTAAAATATATATGTATTTAAATTTCAAATTATGAAAATTGATTAGCTTTCAAAAAAAAAAAGGGAACAAAGATAGTAAAAGCCATGCTTTATTGGATTAAGAGGAATTATGCAAGTTATACCAATTGTTTATCTAGGTTTTCAAAGATTACAATCCATAGAAGAAAAAGAATTAAATTCTTTTATTGCAAAACATCAGAACTGTCTGAAGAAAGCAAAAACAAAAGAAAACAAAATAATAATAATAATAATAATAATAATAATAATAATAATAATAATAATAATAATAATAATAATAATAAATTACTTAGATAGTTTACATTAACTTACCTTATAATTAAACCTAACAAAATTGGCCAAAACTAAAAATTCTGCAAAAAAAAAAAAAAATTCAAATGCAATTCAAAAAATATACCTATTGGACTAATTCAAAAACAATCCACAAAATATGTCATCCATTTGGATCTGTTCCTTGATGTCCAATAGATCTCCTACAAAATGTTCAATGGATATGGCTATGATACCCATTAGATCAATACAAAAATGATTCGTTTGGACCATCATTTTTTGTTGCAATAATTTTAATATTATATTATATTTTGGGTTAATTTTATAAAAAATAGATCAAATAGATTGATCCACATCTGGGCTACATGCAATCTATTTGAGCCACAATATGACCTATTTGGGACACCCGATCCATTTGAACTATCCAACATATTTGGATCAAGTTTTTTTATATTGTAGTATTTTTTTGTATCACGTTATTGTATAAAAATATTAATTTTATTAAAAACAATTGATCAAATAAGTTGATCCACATCCGAGCTACATACGATCCATCTGAACTATAATTTGATCCATCTGGGCTATTCGATTCATTTGGGCTATCCAACATATTTGGATCAATATTTTTATTGCACTATTTTTTTGTATCACATTATTGTATAAAAGTGTTAATTTCATTAAAAAAATATGTCAAATAAGTTAATTCATATATTGATTACATGCGATCCATCTAGGCCCAGTAGATCTTCCCTTTCACTCAGTCTAATTCTCATCTCTTCTCTCTCTCTCAAAATTGTCTATCCCTTCCACCATCACCGCCTGTAACGCCTTAAAACTACTACCAGCATAAATTAGCCCTATTCAACGGTTGGTTTGGTTTAATAACCGAACCAAAATAACAGAAAATTGAATTTTTAAGATTTTAATCAACCGAACCGAATCGAATTTATAGAATAATCGAACCAAAATTTTTGATCGATTTGGTTCGGTTAATCAAAAAACCAAAAATTAAAAATATTTTTTTAAAAAATAAAAAATTGTGCTAAAAATTATATGAAATTATAAATCTTAATATACTAAAGTAAAAACATTTAAATTGTACAAAATAAAAGTCCAAATTAAAGATATAATCCCAAAATATATAATAAATAATACAATAAAACCGTTTAATAATTTTTTTCATTTAATCAATTTTTAATTTAATCTTCAAAATTTCAAATTATCACCTATAAAATAAATATTAATAATTGATAAATGTACTCATATAGTTTACAACTCAAAATAAAATAATTTGCATGTACAAAATAATTATTCAATTAAAAAAATCTAAAAATATATATAATTATATAGAATTTCGGTTCGGTTCGGTTCGTTTTTTCTGTAATTTTTTCCTTCAAAAATCAAACCAAAAAATTGATTTTTTAAAAATTTAAAATTGAAACTAAACCAAAAAATCAAACCAAATTAAAAAAATCGGTAGATTCGGTTCGATTTTTCAGTTTGAACCAAAATTTGCTCACCCCTAGCTTGAATAATACTTTCAGATGGTGAATAGTGATACCAAAGGTGAATAATACCATCTCAAGCCCACAAAGGTTCAGAAAAATTTATGTCACCATTAGAAAGTATAATTTATGATGAATCTAGTAGTATAATTTGAGTTAAAATTTAGGTCATATAGTTCTTAAAAATTCAAAAATAAAAATAAATCACGAGACTGAAAATGGATCAAACTAATTTTGACCGGCCTAAAAATATTCCATGAATTTTTTAAAATTATTCCAATCACATGGAACATCTTAGAATAATGAATATTAATTTTCAATAGTGAAAAATAAAATTTTGAACACTTTTAAAATTTAAAATTTTTGGATCAGTCGAAAATATTTCGGTACCTTGAAACCTATCAAAACGAATTCCGATTGACTTGAAATTTTAAAAAGATCTTTATTATAATATTTAAGAATTTTTGAAATAATTTTGGTGGAAAATAAAATAAGAATGAATAAGTCAATAAAAAATGAATCAACATGTATTAATTTCATGTATCAATTTAAATTCATCAAATCTATTTAGATATTGAACCATTTACGATCCAACTCGTCCATTTACTATGTCTGCTTATAATAATGATTTGAAACTATAGAATCTAAAAGAAGCAGAGGTGAAGATGGCCAAGCAATTAATGAAATTCAAAAGGTTTTTTTTTTGGTTTTTGGTTTGCAATGCTCTGTATTTAGTTTTTTGTTTTTTCTTTTTTTAGAGGAGTAGCTTTATTAGGATAGAAAACTAAAAGTCAGGGAAGTGGGGAATTTGATGTTATTTATTTATTTACTGTAACATTTATTAATAACTAAAAGATTTATTAGATTTAGAAAGGAAAAAATTATTTAAAAATAAAACGGATAAATGGATATTGCATTGGCATTATTGAAGATAACATAGGCGAGGGTGATATCTAATTGTTGCTTGGATATTGCTAGTTCCTTGAGATACAATTCTTGTAAATCTCGATCCTTTTATGAGACATATTTTGTTGTCTGTTGTAAATTACTGATAATATTCTATCTTCAAAGCCACTGTATGAATCAATGACGATAGCTTAAAAGAAAATTCTGAATTTAGTTTGTAATTTGTCTAGTTGAGAGAATTTAATTAGAATGATTACAATTCTTCTTGTCCTTCTTTCTCTCTTGTTTTAAACTCATATATTAATATATTATAATCATTCTCTTTAGAATATTTCTTTGAAATAATAGCATTTTGTTTTTCATGTTTTTCGAATATCTCTTTAGGTAGTGTTTGTTAACCTTGAAAAGGTTAGAATGGAAAGAAAATAAAATTATTCAAATCATTCCGATCTTTTCAAACGTTTGTTAAAAAAATAGGTCTCACAAAATTTTTTTTTAACTACCTATATCTTGATCTTTCAAGATGTGCATATCTTGACATAAGATCAAGATGTGCATTCATGTATTTGACAGATAAGAAATAACTAAAAATTTAAAGAAAATATATTTTTAATTCTTCCCAAAAAAATTTAACAAATAATTGAAAAAAAATTTCGGAATATTTTTCAGTCTTATCTTGACTATTTCATATCTTGATTTGAAAAGTATTCCAGTTTTATCTTAAAACTTCTTATTTGGATCAATTTAACAAATGCTACCTTAGAATATTAATATATTAGTACTTCATAAAACGTTTTATTTTTCTATATATATCAACTTATTAGTTATATTCTATTTTCAATTTGATCATATATAATATTAAATTAAATATTATTATCATCTAATTCATTAATTTATTAATACAAAATTTTATACATCAAATAAAAATTATTTTTATTAAAAAAATGGATCAACTAGGTTGCGATTAATCTGGACCACAAAGTGACCTATCTGAACTAAACAAGTAGCTCATCCAGGACAACATGCATTAAATCCGTGGATTGATATAAATCCGTTCAACCTATTTAAGCATTAATCCATTTATGATTCATATTTTTTTTATTCATTTATAATCCATTCATTTATTACCCGTCCATTTATGGCCCAATCTAGATACACCCAACTATGTAATATTTACATATAAATGTAAAAAGTAGAGTGAATTTTTTTTAATTTAAATAATTTTTATTATTTTAATATTAATCTAAATTAATTTAAGATTGAGAAAAAAAATCAACTTAGAGAAATGTGATTTTCACTACCTTCCTAGAACCTAATTTTTGCTAAACTTTTATTTAGGGATGAGTATGGACTGATTAATCATTTTATTAATAATTTTATTAACCAGTTCATTAATTTCAGTTAACTGTTATATCAGTTTCGATTTTTAACTTAATTTTTTGGATCGATTTATCGGTTAATCATTAAAAAATTTTAATATATAAATTTAATAAATTATATAATTTGTAATATTATTTTTAATGGTTAAAAATACTTTAGAAATGAAAAAATACATATTAAATACAATATATATCAAAAGAATCAAAATTAAAATAAAAATTTCATAATTAATTATAATAATTAAATATATTTAATATAAAATTAACAACAAAGTGCTAATTATGTACATATAATAATAATAATAATAATAATAATAATAATAATAATTTTAATATTTATTTACTGAAAATATGTATTATAATAATATTTTAGAAAGTTATATATCATAATATTTATAAATTACAAAAATATTAAAAAATATAAGTGTAAAATTTAAAATAAAATTTATAAAATGTAGGGGTGAACTTGGACCAGTTAACCGATTTATGAGCAAAAAAATTAATAAGCTCATTAATATCGATTTTTTAAAATCACTAACTATGAATTAGTTTGTTATATTTTGTTAACCAGTCCATCGATTTCGATTTTTCAATTTGATTAACCAATATTTTTTGGTTAAATATTAAAATTTATAACATAAAATTATAAAAAATTAGATAAAATTTAATTCAATTTCAAATGTGTAAAATAATTCAAAAAAATCACAAATAAACATAATTTTGTAACCGAAATTCATGTTCAATAAATTAATAGCTAATATTATAAAATAGATTTGATATTTATTGAAAATTAACATACTTGATTCTAAGTCATATAAAATTTTAGATAATAGTAAATATTAAAATATAAACTCTAAAATATAAAAAATATAATTAAATTCTATGAAGTAAAATATGAATACCAATATACAATTAAAATAAATATATATAAAAGTTAATCGACTACTACATATAAATATACTATATAATACAAAAAATAACATAATATAAATTTACATTAAAGTATTATATAAATTTATAGAAAAATATAAAAAATTAAGATATAAAAATAAAGATAATATATATATATATATATATATATATATATATATATATATATATATATATATATATATATATATATATATATATATATATATATATATATATATATATATGAATCGGTTAACCGTGAACTAACGGTTAACCGGTATCTAAAAATTAAAATCATAACTAAAAGTAAAAAAAATATAAAAATTAAAAATCATAACTAAGTTCATTGGTTCGGTTTCAGATTGATTTTATGATTAACTATTTTTTCAATTTTTTTCTCACCCCTAATAAAATATATATATAGATCCGTTAACCATTAGCCAATAGTTAACCACTGATTTTTAAAAGTAAAATCCGTAAACTTAATTTTTTGATTTAATTAACAAAAAAATCGGTTCGATTTCGGATTGTTTTTTTGATTTATCAAAATTTTGGTTATTTTTGCTCACCCCTACTTTGATTGGTTAAGGAAAAAAAACTACTGTGTGGTATTTTTTTATTTAACATGTTTTTGTTTTCATTTTTGTTGATAAAATTCCATTAATTCAATAAAATAAAATTTAAATCAATTATTTGACTTTATATATCCTTATTACTTATAAAATTGTATAAATTAGCCAAAAATATTATTGACAAATTTATTTTTAAAATTCTACTTAAATAAACTAACTATTGTATATAATTATTGTCTGATAAATGACCAGTAAAGACATTGTTTGGATAGATATTCAATTTTTAAGTCCTATTAAGAAAGACAAAAAAGTACAGGAAAAGCTTTTTCTATGGTGTTTTAATTTTAATATTTTTGAATTTTAACTTTTTTAAATTAAATTTCTATATTTTCTTTGATTACTCACGTTGGGTTTAATTTAGTTAGAATTGATGGAACTGAGATACGCATCCTATTATTATTGATAAAATGTGAAAGTCTTTATCTAAGAAGAGAGAGCCGATTCGAGTTGTTCCCGATCGGATGTGAAGTTCCTGCAAGAAGGCAAGCCCGATCGGACCAGGCGTAACACTTCAAAACTTAAGTTAGTAGCTTTCTAGAGAGAGAATTCTTAGAGAGAATCTCGGATTTTCAATACTTGGAGCCACTGTGCATTGGGTTATTTATAGGAGATAAGAGGGGTGTACTCAGGCGATAATTGGTTGTCAGAGCAGGCAAGCGGCAAAGTGACAAAGAGTAGGTGAAGAGCATGGGCTCCGACTTGTGTCAGTGGACTGATTGAGATATGATATCCCATCAGTCCGATTGAACATCAAGTTGCCTCTTTCTTGGCTTGCTGCTCACACTTGGTACTCTTTTACTGATGGGCTTCAGGCTCTATCAGGTGTAATGGGCCAACTTCTTGGGCCTTGGAGTGTGATATTTCCATAATTATCACCTGTTCTTCCCTAAAAGGGATCAATCGAGTGAGTTTTACTCCAAGGTGCTTCGATCGGAGAGTGACTGTTGGTGGGATTTTTAAAATTTGAAAAGTGCTCAGCCGAAGAGATGCATCTGTTCAGATAGCTATATTCTCATTAATGTCATACACATAAATCGAGAATGATGCTTCGCTCTTCGTATTGTAATGATGGCTTCAATGACACACGACGAGCATCCTGTGGTGAGACAATTGGTGCATTTAAGAAGTTTGTGCCTATAAATAGGTAACTTTTGAGTGATTTTTTCTTTATTTTTAGCGAAACTCTGCTAGAATTTCTTTTTAGCCTTTATGTTTCAGATTCTAGCAATTTTTTCAGAGTTCTCACGAGATTATCCATGTAAGTAGTTCCTGCTTGCATATCTTTAACTTTTCTTTCATCTGCTTCATTACGCTTTTGCGTTCATCTTCATTTCGATTACTCAGAAAAAGTTTTTAGTGTAGATCCTCAAAGCCTTCTTAGAGATTAGGAATTACTTTTTTTTCACTAAAAATGGCTTCCAGCAGTGGTCAATCAATAGACAGGAGTTTTATTAAAGAATACAGGAACCGATCGACGGTTGATCATTTTTCCAGATTGAGTTCGAAAGAAGTGGCTAAAATTTATTCCCGATATGGTTTCCCTGCGAAAGTATTTGTGATGGCTTACCCTGACTCCATAACGATGACGGAGGGGCCTTTCGACCAATAGAAGAATCAGTGGTTCATCTGCCACCTTTGGAGCTTGGATGTAGGAATGAGGTTTCTGTTCGATGCATTCGAGATAGCAGTGCTGAGGGGTTATAGGATTGCCCCAAACCAACTTAATCTGAATGGATGGAGATCGGTGGCCTACTTCAAAATTCTTTGCAAAATAGAAGGGGTGGCTCAAACTTTGAATCTTTTCACCTATTTTTTCTACATTTCAGGTCGAAATTATGGGATAGAGTAATTCTTTACCAGTCGATCGAAGAGGAAGCTCTTCACCATCTCATTTTCACTAAAAGGATTCAAGGAGAAGTATTTTTTGGTGGGGATGGCTGGTGGATTAGAAGTTCAGCTTACCCGATTGGCGGTAGATTGGTACCTTAAAGACCAAGCTACTGGGAAGTCCCTATATGAGGTCGACATCAAGGAATTGATGGACGCTGTGGCAAGGCAAGGAGGATCGTATGACTCTAATTATCTCTTGGGGATGTTGTTTGGGTCATCCAGCTCCGATGTTGGCGAAGATATAGAATGTGAGCATTAGGATTGAAAGAAAGGGGGAGCATAAATTGGCAATCATGCATTGCATATGCATTCAAATCATGAACTACGTAAAAAGATGCTTATCTCATTTTATCTTAGTGTTGCAGCTGTAGACGAGATGGCCGAGAGGAGATGATTTGGCTAAGCAGCTCGCCGATCGGGCAAAGGCAAAAAGAAAGGCTGAGCAGGTTGCAAGGGAGGAGAAGATAAAAAGGAGGAGGCTCGTGCTTTCTTTAGCAATCCAACCTTCGAGGGGTTCAGTAGGTGGTCCTCCCCCCGCTGCAACTATTACTGCTGTGTTTGCCTCTCGTTTGCTGTTAACCATTTTTGAACCTGCGCCCTTCTAGTCTGGTGCAGAGGATTGGGTCTTATTGAGGCGATTACGATTAAGGTATGAATCCGATTCGAAGGAGATATTGCCTATCCCTAGCTCCTTCAGCATCCCACGTTTGAGAGAAGTCACTCAAAAGAAGGCAGCTGAGCTAGATGAGGCTTCTCAAAGGCAGGTTGAGGAGGCGACGCAAAAAAAGGCAACCAACCTAGTGGCTGCAGTGGATGCTTGAGCTACAACTAAGGGCAAGGCTCCAAGCCAAGGAGAATCTGCCCATAGGGTCTTAGGGAGAGCCCTTAAGAGGCAAACCATGCTCATGAAGGATGTGCTGAGGCAGAACTTCGGAACGACTGGTCTGTCAGGGATAAGGCAGTCTTTAACTTCATTTGTTGGGGTTTTTTCCAAGAAGATAACTTTAAGGATATGGAAGATCCCAGCTTGCTCGATCGGGAATGCACCCTATTCAAGCAGCAAAGCCTGAAGGTGAAGTTTATTTTCTTACCTTTTCATTTTAGCAAGTCTACCTTTTCTCATTGATTGCTAAAAATTCTTTTTTTTAGCTGATCAAGAGGGGCTTGCGCTTACACGGCATGGGAACTTTCTAAAGGCAAAATTGGAGAATGCCATTTGATCGAAGGAGGAGGCAGATGCTAAGGTCAATACAGCTAAAAATAAGGCCTTTCTCCTTCGTTCAGAGGTGGATACTCTGAAGAAGGAAGCTTCCTAGAACGCCCAAGAACATAAGGCTTGGCAGGGCGAAATCAACTGGTTAAGGGGAGAAGTCACACATCTAACTGCTGATAACGCTCGACGGCAGAAGCTCGAGGAGGACGTTGCCAGACTGACTACTGAATGCCAGGTTCTAACCTCCAAGTGTGCCAAAGCTAATGAGGGCCAGGGCAAAGCCCTTGTGGAACATGACTAGTTGTGCGCTGAGCGAAACTTTATGAAGGCCACTTTAAAGGAGAAGGAGATGGCATGGGAAGGAGCTTGCCTCTCAAAAGGACCAACTACTCGATCAAATGGGTGAGGCCCAAGGGAAGCTATTATCTCGGTTAATCCATAAAGTTGGGAGACATTTTTCTGGGGATGATCTCGGCTGGATGAAGGACCTAGGCATCTTGCCTGGTCCTTCATCTAGCGATCACAAGGAAGAGGCTCTTTAAGAGGGGGCGACCGAGGATGTGGAGAATAATAGAATGACAAGTGAAAACCCTTTATCATCCAAAGCTCCTCCTAATTCGCTGGCTGAGTCTAGACTTGCAGCTTCCCTACCTGCGAAGCCTGCTTCTGAAGCAATGGTTGAGTCTCCTCAAATT
This sequence comes from Excoecaria agallocha, assembly GCA_037975025.1. Classification (NCBI taxonomy): domain Eukaryota; kingdom Viridiplantae; phylum Streptophyta; class Magnoliopsida; order Malpighiales; family Euphorbiaceae; genus Excoecaria; species Excoecaria agallocha. Next base: position 40,804,845 of record CM075808.1, on the reverse strand, counting down.
CCCACCGTGTCTTCAAAAGTGCTTACTACTGGGCTAACTGCAGAACCTGTTGTAGAGGAGATAAACCCCAAGCCTACTACTGATCCTGTTGGGGAGTCGGCTACTACTGAAATTGTAAATATAGAAACTTAGAATTTTTATTCTTTTTTTGTAAAGTTTGTAATTTTTGTAACTTGTACAATTTACTATCTCGATAAGATGCAATCTTTTTTCAGATCTGTCTCCTATATGATTTCAATGCAATCCAATGAATGCCTTAATTTTAAGTAATATCTTTAAATTTTCTACTTTAATTGTATCGATGTTAATCGAATCAACTAATTAAGTAGTAAAGATACTTCCTGAACTTGTAGAAAAATAACTTGTAAACCAGTGGCTGATTAAAAGAGCGTAATCAGTCGATCATCTGGTACAAGTTAAAAACTAGGCTTAGAAGCTTAGGCTCATGATCCGATTGGAATGCATGATCGGTCGGCCATATGAACACCAAGCATAGCGGATGACCCTTAGGCCTCACATTCACTGGGGATTTTCAGGATAATTTAATACGTCAAGTTAGTGTTTTAACTTGCATTCTGATTTGTAATCATTACATAACACTTAACTCGAGAGAAACTGTTGATTCCATTCAACCTTTGCATTTTCAGCTTGTGATTGGCATCGAACCTAGCGGATAAGCTAGTAGGAGTTACATACTTTTCGTATTTTTAACCTGTAATAGATAAATTGCCTTGAACAAATTTGACCTGCAAATAATTGGATTCAACTTTAGCATTTGTGGATTGGGATGAGCATCGAGCCTAGCGAATAAGTTGCACCAAATATTAATTTAACCTGCAAATAAATGAACTCCAACTTTCGTATTTTCGGCTCAGGATGAGCATCGAGCCTAGCGGATAAGTTATACCAAACATATTTTTTATAAAAATGGAAAGGAATTTCTCTGTTTATTGAATTCAATTCCTTATATGAGATCACATGTGGTACTTTTTAAGTACCTCGACATTCTAACTCCTGGGGATGTATAGTCCATCTAGGATTCTGAGCTTGTATGTACTCGAGCTTGAGACCTAAGAGATTTCATAAGTTCCTTCCCAATTAGGTATTAACTTCCTGACTCCTGTATTTCATGTCTTAATTTCTGCCTTTCTGAGCACTAGGTCACCAACATTGAAAGTTCTTGACTTCACCCTCATGTTGTGATATCTGGCAACCTTTTGCTTGTAGGCAGTAATTTTGGCATAGGCATCTTCTCTCCCTTCTTCTATCATGTCTAAATCTCGATACCTTTCCTAGATGTTCATCCAATCGGAATAAAATGTCATCCGATAGGAAGGGACGCTGACCTCTACTGGTATCATTACCTCGGAGCCATAAATAAGAGAGAACGAAATTTGGTGAGTGTCTGCCCTTAGGGAAGTTCTGTAAGATCATAGGACTAGTTGTTCAGTCCAATTGCCCTTTACCTTACCTGGCCGCTTATTTAGCCCTTCTAGGATTGTCCGATTGGAGACTTTGGTCATCCCATTGCTTTGTGGATGAGTGACTGAAGTGAATCTAAGGCTGATGTTTAGATCTTGGCAAAAGTTTTTGAAAATGAAGCTGTCAAACTGCTTGCCATTATCTGTAATAAATATTTTGGGTAAGCCATACCTGCAAATGATGTTCTTCCAGGTCAAGCTTTTGTCCCTTTCTGCCATGATCATCGCCAAAGGTTCTACCTCGATCCATTTGGAGAAGTGGTCAACGGCTACAATGAGAAATTTCATATGCCTTTTGCTTTGAGAAAAGGGTCCTAGAATGTTGAGGCTTCGCTTGTAACACCCTAATATTATCCTTATATCCGTACATAATACAGAGATACTAGTCAGATTTACACATGTATATAAATTCAAAATCATTTACTAAAATAATGATAACTCTAAATATAAAATGCCAGACATTAAGTATAAAATCGTTTTACCTCAGTTTATGCGATCCCAATATCTTTATATATATGCCATTCGAAATTTCTTCTTCATATCCTGAAATCTTCGGTTCCTGCGTGCTGTCAACAACCGCACGCTAAGCAACTATATGCTTAGTAGTGGATACAGCTACTCAAAATTTCATTTGATTAAATTTTTATTTCCAATTTTTTTTATTATCTTTATTATCTTAAGCAAGTCTATTCATTTAACTAACTTTATCTTCTAATATTTTATTGATTTGTTATCACATTTTAATTTCAATAACGCTTATGCCCCTGCAATTTCCATTTTTATTTACTGGTTCTTGTCTGTCTTTTCATTTAAATTGTCCTTCTTTTGTTATTTTATTTGGAATTTCTATTTTGGCTCACTATAATTTATACAGTAAACTTTCACTAGTCAGAGTTCATTAGTTGTAACATTCCATTTCTATTTTCTTTCTAATCTTTTTTTCTCATTCGTTAATTCATACTTTGTCATACCTCATTCTCCTATTAGTTTCTCATTTCCTCTTATATTTTCGATTAGGTACTTATTTTTGTTCGACTTACAATTTAAATTTTCCTGTCTAGCTAAATCAATATTTCGTTAATTATTTTTTCAAAATTGCTAATTTATCCTTCGTTTCTCTTTGACTATTTCTCGCCATGAAACTATTATTTTCTTTTAATTTATTCCTTAATTCTATTCATTAGTCTATTCCACAACTTCATATTTTATTTTTCTTTCTTTGACCATACTACAATTTCATCCATCATTTATAACAATTTATTCAAATTCAATTTTTACTCTTTCTTGTCTAAGTTTATTACCTCTTTTAATATCAAATAATCAGATCTTTTATTTCATCATGTTTTACTTAATTAAATTATGGATTTACTTCCTTGTCTTTATTTTCTCTTATACTTAATTCTTTAGCACAAAAATATGTATAAAATCTTTAGTCGGATGTAACATTTCGGTTAGGCCCCATGGGCTCACTACTCATTGTCCTTAAATTTTATTTATTCTTAGTTTTAATTCCTTCGATTTTCATTACTTTTCTTTATCTTTGTTATATATTTTTCTTATTTGATTTCATTTCTTTCCTCACTAAATAGAAAGTCACACATTAAATCCTTGTAATTTCCTTCTATTATATAAATCTATGATTTATTCTTAATATACTCATAATTTACTTTAAATACCTTTATCACATATTCTTTCTAATTAATTTTTTAATTTTTTCGAAATTGACTTTTCCTTAACTTGATCAATTTTGATTACAGTTCTGACTGGATTAACTTTTGTTGGCCTTTAATTTAAATTAAATGCATAAATTACAATTTAGATCCTAAAATTTCTCTCATGATGATGAATTACATTTTGGTCCTTAAGATTTGTACTATTGATGATTTTATCCTTCTTAACTTGTCTATTATTTTAATTTTTTCAATTAACTTACATTTTAACTCATTTAACTTTATCTGACTTTTATTTGATTTTCAATGTACAAATTACATTTTGATTCTTTGAATTTTTCAAAGATGATAAATTTATAATTTAGTCCCTTAACTTTTAACTAATTACCTTTTTGGCCCCTTTTTGTCTTATTTAGCCAGTTTAATTTTCTTATTCACTTTTTTACTTCAATTGGCCAATTTACCCTTATTTTTACACAAAATTACAGTTTTGCTCTTACTCATCACATTGGTCTCATTTTTCACATTATTTATTATTTATTTACATTTATGGCATCCAAATTATCATAATTATTCTTTTTTCTCGATTTCATACAAGATTACCATTTTGTCCCTAGTTGTGGATAACCACGAACTGGATAAACGGGACGTAAATACAGTGTACTGGAAGGATCCCACATCTAGGTGTGACACCAAAGCCCCAGTACTGATACATATAATAAGCCGGCTATCCAATTTCATATATCATAGTAATTTCTGATGACAGCTATTATATAAACTCATGGTATCCGGCGGAATAATTTTCTATGGCTAGCCATACTATCCAAAAAATTGGATTTCCCACTGACACTAAGGGCATTACTAAATTTTTATTTCTTATCACATTTATGCATTATTATTTTTCCCTTATTATTCTATTTTAGTCACATCATGCTCTCAACATATATAATTAAGCTCCTCAATCATGCATTCATCACATAGATATTCATTATCATATAACTGTGAATAAACTATAGAATTTACTCATGTTCATCATTCGGGCATCAATAGATTTTTCTTTCCATTTATGAATTGTTTCTCTTTTCAATTTCATATCATACATAATTTTCTATCCACCGTTTATAGTCATTTCATGGTGAAATAACTACACATAATAAATCTCAAATTTTATTAACTTTTTACATTATGTAATTATAATGTAATTAAAGTCTTTCCTCATTATGTTTTCACTCAGTTAACAATATTACATTTCTTATACTTTATTTTATCCAATTATTATTAAGTGTTCAACTAAACATCATTTATACATTTTATATCCCCTTACATACTTTTTCGGCCATTACCTATATTTTTCGGCCATTATTTTCTTGTATCTTATATTATTCAATTATTATTAAATACTCCAAATAAGTTAACCTATTCTGTTATATTAATTATAGTGTCTAATTCGATCATTAAGTAATCTAATACTTTTAATTTATTTTTCTCACCTTACTTATATTCATCTTACATTAATTCACCACATTATTAATTTATATCAATTTATTTCACCCCTTTTTCTCACTTATGTAGATAGCTACATAATATTACATCACTATACACACACACACACACACACACACACACACCCCTATATTGTACATTATGTTAATATGTTCATTTAACTCAAATTTTTCTAATTATACTCCTCTAAATTAATATAACATATTTTATAAGTAGAGTACTATTTAATATCAGTTCTTCAATTAATATACCAATGTATATAATTCGACCAACATATAATTTTTCACACTCACAAATCTCTTAATGGTTTATTATCTGTTATTTATGTTTCTAACACCAATGTATATTAGCATATACATATATATCAATTAACCCTTTATTTATTTAAATATCTTTTTGTTACCCTCATGAATTTCATTATGTTTTATATATAACTTCATACCCATACCCATATATTATCTTTAACTTAATTCCATCATACACACACACACACACACACACACACACACACACACACACACACACACACACACACACACACACACACATATATATATATATATATATATATCATTAGAATGTTATATCTGTACTTAATTCTTAATAAATCACCATATTTCATTTAAGATTTTCATGGGCATCATTAGGCATCAATTACCTTTTCAACTAATTACTTGATTTCTTCTTCTATTCTCATTTATTTCATGTTATATCATTATTTTTCATTATTAACTCAAATTATTTCTCATTATTTCTTAAATTCATCTACTTACCTAATATAAAAATTCATCATATAATTTAAAATTGAATGAAACTAAGGGTAGTTTGTATCCACATACTTGTTAGCGTCGATCTCCACATTTTTTTGCATTTTATCATCCTTGGGCTCTCCGGACCGGTCGCCGGAGACTAGCTGAAAAATGCACCAAAGTTGTCCGCTTGAAGATCCAAGCCCAGGGATTCCACGATGGGTGGTCACACGCTTCATCGTCGTCAATTTTGATCGAGATCTAGCAAAAACTGCTGGTAATGTCCCTCTCTCCGATCTACCTTCCACCGATGAGAGAGGAGAAGTGAAGGACGTCGAAGAAGCGTCTGGCTCTCGAGATCCCACCGGTGCCGTCAGCCCCCGCAACTACCGTCGGGAACCGTCGAAAAGAGGAAAGGAAGCTCGGTGGTGATGGGGGGAAAAATCAAAAGAATTGGGACCACCGAAGGAAGATGGCATTTGCAGGGATGACTGGAGGATGATGACGGTGGCGATCGGAGTCTCTTCGCCGGCATCGCAAGCGGTGGTGGCTGGACGGCAGTGCCAGCACCGCTCTTCCTTCCCAATCGTGATCTGCTCCCTTACAATCTCTTTTCTCTTCTTTTTTATTATTTTAAAGTTACTTTTAATTTCTATCCACACACACACAAAGCAAAGCACTTGGTTCTTTTTGATCCAGATGCTGTTTTTTTTTCTTGATAATTCTTAAAATATCTACTATTATTATTATTATTATTATTTTATTAGTTATTATTGTTTTTATTTTTTTTTGTCTAATTTGTTCTTCTAAAAACCTACTAAGATGATGATGATGATGATGATGATCATAATAATAATAATAATAATAATAATAATAATAATAATAATAATAATAATAATAATAATAATAATAATAATAATTATTATTATTATTATTATTATTATTATTATTATTATTATTATTATTATTATGATCATCATCATCATCATCATCATCATATACTTTACTTTTGTTAATTGTGATTTTGAAAATTAGAATGCATTTTAATTTAACACCACTAATTTAAGAATTACAAATAATAATTAGTCGACCTAAATTCTCGAAAAAGTTTTACCATTGCTCACCTAAATCAAATATAATTCACAAATTAAAAATATTTTCGGTCGACTCAGAGTCAGGGCGTTACACCATTAGTCAAATTGCTAGGCGATCCTGATCGGTTGTTGGTCTGCTACTGGTTATCTTATGATCCTTCCATAAATCTGGCATTGTTGGCATCTTCTTGCCTTCTCCTGAGCATATTTAAAAATGCTTGGCCATAAGTATCCGATCTGGAGTACTTTTCTTGCCATGGCCCTGTTGGCTTCGTGTGCCCCACAAATGCCTTCATGGATCTCTCTCAGGATATAGTCTCCTTCTTCCTTCATCATGCATTTGAGCTAAGAATGACTAAAAGCTTTTTTTTGTACAAATCACCTTCAATTATAGAGTAGTTGAGGGATTTGCATGATACCTTTCATGCTTCGACTTTTTCTTCAGGTAGTTCCCCTATTTGTAAGAATCGTTTGATCAGGCTTATCCATATGTCATCTATTTGTTAAATCTCCATCATATTTGGTTCGTCTTAGGAGAAGGAGGCTTGGTCGACAACCGTGATATTTTTTATCACTTCCTGTTCGAAGGTGGACATTTTTGCAAGCTGATCGGCCGTCGCTATTTGATCTCTCTGCACCTTCTGGAGAAACCACTCTGATCCAAACTTTTTCAACATTCTGAGTGCGGCCTTAACCTTCGCCAGGTACTGAGTTATACTAGTCTCCCTTGCTTCGAAGGTGCCTAAAACTTGGTTGATCACTAGCTGAGAGTCGCTCTTTATAGTCACCGACTCCAGTCAAATGACTTGGAGCAACCATAGGCCTTGGAGGAGTGCCTTGTATTCTACCATATTGTTAGATGTTTTGAAATTCAGTCTTATTATGTACCTTATGATGATGCCGAGGGGCTTGTTATTACAATTCTCACACATCCTGGAGTGTCATTCGAGGCTCCATCTATGATCATTTCCAATATCAATTGTTGAGGCTGAACGTCCATCTCTTTGCCTATAAACTCAGCCATAAAATCTGCTAGTGCTTGCACTTTTATGGCCATACCTCACATCCCATGATTAGAGCTTGATTTCCCATCCTACCATCTTACCTTTTGAGTCGGAGGTCTAGAGAATTTTTCATATCTGCTGACCCAATCGGACTATGATGGTGTGTGCTTTAAAATATTGCCTTAGCTTTCGTGTGCACATTATGAGGGTGATGATAAACTGCTCGATCGGGCCCTTTTTCAATTTTATTCCTCTCAGCACCTGGCTCACGTAGTATATGGGTAACTTCTAGGTTCCTTCTTTCCTAACCAGGACTCCTACAATAGCTTTACCAAAGATAGGCAAGTAAAGATAAAGATTTTCACCTAGAACCGATCGGCTTAGTAGTGGTGGGCCGATTAGGAATTTCTTCAAACCTTTAAAAGCTTGTTGGCAATCCGTTCCCCAATTGAAAGTTTCATTCTTCCTTAACCTCTTAAAGAATGGAGTGCAACGCTTGGCTGAAGAGGAAATGAATCTTTCGAGGGCTGTGATTCTTCCATTTAGCTTCTGAATGTCTTTTATGTTTATCGGGGCTTACATTTCAAGGATGGCCTTTATCTTCTCTGGGTTAGCTTCAATCCCCTTTGAGAAATCATGAAGCCCAAAAATTTTCCCGAAGGAACCTTGAAAACACACTTCTCAGGGTTGAGCTTCATCTAAAACTTGTTCAATGTGAAAAAAACTTTTACCTAATCGGTAGAGTGTTCCTCTGGGCTTTTACTTTTGATGATCATGTCGTCCACGTAAACTTTCACATTCTACCTTATCTAATCTTTAAGAATATTATTCATTAGACACTGGTACGTGGTATCTGCAATCTTCAGACTGAACGATATTACCTATAACAAAAGGTTCCGTCGTCCATAATAAAACTTATTTTTTTCTTGATCCAAAAGCCACATCAAGATCTGGTGATAGAAAACATACATGTCGAGAAGAGAGTAGATGGCATGGCATGCAGTTGCATCTACTAACTTGTATATACTTGGTAGGGGTAGCTATCTTTTGGACATGCCTTATTAAGATCTATGAAGTCCACGCACATTCGTAGCTTCCCTATCTTCTTTTTTTACCAATACCACGTTGTCAAGTTACTCTGGGTAATCTACCTCTCGAATTGTACCAGCCTTTAATAGCCTATCAATCTCATTAAATATGAATTTCTTCCGATTGAAAGCAAACCTGTGTAACTTTTGCCTGATCAATCATTAGGTTGGGTCCACATTGAGCTTGCAGGTGATCACTTTAGGAGCAATCCTAGGGATATCTTCTAGCTTCCAGGTGAAAGATGTCTGGCTAATCATCAAAACCTCTATGATCACATGCTTCACTTTCATGCTCATGTTGGTCCCAACATGGACACTTTTTCCTTTCAACAATGCTCTTGCCTTTACCTCTTTGGTGGGATTCATTATTGGCCTTCCTACTAACTCGGATCACTCTAAACCTGGCTCCACAATCATGGATTCTCTCTGCTGCTTAATCATAATGATATACGCTTCTCGGGATGCCTTTTGGTTACCTCTAAGGATGACAATGCCCCCTTTGGTAAGGATTTTCATCACCATATACCGTATACTAATGATAGCTCCTGTCTAAAAAAGTAGAGGCCTGTCAAAAATGGAATTATAGGCAAAAATCATATCAATGACCATAAAGGTTACCTTATAGACGTGGGCAAGTGCCTCTTGGCCAAGTTCAATGAACAACTCGATTGATCCCACTATTGGGACTGTAGCATTGCCCAGCCCACTCAGAGGGGTGGCATTTGATTTTAGCTTCTCGATCGATAGTCCCATAACTCTGAAAGCCTAAAGCATAAGCACATTTATGGTGCTGCCATTATCCACAAAAATGTTTTTCACATCAAAATTGTTAATTTAAGCCTTAAAAACTAAAGCATCCTTGTGGGGAACATTACATATTAGGCATCTTCACTGGATATGATGATCAAAGCAAACCGTACAGCTTGATGGGAGAGATAAATGCCTTTCCCTTTTTTTCTTTTTGAAGAGGTCTTATCCATACGATGATCCTCCAGTAATCATGTTTATAGCACCAACATGACGTCTGCATGGGTCTAGGTTCCCTTGGATTTCTGCACTCATCATCATCATCTAAGACAGAATCGTCTCTTCTAGCATCGGGTTATCTATAGGAACTTTCCCCTTTAATTGGACTTACAAATCTCTTGAAGGACCCTCTTTGTAAAAGTCGTTCGATCTTCTCCTTTAATGAGTAACACTTGTTAGTTGTATGACTGATGTCTTTGTGAAACTTGTAGTATTTGTTGTGATTCCTCTTATTTCTTGATCGCTCGGATAGCTTCTTAGGCCAGTTGACTTTCTTATGCTTTTCTTTAATCCACATCAATACCTAGCCAGGGTTGGTGTTGAGTAGGGTGAAGGTTCAGGCTGGTTGATTGTTAGATCGATTGGACCTAGCCCATTCGACCTTCATCCGCTTACCCAAATTTTTTAAAGTGGTGGCCCTATTTGAACTCCTCGTAATCCACTCGGATATGGAAATTCTGTTGAATAATTACCTGTCTGGATATTGCAATTTGTCCATGATGCTGGTCCTTCTTCCCCTGTTGGACCTCAGGGCGTGATTCAGTTGGATATGTTGTCTAGCCCTTTTCATAAGATCGGAGAAGTTGACTGGAGGTCTTATAGTTATTGATTCAAATAATGGGCGATCTGTGATGCCTCTAGCTAAGGCGGTTGTCACCATTTTCACACTTACATTCCTCACCTCGAACATCGTGGCTTGAAACCAGTCGATGTAGTCTCTAAAACTTTTATCGATCCTTTGTAAAGGTTACATAAATTGCTCACCGACTTGGGTGTTCGGGTCTGCATAATAAATCATATGGTAAATAGCTCTTTGAGTTATCTAAAGGAAGTTATTGATTCCTGAGGAAGCTCATGGAACCAATTTAGAGCATCTCCTCCTAAGATGGTGGAGAAGATTCTGCAGGCGATCCTCTCGTAATAGGTTTAAACCTGCACCTTGGTTAAATATTCTACCAAATGGGTGGTAGGGTCAGTTTTACCTGTGTATTTATCCATCATTATATCTCTCCATGTGGGAGGCAACTCGGACTCCATTATTTTCCTGCAAAATGAAAAGGCAATATTTTTATAGGTGTTCCCCTCAAACATACCTCTGTTGGGGCTTGCCAAGCCAAACTGCCTAAGCTTTTGCTTCAACCATTTATCCTCCCTACTCAAGGATATGGAGGTAAACTCATCTTTTGATCTTTTGGAGTGGCAGTGGCTAGGCATGCACATGAAATATAGGCCATCTCCAATGGATGCGATGAAAGATCTGCTGGGGAGTAGGTGGAGTCTCTATTTGAGGACATTGTCTCCTTGCCTTTATCATACCTTCCTGGGGTTCTAACACTCATTCTTCCACCGTCATAAGCTCGTGGCTCATTAATGAAGATTCCTCGATTTTTCCTTCTTTAAAGTCTTCATCCATGAAGTCTTCTTTGTGGTCTCTTTCAAAACTTCTAAGCATTTTTTCCTTTTTGATTATTTGGATGATGCTCTTAGTGAAATCACTAAAGAGAGCGTATATATCTTTGATCATGATAGGGGTATTTTCTTGCTACTGTAAGAAGGTATTGTCAAACTCCGGAAGAAGGTTACCTCTAGTTAGGGATTTATAAGATCTCTCTCTTCTTTCTGTGGGCTTAGATCTACCCCGACCATTGCTATTACAGTCATGATCTTCGAAAGTTGTGTGTTAAGTGGATCTTGAACCATCCATGGCTCTCAACGAAAGCACCAAGTGATAAGTCGTGGAAGTCTTTATCTAAGAAGAGAAAACTGGCTGGAGTTGTTCCTAATCGGATGTAGAGTTCCTGCAAGAAGGCAAGTCCGGTCGAACTAGGCATAAGCACTCAGAAACTTAAATTAATAGCTTTTTAAAAAGAAAATTCTTAGAGAGAATCTCAAAGATTCAATACTTGAAGCCATTGTGTGTTAGGCTATTTATAGAAGATAAGAAGGGTGCACTTGAGTGCCTGGGATGTGATAATTGGATGTCAGGGTAGGCAACCGACGAAGTGACAAGGAGAAGGTGAAGGGAATGGGCTCTACTTTATATCAGTGGACCGACTGGGATATGATATCCCATTAGTCCAATCAGACATCAAGTAGCCACTTCCTTAACTTGCTGCTCATGCTTGGTGCTCTTTTACCGATGGGCTTTAGGCCCTGTTAGGTGTAATAGGCCAACTTTTTGGACTTTGGAGTGTGGCATTTTCATAATTATCAATTATTATTATTATTATTATTATTATTATTATTATTATTATTATTATTATTATTATTATTATTATTATTATTATTATTGTTAATGGCTTGCAAAAAATATTGTTTGGACAAATATTTCTATTTTGAGTATATATCCTTTTTCACACCAAAGTTAGCTTTTGAAAATAAACATTGGCAGCAAGTTCTGGAAAATGAGTTGAGTTGGGTATATACTCAAAATAGAAATATTTTGTGCTTACCATAACTAATTAAAATCTTTCTCTTTCTTTTATTTAAGCCCAACCATCACCAATTAGCTTTAAACTTGAGATTATGCATTTACCTATTGTCTATGATGTAAAATATTGATATCATGCATTGAACACTCAAGCAAGTTTGGCCTAGTTGCGTTTCTTCGCTTAGTTTCCATGCTTATTAAGTCTTGTTTATTGCATTTTATTGATTTTAGAGGCATGTGTACTTGTTAACTCAACTCCATTGGTCTCATGCCTTCTTTTTGGCTTGATTATGGTTTTAGGTGTAATGTGCTTTAGCTTAAATTTTTCTTAGCCACTTATTTGTTCATCAAAAAGTGTGCAGTAAGCTGATATTTTTGATACTTTGCTGAGGACAGCAAGATTTTAAAGAGGAAAATAGAGCTCAGCTGAGCTAGATTTTGAAGATCAAACTAAGGGAGTTCTCTTACCTTTCTCATTTTTTTACTCATGAATTGTGTTAGTTATTTTATTTTAGTCGGTTTGTTTTTGTTTTAGTTATTTAGTTTTGTTTTTAGTTTGCATGTTTAGTTTTTATTTTACATGTTAGTTAAGTATGTTTAATTCATTTATCATATATTGTAAATTTAGCTTAGTTTGCCCTAGTTTTTCTCAAAATTCTGAACATATTGAACTTTAATTTAGAATGTGCTATGTTTAAAATTCTTGTTTAGCATTAGAACAAACATGTTGTTTAATGAATTTTTAGCTAGTTGAAGCATTCAACTTGGCTTATATTTGCTAGTTTCTATCTTTTTGAGCACTTAAGACCAGTTTTTGGACTTAAAGAAAAACCAATGCATGAATTAGTTAAGCAAAGAAAATTAGAACACTAGAATCTTTCTCATCATCCTTCAAAGCATAAAAGCAACTCAATTCAACTTAAGAAGTAATCTAGGCAATATTTTTCTTGTTTAGCCATATTTTAGCCTATTTACCTACCTTTTTATATATTTATCCTTTGTCAGCCATTTTAAGCCTAATGAGGTATGCTTAATGTGTGTCATTTTTATTTTTTTACACTCATTCATTAACCATATAATCTAAAAAGCTTTTATCTTTTCTTTTAAAATTGGCCACTCTAGGATTGGATGTATTAATTTTGTTGGGCATCTTAAAGGGTGTACTAAGATATTTTTAAGTTTATTATCAAGAGCTATGAATAAAGTCAAGTAAAAAGTGAAATTCCTTATTATTACCCATGTTATATTATTGTAATGCCAACAATAAAGCTAGTCAAAAAAATTAGAGAAAGAAAAAAATAAAGAAAATAAAGAAAAAAGCATTGAAAATAAAGCTAACATGTATGTCAAAATCTTAAGTGTGGGGTAGTTACAAGGAAAAATAATTGTGACTTCTAGAAAAGGTATGAATTGTGAAATTGAGAGAATTTTAATAGTTTTCTCTCTCTTAAGAGCTTTGAATTGTGAAGGGTTGAGAAAGTTTGGCTAAGTTCTTTATTGCTTAAATTAATGGGATAAAAAGTTAGAATTATTAATATATTTTATCTTAGAATGGCTATTCTTGTTGTTGATCTTTTATCTATTCTTTGATAACCAATACCTTAGCCCCATTACAACCTTTAAAAGACCTAAATGATTTTAAGTTTTATTTTTGAGTTGTTTAGCGAAGATGACCTTCGGGTTCCAGTGCTAAAGGAAAGGTATATGGTGTTTTTAGAGTTTCAAGCATGAAACCATCTGTACACTTAGGTATACAATAATTCTAAGCTTTACTATATATTTGCATTGGTGTTTTTATTTGAAAAATGCTTAAAATGTTTTGGTCTTACACACACACAAGGAAACTAACTCATATTATCTTGGTTGAATTTATTCTAGTTGAAATTTTATTAAGTACTTTTGTTAATTATTAAACTTGATTTTGAAATGCATGATTCTTTATTTGAAGTTTGATTATTTTGAGGAGTTGGATTGTTCTAATTTGCTCGGGGGCGAGCAAAGTCTGAGTGTGGGGTATTTGATAATTTTGAGATTAATGATATTTTTAATATATTTTTAGGTATTTAATTGAGTTAATTTAGTGTTAATTTGGTTGAATTTTAGTTTAATTAATTAATTTTATATTTTTGGAGTTAAATATAAATGTTGGTATTTTTAGGATTGAAATGAAGAAAAAAAATGACTTAATTGAGAAAAATGCAAAGTTTTAGGGTAATATTATAAATTTTATATTTTTGTACCTAAGAATTCGATGATGAGTCTAGGGAGTGAGTCATGTGTCAAGGGAGTGAGTCACGACTCAAGGTCCAAGGGAGTGAGTCGTGACTCAAGGTCCAAGAGAGTGAGTCATAAGTCAAAGGAGTGAGTCACAACTCAAGGTACAAGGGAGTGAATCACAAGTCAAGGGAGTAAGTCACAACTCAAGGTCCAAGAGAGTGAACCACAACTTAAGGTCCAAGGGAGTGATTGGGACTTTTAACGATGGGAGTTCTTGGACATCACTAAAGAACCTGGAAATAAATCTCGCGCATGAAACAAGAAAATTCATCTTTTGGCCCAAATAAACAAAAACAACATACTCTTTGTACAAATACCACAAACATTAATTAACACATAAAATAAATACTAATTAAAAAGTATAATAAATTATATAAAAATAACAAATAGTCAAAGAATTCAATTAAACTAATACAATTAACAAGTTAACAAACAAACCAATTATATTAATATATTAAATAAACAAATAACAAATTAATAGAACAATTAAATAATCTACTATGTTAAATTAACTAACAATCAATAAACTATAAATTAATATATTAATAATGCAAAAATAGTAATAATGATGATAATATTAACAATAATACCAATTAATTAATTGAAATTGATAAAAAGATAATTAAACATTAAATTAGCAATAATTCATCTCAAAATACATAATAAACAAGCTAACAATAATATTAAACAAACAAATTACAAATTAACAATAAAACAAAATTAATATAATAAAATTAAACTAGTAAAAGAAATTAATAAAATTAACAGAGATCTACAAATTTAATCAAACAATAAATTAAAAACTTATTTATATAATTAATTAAACTTAAGCATTTAAATTTATGAATTTTAGGACTCAAGAATATTACCTTCGGTTCAATTCCGTCAAAGGATGAGGATTTTACTCTTCACGATTTTTTTTCCGATTTTATATGATTTTTTGAAATTTTTTAGGGTAAAAAATATTGATTTTTCATTAGGGATAAGCATGGACCGGTTAGCAAAAAAATTAATCAGTCCATTAATATCAATTTTTTAAAATTACAAACAATTAACCAGTCCGTTACATTCGGTTAACCAGCCCATAGGTTTTTATTTTTCGATTTGGTTAATCAATATTTTTTAGTTAACCATTAAAATTTATAATATAAAATTATATAAAAAAATTAGATAAAGTTTAATTCAATTTTCAATGTGTAAAGTAATTTAATATAAAAATTACGAAACAAACATAATTTACTATCCAAAATTCATGTTTTATAAATTAATAGCTAATGTTATAAAATAGATTTGATATTTATTGAAAATTACTATATTTGATTATACGTCAAATAAAATTTTGGATAATAATGTAATTAAATGCTATTAAGTAAAATATGAACACCAATATGTGATATATGATATATATATATATATATATATATATATATATATATATATATATATATATAAGTTAATTGTATATTATATATAAATATTGCTATATAATTAAAGAGAATGATATAATAAAAATTTAATTTAAAGTATTATATAAATTTTATAGAAAAATATAAAAACTTAAGGTATAAAAATAAAAATATAATTTAAATATATTATTTTATGTAAATTTTAGAGAGAAATAGAGAAAAATTTAACATATAAAAATTATATATATATATATATATATATATATATATAAACCGGTTAACCGTGGACTAACGGTTAATCGGTTTTTAAAAATCTAAACCATAACTATTAACTAAAAATGTAAAAATTAAAAATCGTATTCGAGTCCATCAGATTGGTTAAAAGTAAAAATCGGTTTGATTTCTGATCGAATTTGTGATTAACCATATTTTCAGTTTTTTTTGCTCATTCCTATTTTTCATGGGAGACAAAATAAGAAAAAAATAAAAAAGGAGGAGGAAGAAGATGAATGAGGAAAGAGGAAGCCCCTTTTATATGCTCAAAATGACCCAAAATATCCCAAAAAGGGATAAGTTTTAACATAAATTTTTTCTTCCCTATTTTTCCCTGTTCCCGAGTGTAAATTACACTTTGGGAGTGACTCACATCTCCACTCATGGACCTCATCCGTGAGTCAAAAATGACTCGCGGATCATTAAATTTTTTATTGACTTTTGCTCTTTGCTCTCTTTTTTCTCAGCCGAATGACCTCTAACCTGAAATATTTTTCCATTTTTAGGCATGAAGATGATATTTTTCGATTAGGTGTCTTCTATACATTTATTTTCCTATGTTGTAGCTTTTCAATGAATCAAAAATAACTCACTTTGAATTTTTATATTGGAATTTATGGCCAAAATACTAACAACTGCTCTTAGAAAATTTTCAGGGGCAGAATTGGCATTTTGAATTTAAAATATTATCGAAAACAATAGGCTCAGAATTAGATTATACTATCTTCATGAAAGTTTCTCAAAAATGTTAGGTCATACTATCTTCATAAAAGTTTCTCAAAAATGAGTCTGGTTTCTATTAAAATTGGATTTAACTCAATATAAGCTCTAAAGAGAGAGTAATTCCTAAAATACTAAAGATGATCCAGGTGCAGGGACAGATTCAAATCATTTATATTCCAGACTAATTTTGAGAATCATAAAAATTGAAATGGGTTTGTGTGTCTTATCAAAGTTTTAAGTCTATGTCTTAAAATTAAAATATCTTTAGAATCACCTAATTATGAGATATGTATGCTGAGATAAAGCCAAAACACTTCAAACTGCTCAAAATTTGGAAACCAATTTTTTCACTTTGCACTGTTTGAAAGAGACAAAGGGGCAAAGTAAAAAAAAAAAACCTATTTTAAAAATACGAAAAACCCGGGAAAGCCTAGCACCTCCATTTTTTATCCATTTATACGAAACTATTTTTTCATTAGGTAACCCTAATCAGGAGCTGCCTTAAGACCCAGTGTCTACAAAAGACTGACTCAGACCCAATGTCTACACATGCCAACCTTATCTATTACTCCAATTTTTGTCTAATTTTACAAAGTTAAAATGTAATAAATTTTCAAAATTTATATAAATAATTGTACGATATTGTTTAGACTTAAGTAACTAAACTTGTATCTTAAATTCTTTCTAAACAAATTTCAAGTTAAAGCTTTCTTCCATCTTTCTCTTCACTTTAGGAAACTTTCATAATTTATCTCATTCTTTAGTAATTCAAATAAATATTTCATGGGCATATTACATGCAATCTGACTAACTAATTGCATTATTTAGAAACATTTTCTTAAAATGGTTATGAAAATTGCAAACATAACAATTTTAACTTATCTAGGTAAACATGCCATTAATTCTTACTTCTTGCATAATTTGGCTGAAGCCAAT
Source organism: Excoecaria agallocha (assembly GCA_037975025.1). Taxonomy (NCBI): domain Eukaryota; kingdom Viridiplantae; phylum Streptophyta; class Magnoliopsida; order Malpighiales; family Euphorbiaceae; genus Excoecaria; species Excoecaria agallocha. Next base: position 40,787,184 of record CM075808.1, on the reverse strand, counting down.
TTCTAATATGTGTATATTCAATTTTCTACCTTTAAATACCATACATAACTTTAAAATTCATCCAGGCATATTTATCAAGCCTCACAAATAAGTTAGCTTGTAAATTAAACATTTAAGAATTTATTAGGTGCACACTAATTAAGATAAACTTAAATTATAACTCTAAAGTTAAAATTTACCACATATACAACTCTAATTAGCATCTAATTAGACATTTCTAGTGCTAAAATCTATGAATTCTTAATCTATACTTCAAGAATTTTAACTAAATTAATGAAAAAATTAAGGAAAAACAGATTTGCATGAACACATACCAATTTGCTATCTATTTTCTTTAATTCCAAGCTCTAATTTGTCAATTTGTGTCCATTTCCTTCTCTTTATGCTCAATTCTCCTTCTTTTTCTTCATAACCCACAAATTCAAAATAATTCTTTTAATAAAAAAATATATAAACTCTTAAATTAAAGCAATTCTAACTAATTGTTTACTCAATTACCCAAATAACTCAATAAATATTCAAATCTAACATTTTTTCCAATTTCCTAAAATCCCTAAATATGAGTGTTCTCCCTTCTTTGTTTAAATTTCAGTCATAAATCATCAATTAATGGGAGAATGAAACCTACCTAATGAATAAATGAGGTGAAATTCAAATATGTGGGGTGGAATAGTAAGGAATCAAAGTAAAAAAGAGAAACGGCGAGAAAAGAGGCGAGATTGTCTTTGCACGATGGAGAGGAAAAAGAGGGGGCGACGACACCACTACAAGAAAAATACAAAATAGCGAGAATTTAAATGATATTTTTTTCACAGCTAAATTAGTTTAGCGAGGATTTAGCGAAGAATAAAAATTTTGTAACAAAAATCATCCTAGCTGAATTTAGCAAGGATTAAAGTTGTCACTAAATTTAGCGATAAATTTTAGCAATGACTGAAGTTGTTGCTAAATTTAGCGAGTACTGAATTTGTTGCTAAATTTTAGCGATGAAAAATTCCTTACTAAATTTTTGGTATGTATTTTTGTGGCAAATATATTCTCGCTAAATTTGACGAGAGATTTGTCCTTGCTAAATGTTGGCATGAATCTCGCAACAACATTAGCAAGGATTTATTTCTAGCAAATTTTGCGAGGATTATATCCTCGTTATATGGTTCATAAATCAAATGCCAACCGATTTAACCATTAGCGAGGGATTAGTCCTCACTAAATTAATAAGGATTTAAACATTTACGAGGATTATATCCTCGCTATATAGTTCATAAATCATTCCCGTTATGAATTAAGCATTAGTGATGATTATGCGCTCGTAAAGTCATCACTATTGCACCAAAATTTTGGCTCCCAAGATTGGCAACAATAAAATTTATTTATCGCTAAATTGTCGTAATATTTATTTTTCCAATAACCCCTAACCATATTTGTGACATATATCATTTTTTGTCACAATACTATCGCTAAATTGTTCACTTAGCAATAAACTTCATTATTCTCGCTAATTTTTATCGATATTCTGCATTTTTTTGTAGTGCACTGGAGGTTGAAGCAGCGGTGGAACAACGACAGGTGTGGGTGATGATAAGGTGATTGAGAAGGATGAGGAAAAAAAAGGTGGAAAAGAAGAAAGAAAAAGAGAAGAAAAAGAAAGTGGATCGATTTCTACTGGAAATGGCAGCCAAGGTATTTCAGTCCCACCCTAAAATGATGTAGTATGGAGGAGGAAAAATTGCAACTTAATCCATAAAATTTCCATTTGGTCTTCCTTGCCCCTTTTTCTAATTTTTAAGTCCCTATTCAAGCTTAAATTAAAATATTAACTCTTACTTTCCCTTCCCTTCATTATTATTTTTAACATTATTACTATTCTCATTCATTTTTTATTTTATTTTTATCAGGTCATCTCTAAGGTTAGGTCAGACCAACAATGTTATTTTGGTACTCGTAGTTCAGGGGATTACAGTTTGCCCATCCTCTTTATAGCTACAAAATAATAGCATAATGAGAATATATTAGTTATATCTTTATAAATATAAAATCAGTTACCTCACTTCTTTTGATCTCCTCGTGGAGTGAAGGGATCGAGCTGTTCATAAATGTTCCTCTTGTTTTGGGTGAGCTCCCTTCACTGATCCAAGGTTCTCTCTTTCTTCTCACTTTATAATAGAATGTTATCATTTATATTGACAAATCGCCCCCAGGAGGTCCGAAAAGGGAAGTCATGCTTGCTCTCCAAGATGAATAAGCGGTTGTTCCAGTTCTTTAATGAATTTAACTTTCTTGTAAAAATGCCATATCCATCTCGAGCCTGGATGTAGTGGTGATGTTCTATCATTATTCATAGACTGGCCACATAGGTTGCCTTGAATAGCCTGATCGTAAGGTCAATATCATACTCAGCAGTCTAAATTTATAAAGCTGATAGGGTAAGCCAAGCGTTAGGATGAAGCTACCTTATGGTAAGGTCGTAGTAGTTCAGAAAGGCCACCTCGAATTGGGTCAGTGGAATAGTAACTCCGGCCTGAAAGTTAGCTTCATAGAGAATTAACTATTTCTTGTTGTTGAAGTTGGCATTAGCTCGAAGTTGAGGGATTGAAGCTTGGAGATCATATTGATTTCATATTCCTAGCCTTGCCCTTAGATCGAATAGGTCATCAATTTTGATAGCCGAGCCAATATTTTCCACTCAAGGGTTAGCTTGTTACACTCTTATCTTTGCTTTGAGCTTGATTTAAACTGGGACCTGGAATGGCAATCTCTTTAAATTCAAACTATTAGCAGAAGTGCTCAGGGTCTTATCGTCTAACAGACCCTCCCTAAGTCTAATATCACTCGAGCCTTCTTATATACTCATTTTGGATATAAATAAATAGAAACATGGAAACGCCAAAATGAAAGGAAAGATTTAGGTCACTAACCTGTAGAAATTAAAGATGAAATAAGGAAAAGAAAGGAGAATACAAGAACTTAGTGAAGTGAGAGATAGAAACAAAGTGAAACGCAAAAAGGGAACGAAATCATAAAAGCAAGAAAGGTGAAAATGTGAAAATGAAGGAAGCTTTTATAGGAGGAAGTGTCGTCGAATGATGGACACGTGTATGGTCATGATGAGTCCAGAGGTGATAGCATGATCGTATTAATAGTGTTGTACAAGAATCCAAGAGGCCTTGACACAACTATTACTATTACGGAGATCGAAGGGACTTCATTATAGCCGTTACTATTGCGGGGATTGAAAAGACTCTATTATAATCATTATTACTATGAAGATTGAAGGGATGCCTCATTTTTAGCAGGTGTCATATCTGTTGGCATCTTAGTAGTTGTAATGTCTCCTCTACATAAATGTCTTGCGCTTTGGGGGGAACTTATGAGAACTAAACGAACCAGGCTCATTCTGGTAGCTCGGTCATTAGGTTGCTTGATTTACCCCAGATTCGAACTAGTAGCACGGCGAAGTCATTTTTGGCTTTACACTTAGACAGTGACTCCTATTTACTTAGAGTAGGCAAAACTCCTATTTCGAAATCTCAGCTAGTTTCCTTATTAGTTCAGATGTTTTCCTAAATGTGTTTTATGTTGACGATAGGAATTCATTTTATTTAGAAAACTGAATCCTAACTAAAATATGATTTATATCCTTATAAATAGACTGGATATCAGGTATTTTTCTCTCTTAGCCAATTTTAATCTCATAAGTGTTTTTTAAGTTCTCACTAACTTTATCGTTGGAGCTTTCCCTTATCGGAAACCTATCGAAATTCTTTATTTTTAGGTACGTTAATAGCAGTGAAGGACGTTTCCATCCAACTTCAAACAAGAAGACGATCCAGTAACCGAATTATTATCATTATCGGTAGAAAGATAGAAATAATACACAAAAAAGAAAAAAAATAGAGTTGAAATTTTTTATAATAAATAAATATATAAAAAGTACAAATTGAGTTTTAATAGTTTTTGAATATGAAAAATCGAATTTAATTAATACAATCGAATTTATATTTCAAAATAAATCAATTAAATTGAAAACCTAATTATTTACAGTTCAAATGTTAATTTTAGTTTGATTTTTTAGCTTTAATTATAATCTAATATTCGACTTGAATTTAAAAAATATTTATATAAGTGATTTGATGTCAAAAATAATGACTTAAAATCTAAAAAACTAAACCTGAAATCACTCGCACCCAAACTCATCTGATCCGTGAGGATTGTTCGGCCTACTCCTTAATTTGGATCAAAAGACAGCATATTATGTCCAATTACTAATCTCTTACCTTTCTGTAGTCTTCTGGAACCACCTAATTAACATCCTCCATGCTTTTGTTTTTATTTTCAAAATACCCGTACGATTAATTATTCTGGCTTTTTTTTAAGGAAAAAAAAAACTTTTCTGGTTTTCTCAGAAGGCCTAATATGTATTTTCACCACTTTATTTGTGTCAATTTGCCAAATGGATCTTTAAATTTTGATTTGTCTCAATTTAACACCTGAAGTTGCTATTAGTACACATTTTAAACGCAAAATTGACATTTTTAGCTCGGAAGGGAGAGCGTATAATGCAAACACACTGACGTGGACACACATGTCCAAAAATTCAATAGAACATTGACACGTGGATGTGATTAACATCTCTCTGCAGTATCTCTCTCTCTCCCTTTTCCAGTCATCTACTCCCTCAGTTTTTGTTGCTTCCGCGGCTAATTTTGACTTTTTAGTGGTGCTTCTTCTCCCTGTGCTTTGACCCAAATCCAGTCATCAACCGTGACGGCATAAAGCTCCTCGATCTTCTTTCTTCAGTCCTTTTTTTTTTTAATAAAATTCCTCTCTGTTTTTGTTCCTGAATTTTGTTTCAAACTCCTTTCATCTGATTCGGTCCAAGTCGTTGTCGCTCTTGAAAAGACAGATTTTTGTTGGATAAAAGAATCAGAGGAAGGCAAAGAAAGAATTGTTGTTCGGTGAGGCAAAAGTTGTGGACTTCTTTGCAAATGCTTTGATGGGTTTTATGGTGTTTGGATTGTATGCATCAATTGTTTGTTGCAATTTCTCAAAGAGAATATAATTCAAGTTTGATTAAATTTCAAGCCGCAATTTACTTTACGATAATGATTTTTTTTTTTTTATCTACATTTTCTTTTCCTAAGCTCAGTATATCAGATGATTTATTTACCATTGTGATTCACTAATGCATGAACTGGAATTCAGAGATCGTTTGATTGTTGTTGTGGTCATGTTTCATTTAATTGCTTGTTAGTAATGGTTCTTGATAACGACCGAACTTATGGACCGATTCAACAATCTCGTATATATCGAGCACCTAACTCAATAAGGACCCTATAAACTGATCAAAGGTTCAATTTTCCCGAATTTCGATATCGAAACAGAGTTCGGTTACGAACGTGTTCCTAAAACAGGTCCACCACGATGAACGAACAGTCACCACTAACCTACGTTTTCCTCGAGAATTACCGAAAAACAATTAGTAGCCGAAAAGAATGGAAAACTCCTTCCATTATTCCCTGAAAATATGCTAACTCCTCCTATAAAAATAGGAAAAATAGGTATGAAACGGTTACTTATCCTTTTTGCTAAAAAAATTCTTACTCTTTTACACAGAAATCCTAACTTGATCGTCGGAGGCTCCCTTGTCGGAAATCCACTGATCTGTTGTTTATTTTTACAGGTAATCGCAAGGAACTTGCTGTGCATTTCACTTGTCATCATTTGGTGCGGTGAGGGTGAAACATGGACCTTTTTCCAGATCCCAACCTAAACACTTCCCAACAGGAAAACCAAACATCCAATCCCACCCTGCCAGGAACACTAAAATTTTTTCCTCAACCCAACGACACTGTCTCTGCTTTCCCAGCCACGGCAATCCCAACTATTACCCCCCAAACTGCCTAATCCCTCATCGCCGCACTATCAGCCATCGTAGCTCAGGCTCAACCCCAGCCTTTACCCCTGCAAACCACCAACCTGCCTTGGTCTTCGCAACCTCCCGCTCGGGAATCCTACTCACCAGCATTACCCTAAAACCCCAACTCTACCATCACCCTAACTACCAAACAATTTAACCCCCTTTTGGACGACCGAATTCAAAGGCAGTAAAATCGGACTATCCTGCAGTACCAAGGCAGTTTTCGATCACCCCTCTCTCGTGAAATATTATCTGCTCAATATTCACCTTCCTCACCTCAAAACCTATAGTGGGAACACCGATTCCCGAGTTCATATCGACCAGTTCCAACACACTATGCTGGTGCTCATAGCTGACGACTCCACCTTGTGCAAGATTTTTCCCCAAACCTTGGCAGACTCAGCCTAGATCTGGTTACGGAACCTGCCATCGTATTATATCGAGAATTTCGAGCAGTTCAGTGACATGTTCATCGTAAAGTTTGTGGCTGCCATTCGCCCAAACAAGGTGTCCGCCGACCTGAACTTGGTGCAACAAGAAAAGGGCGAATCACTGTAGGCCTACGTGAAAAAGTTCAATGATGTGGCCATGGACATAGAGAATCTGAACCTGGAGGTCACCATTAACGCCCTAATACGAAACATGAGGTGTCAGAATTTCAGTGACTCTTTAAGCAAGAAACCCTCCAACGACTTTACCGAGTTCATGTCATAGGCACACAAGTACATCCGCATGGATGAGGCTCAGCATCTGCACCATGCCTCTTATAGAGCATGTGTAACGTCCCCAGATAGCCGCTCATGAATATTGTCCGCTTTGGACTGAAGCCCTCACGGTTTTGTTCCTGGGCGAATTACCCAAAATGCGTCCACGAGGGTAAGGTATCCATAGCCTTATAAAGACTACTTCATTCACCTTACCAACCGATGTGGGATATTACAATCCACCCCACCTAAATAAGCTCAGCGTCCTCACTGGCTTGGGGGCCCAGTATTACACTAGTACATCGATTCGGCACTGGCTCTGATACCATCTGTAATGTCCCCAGATAGCTGCTCGTGAATATTATCCGCTTTGGACCAAAGTCCTTACGATTTTGTTCCTGGGTGAATTACCCAAAACGCTTTCACGAGGATAAGGTATCCATAGCCTTATAAAGACTACTTCGTTCACCTTACCAACCGATGTGGGATATTACAGCATGGGCATCGGAGAAGGAAGGACGTGAAAGTGCAAGAGCAGCTCGAAAAGGGGAAAACCAAGCAAGGCCGACCCGAAGAAATATCGAGAAGGCAACTGAAATAACAAATCATATGCAATTACTACTCCCCGCTTAGACAATCGAAGAGATAAAAGATTCACACCCCTAACTGCCTCTCGTGAACATATACTAGATTGGCTAAAACAGAATGGGCAGGTTAATTGGCCAAAACCCATGAGGAAAGATTCGAACAGGGATCAGGGCCTTTACTGTGCTTTTCATAGAGACAAGGGCCATAAGATCGAGGAGTATAGGCAACTCAAGCGGGAGATCGAGCACCTAGTTCAAAAAGGTACCCTAGCTCGGTTCACCAAGCAAGACGAGAGAGGGAAAAGATAGAGGTCGCCTTCTCCTTAATCGAATAGAAATAAAGCCAATCGTGGCCGACGGGCACCCGCGGGGGTCATACATGTAATTTTCGGGGGCGAGCAACGAGATCATTCTCGAAAGAGAAAGGCTAAGGAGGTCATATCCGTCTGGCGGGGGATGAGCTTGGCCACAAATACGATTCAGTTCACAGCTATCGATGGGGCACATGTTCGGCACCCGCACACAGATGCTCTAGTTGTTGAAGCAGTCATTCAAGACTTCTTAGTCCAGCAAATACTGGTTGACACAGGGAGTGCGGTCAACCTCATAACGATCCAAGCATACAGAGCATTAGGGATGTCAGACCATAGACTTGAGGAAGTCAGCGTCCCTCTAATTGGTTTGTTTGAAAGGCTTGTCCAGGTAGAGGGTCTAGTAATTCTACCTATATAGCTCGAAGATGATGCAGCGGTATGTGCTTGCTAAGCAGATTTCATGGTGGTCGATATTTCACTATCTTACAATGTGATATTCGGCCGACCTCTACGATTTGAGGTGGATGCCTGTGTCTCAATGAAAAACCTTATGCTTAAGATCCCCACAGACGACAGAGTGGCCATTTTGAGAGGAAATCGGAAGACTACTCGGGAGACGTACTTAACCATGCTCAGAGGGGTCAATCAAGGCCTGACCTTAGACGTAATGGATGTACCTGATAAGGAGGAATGAAGGGCGAAGCCGGCAGAAGTGTTACAAGTAGTCGAACTAGAGCCGGGGAAGAATGTTCAGTTATTAGCTAGAAAGACTAGGGCGGAGAAAAAAGCTCTACTTTCAACACTTCGGGAGTTCGTCGATATTTTTGCCTGGCGCATCTCAGACATCCAGGGGGTCAAGAAGGACTTAATAGTTCACTCGTTGAATGTTCGGCCAGAATGCAAGCCAATAAAACAAAAAGAAGAGAAATCATGCCCTCGAGAGATAATTGGCCATCGAGCAGAAGATCACGACTTTGCTGGAAAACGATTTCATCAGAGAGATATTTTATTCGGACTGGTTAGCCAACATCATGCTTGTCCGGAAGAGCAGTGGCAGATGGAAAATGTGTGTTGATTTTATCGATCTAAACAAAGCATGCCCGAAGGACTGCTATCTGCTGCCGAACATCGACACACTGGTGGATTCAATGACAGGATTCGAAGAGTATGCCTTCCTTGATGCCTCGGCGGGCTACCATCAGATCCTGATGGCCCCAGTAAATGAAGAAAAAATAGCGTTCATCACTCACAGAGGAACTTACTATTATCGGGTAATGCCCTTTGGATTGAAAAATGCAGGGGCCACTTACCAAAGGCTAATGAATCAGTTATTTGCCGAGCAGTTGGGGAGAAATATGGAGATCTATGTGGATGACATGATCATCAAGAGCCGAGCTTCAATAGATATGTGCACCGAGTTGAAGGAGACTTTCCACAGACTCCGAGATTCAAGCTTGAAGCTGAACCTTAAAAAATATGCCTTTGGGATACAGTCTAGAAATTTCCTTGGCTTTATGATATTAAAGCGGGGGATCGAAGCAAACCCGGAGAAGATCAAAGCGATTATGACCATGGATCCGCCTAAAATAGTCCAAAAATTTCAAAGATTGAATGAAAGGATCACAGCTTTGGGCAGGTTTATATCTTTCTCGGCCAAATGATGCCAGCCCTTCTACCGAGCAATCAGGAACCTCAAGAACTTTACTTGGACGGAAGAATGCCAGCAAGCATTCCAGGCCTTGAAGTAGTTTCTCTCAACCCCATCGCTGCTCAGCAGGCCACTAGCTGGTAAGGTTTTGTATATTTACTTATCTGTCTCAGCCGGTGCAGTAGGTTCGACCCTGGTCAAAGAAGAGGAGGGCCAACAGTTTCCTATTTACTACACAAGCAAAGTACTTCGGGGGACCGAACTCAATTATCCTATCATAAAGCAGCTAGCCCTTGCACTCATCACAACAACCATTACACTCCGTCCGTACTTTCAGGCGCACATGATTATAGTGTGTACGAACTCAAACCTGAGAAAGGTGTTATAGAGGCCAGAATGCTTGGGTCGATTAACTGAATGGGCCGCTCTCCTGGGGGAATTCGATGTTCGATATAAGCCATGGACATCCATAAAGGCACAGATACTGGCAGACTTTGTGGCTAAGCTACATGAACCAGTTCCCAAGCCAGCGAAAGTATCATGGAAGTTGTATGTGGATGGGGCCTTAAGTTTGGATGGTGCAGGGCCCGGAGTACTTTTGATAAACTCGATGATAGTTCGAATTTGAGCTATGGCATGCCTGACCTTTCCAGCCTCCAACAATACGGAAGAATATGAAGCCCTGTGTTACGGGATACAGTTGGCAATAGAAGTGAAGCCGGACGTCTTAGAGATATTCTTAGACTCCCAACTGGTGATCAGTCAACTAAAAGAAAACTTCGAAACCAAAGATCGTTTCATGATCCATTACAAAGAGCTGACTTATGCCTTGTTAGTCAGGTTGGAGGAAAAAAGAGGAGCTTGGTGTATCACTCAGATACCCCGGGCAGAGAATGTGGAGGTAGATACTCTGGCAAAGAAAGCTAGTCTCAATAGTTCGGTTGACAATGCAGACATCATTTCCATTACCATCCCACGCCCAACCTACGAAACTTTTCAGGTTCAAGTACAGGAGCCAATTGAGGGTTGGAGCTTACCTATTTACCAATACTTGATGTCAGGAACTCTGCCAGATGAACAAGCCCAACTCAAAAAATAGTTCAAAAATCAAGCTTATATGTCATGATGGATGACAAGCTTTACAGGCGATCTTTCTCCAATCCATGGGCTTTATGTGTGAGCAATGATGAAGGAGATTATATCCTTAGAGAGATTCATGAAGGAATCTACAAAGCTCATAAAGGCGCATGGTCATAGCTCGAAAAGTTCTTTTACAAGGATATTATTGGCCAACCATAGAGGTTGATGCAAAGGCTCTAGTGCAAAGGTGTGACAAATGCCAAAGTTTTGCCAACATTTCACATCAGAGCTCGATAAAGCAGACATCAATCCACAGCCTGTGGCCTTTTACCCAATGGGAGATTAACATATTGGGCCCTTTTCCCAGAGCAAAAAGACAACAGTGGTTTTTGATAGTAGTAGTGGACCACTTTACCAAATGGGTGGAAGCCGAGCCATTTTCAACCATTACACCGGTGAACGTGATCAAGTTCCTGAATAAGAACATTATCACAAGGTTCGGTATCCCCCACTCAATTATAACTGACAATGACAAACAGTTTAATTGTCAGGTTTTCAAGAACTTCTGCTCAGAGCTGAAGATCCAGCTGAACTTCACTTCAATCTATCATCCACAATCCAATGGAATGATCGAAGTGACAAATAGAACTATCTTATCCGGACTCAAGAAGCGGCTTGAAGATACCAAAGGCTTGTGGACCGAAGAACTTAACAATGTGTTATGGGCATACCGGACATCACCTCGTGCAGCAACAAGATTAACACCCTTCGCACTTACATATGGTATTCAAGTGGTCATTCACTATGAGATAGGAGTGCAAGGTGTCCGAGCATCTTCTCCTAATGCAGAAAGCTATGCCGGTCTCTTATATAACTTAGATCAGCTCAAAGAAAGCATGGAGCTCGCCCAGATATGGTCTGTAGCATACAAGCAACGCATGGCAGCTTATCACGACCGCAGGATCAGGCAGAGGTTTTTCAAGGTCGGACAGATGGTACTGAAAAATATGGTGTCTTCTCAAATGATAGTAGGAGTAGGCAAGCTAGATTCCAACTGGGAAGGACCATATACTATCTGGGAAGTAAGCCAAAATGAAGCATACAGGCTCTAAGATGTCGCAAGCAAATGGCTCCCGTGCTCTTGGAATGGACTCAACCTCAAACCATATTATCAATAGCTCGGCACTCATCACGTCATAACGAACCTTGTACTGATTCTCATTTTAATCATCTTTAATTCTTATTCGTATTATCATTTTTTTTCATTTCTATTGCAAGTTGTCACCATGATATTCTGGCCTAAATGTAAGTCTAGCAGATGTTTCTGCCTGCTGGACAAAAGTTTAATGAACGACATATTTTATGCAAAGTACTTAGCAAATTTATAGCAGAATATGTCCACAAGCTCGGCATTATCGCCAAAATTACCCGATCACTAAAGTAAGTTCGGCACAAATTGCCGCAAAACTTGCCCACATACAAGGCTAACTATGCCTATGTCCACAGGCTCTGCATTATTGCCAAAATTGCCTAATTACTAAAGTAAGTTCGGCACAAATTGCCATAAAATTTGCCCACATACAAGGCTAACTATGCCTATGTCCACAAGCTCGATATTATCGCCAAAATTGCTCTATCACTAAAGTATGTTCGGCACACTTCATCGTAAAACTAGCTAACTTATAAAGCTAACTACGCCTAGGGAAAAGTACTCAGCCTCAGCGCCAAACCCGCCTGAACCTCTAAGAAAGTTCGGCACACATCGCCAAATAACTTGATAAACTAATCATGCCATGACAGATTCACACCAAAAAAAGAGTCTGGAGAATGCTGCCACACAACTCTTGGTCTATGTGAAAAACGTTTTTGGTTGATAAATCGATCAACCTCGCCCTAAGCGGAAAGGTAGCCTCTGGGAGCATGTGTCCTCAAATTGCTCTAAGTACTCTGACTACATAGTCCCAAGGCACATTCCAGTTCGGCATTGCAAATCCCTTGCACCGAAGTATCGAAGGCAAGGTACGCATCATAGTGCACTCATTATTTACATAGCTCTTTTATTGGGCAATTTCTTTATTTAATTAATTAAGCTCGATTTCACGATCGAAAGCTATACTGAAAAGATCAAGACAACTCACCTCGTCACACATGAATATTTTGTCTGTACCAACATTCTTAGGAAGGTAAACTGAACATGAATCGCAAACTCAAACATGATGAGAAGAAAGTTCAAATTCCCATTCAATTAAAAAAGCTATTACAAGAGGTTAGTCCTTATCTGGATACACATCATCCAAGGACAGATCGAGTTCGGGATATTTTCCTTTTACAATAGAAGATATCTTGGCGCTAAACGACATGCACTTCTTAGCTAGGACCTCGAATTCTTTCTCCTCCCGCTCGGCCTCTTTCCTCTCTCGTTCGGCCTCTTTTTGCTTGAACTACTTAACTTCAGCCTGAAGAGCGGAGTTGGACTCTTTCTCCCTATTCAGAGTGTCCTCCAGCTCAACTACTTTCCTTGCAGTCTCCTCGGCCTGCTCTTGAGCCTTACAAGCCTTTTCCTCGGTCTCGCCCATCTTCGATTATAGAGAGCCGAAATTGGAATCAGCCCATCGACGCTTCGAGATGAGATCATTCATCTTCGTAATAATGGCACCAATCAGTTGGGATCCCTATAAAAAATGAAAAAGATCAGGCAATAGACGATAGACGAAAACCATCAATAAGTTCAAAATACTTACTTCGACCCGATGCCTCTTCAAGCGCTTCGGCACTCAGAGATGTAAGGGGACTGACCTCTTTAGGCACACAAGAAGCAACGTGTGCAAAGGTAGAGAAGTTCGGGTCATTGGAGGAATACTTATCCCTCTTAGCTTTCCAGAACTCGCAAATTTTACTGAGTAGAGAGCGAAGTTCTTTTGTCTCCTTCTCGATCTGGCCTTGGGGCTCGGAGGATGCTGCAAGCTCGGCCTCAATAATCAGAGTCCAAGAAACCTTAGCAACTGCTGTCACTTGCTGAGCCTCGGGAGGGGGAGTATCCACCACTTCCTCAGAGACGAGAGGCGCAATCGGAGAAGCTTTGGTGAGCTTTTGTCTTTTTGCCCTCATGATCTCGATAGCTCGGTTCATTCTCCTCATAGTTGAAAAGAGAAAATAAATTAAAATAGTGCATCAGTATCACTGAATAAGAAAATACTGTGCGTTACCTTTTCTTCGACGATAAATCGATTCCGAACTATAAGGATCTAATAGATTCCTCAAGTCCCACGTATCCCAGGCCAATTCCCTCCACCAAGCTAAAATAGGCTCCTCATCATCAGAGAGCCACAACTTTCCATCATTACAATTTGTATACCTCCCCCAAGTTATCCGTACTTGAAAGTCAGCCTAAACTCTCTCTACCAAAAAGAATCGATCCTTCCACTTCTTTAAGGACTCTGAATTCCCAGTCGACACCCCATAGCCAGACCGAGCTTGTATGTAAGTGTGGTCTTCGGTACCAGCTTGAAAACCGACCACGCGAGTTGCTCAGAACAAGTTTAAGGTCAAATCTATGCCCTGTTCCACAGCCCAAATTTGAAGAGTGGTGAGGGTCTGCCAGGCATTGGGGTGGAGCTGTCCTTTGGCCAGGTTGAAGTACCTCAGCACACTCACTTCAAAGCTCGTCAGGGGCAAGCGGACACCGGCCTCTAATTATGCCTCGTAAATGGAAATCTTCCTCTTATTGGTGAACTATGTGTTCACCCTTTGTGAGGTGTTAGGCTTGCTTGCGAAATAGTCCGGTTCAAATATCAATTGGGCAAGGAGCAAACCGAGCTCTTCCTCTCTGACCATCGCCAAGGCATTTCTTATGGCAATGCCATGTTGCAAAATAGCCTTCATATCCTTGATTTACAAAACAAAGAGTCGATATACAACATTAATAAAAAGAGGGTTAAATCAAATGAATTGAACCCTACTTACTTTTGGCATTATCGTTTAGGACATGCAAACGAAAAATGCATTTCAGGACTCCACAAAACTGGAGTGCTTGGGTCATTCGACTTAGAGTCTTATGACACATGCGAGCCATGTTTGCATGGAAAAATGACAAAGAGTCCTTTTAATAAAAAAGGTGAAAGGACTAATGGCTTATTGGAACTAATACATACCGATGTATGTGGACCTTTAAGTACACATGCTAGAGGTGGTTTTAGCTACTTCGTGACATTCACAGATGACTTCAGTAGATATGGCTATGTCTATCTAATGAAGTACAAGTCTGAAACTTTTGAGAAATTCAAAGAGTTTAAGAACGAAGTAGAAAACCAACTTGGCAAAAGTATAAAAGCCATTCGATCAGATCGAGGTGGCGAATACTTAAGCCAAGAGTTTGACAGTCATCTAAAGGAGTGTGGTATTATTTCACAGTTCACTCCTCCTGGAACACCTCAATGGAATGGTGTGTCCGAAAGGAGAAATCGAACTCTGTTGGACATGGTTCGATCTATGATGAGTCAAGCTAATCTTCTTATCTCTTTTTGGGGTTATGCATTAGAAACTGCTGCGTTTCTATTGAACCGTACTCCAACTAAAGCAGTTGAGAAGACACCATACGAGGTATGGACTGGGAAAGAACCCAATATGCCTTTTCTCAGGATTTGGGGCTGTGAAGCACATGTTAAGAAATTAACATCCGACAAACTAGAGTCCAAATCCACTGTCTGCTTATTTGTGGGTTATCCCAAAGAAACAAAGGGATACTACTTTTACTCACAAGCCGAGAACAAAGTATTTGTTGCTCGCAAGGCTATTTTCTTGGAAAAGGAGTTCCTTCTCAAGAAATAAAGTGGGAGTAAAGTAGAACTTGGAGAAATTCAAGCACCACAAACTCCTATAGAGGATGGTTTGGAAATGGGATCAAGTTCACAACCAGTTGTGGAACAAGAACCCATTACACAAGAACCTAGAAGGTCAGGTAGGGTACGTCAGGAGATTGAGAGATATGGATTTCTAATCACTGATAGTGACACTATTGAGTTAGTAGATCGTGAGGATCCTACTACCTACTGAGAAGCTATTAAGAGCCCAGACTCGGAAAATTGGCTTGAAGCCATGAAATCCGAGATGCAATCAATGTACGATAACCAGGTTTGGACCTTGGTGGATCCATCGGAAGGTGCTAAGGTAATTGAATGCAAGTGGCTATTCAAACTCAAAGCTGATAAGACCTACAAAGGTGGACTAGTAGCAAAAGGTTTTCGACAAACTCATGGTGTAGACTATGACGAGACCTTTTCGCCTGTAGTCATGCTCAAGTCCATTAGGATCTTCCTTGCCATAGCTGCATATCACGATTATGAGACATGGCAAATGAATGTCAAAACTGCTTTCCTCAACAAAAATTTACTTGAGGATGTGTATATGACACAGCCTGAAGGTTTTGTCAATCCCAAGCATCCTAAGAAGGTTTGCAAGCTTCAAAAATCCATTTATGGATTAAAGCAAGCATCCCGAAGTTGGAATCTTTGTTTTGATGAGGCAGTCAAAGAATTTGACTTCATCAAGAATGAAGATGAGCCTTGTGTGTACAAGAAGGTTAGTGGGAGCATAGTAGTATTTTTGGTCCTATATGTGGACGACATCCTTCTCATTGGGAATGATATTCCAACATTGCAAAAGGTTAAGCAATGGTTGGGAAAATGTTTCTCAATGAAAGACTTAGGTGAAGCCGAGACAATACTTGGTATTCGAATCTATAGAGATAGATCGAATCGACTCTTGGGACTAAGTCAAGAAAAGTACATAGATAAAGTACTAAAGCGTTTTAGTATGGGAGACTCAAAGAAAGGGTACATACCTTTGGCTTTGGGAGTTCCTTTGACTAAAGAACAGTGCCCTAAAACCAAAGAGGAAAGGGACAACATGAGTAGAATCCCATATGCATCTGCTATTGGATCTATCATGTACGCTATGTTATGTACTAGGTTGGATGTTGCTCATGCACTGAGTATAACCAGTAGGTTTCAGCAAGACCCTGGTGAAAAGCACTGGTCTGCTGTAAAAGGGATTCTAAAGTACCTGCGAAGGACTAAGAATCACTTCTTGGTATATGGTGGTCAAGAAGAGCTCGTCATACAAGGTTATGCCGATGCTGCTTTTCAGACCAGCACTCAGGATTCTAGATAGCAATCTGGGTTTGTTTTTGTTTTGAACGGTGGTGCTGTCAGCTGGAGAAGCTCGAAGCAAGAAACCGTTGCCGACTCAACTACAGAATCTGAGTATATTACAGCAAGTGAGGCTGCAAAAGAGGCTGTTTGGATTAAAAATTTCATTTCTGGATTAGGAGTGATCCCAAGCATCCTAGATCCATTAGAAATTTTCTATGACAATAACGGGGCCATAGCACAGGCCAAGGAGCCCCGGTCACACCAGAAATCCAAATACATACTCAGGAGGTACCACCTGATCAGAGAAATCATTGATCGTGGGGATGTCAAGGTTAGCAAGATAGCAAGTGAAGACAATGTAGCAGATCCTTTGACGAAACAATTGCGTCCAAATCTGCACGAAGCTCATTTGAGAGCGTTCGATCTTAGGGCTATGCCCAATTGGGACTAGTGCTAGTGGGAGATTGTTAGTGTAAGCCCTAGCCCCAATGCATTGTAATAAAGAACTTTGAATTAATAAAATGAGGCATTTGTTTTATCCTTTGTATTCCTGTACATATCAATTGATAAAACCATCCAAGAGTGTTGTTTCGATTTAAGTTATCATGTGTGAGGCACATGGTTGTAAGACCTTGAAATAAATGAAACATCATTCTGAATATCCCTAGTCAGTCATTGTTATGGGAATAACGATGAATTAAGACTAGTATGCTCTCTCTGATATTATGAGTTCTGTCTTACAGATCATTAGGACAAGGGTGTCAATCAGAGATCATAGATACATGTTAAAGAACATGGTATCTGGATACGATCCGCTCATGAGAACACTACATGGTACAAGTCATAAGTGTTTCTCATATGTAAGTTTTGTATTGGAGTTCTTAGACCTGAAATCTCTATGAAACTCTTTATGAGTTACTGTGTACTTTGACATACACCTAACGTGCTCGTAACAAAGTGACAAGTACGGGTATGATTGGGTATGCATTAATTCATGTTAGAGAGCATGAGAGAAGTGAAGGGATTATCCCTCTCAATAAGAGAGAAAATATCATCGGCCACTTAATCAGTGAACTGAGAAGTGTATGGCCATACCGAGATAAGATAATGAGTAATCATTATTTATCTGAGAGGTCAGTGTCACTGGAATATCAAGAAAGGAATTAATATATATAAGGATGACTAGTTCCATGCCTTATATTAATTCTGATATTTATGGGTAAGGGATTATACAAAATTGCATTGGGCCACTAAATGCCATATGCATTTTCATTTAATTTGGAATGCTATAATATCTTGCTAGAAAATATATATAGCCTTTGAATTAATTTATTAATTCATTGCCAACATTAAATGGACCTATAGGATCGCACACAAAGCATTGGGCTTAAAATACTTAAATTAAGTATTGGGCATTAATTTGGGCTTTTAATTAAAGTCAAATTAATGTATGTAATGGGTTATAAAATTGCTATTGGGCCTTGGTCCATAAGAGAGAGAAATTCAGCCCACAAGGTTTAATTTCAATTAATTAAATGTATTGTATTAATTTAATTAATTGAGTATTAAAGCCTAAAAGATTTATGATCAAATTAAATCTCTTAATTATAAATATAGGTGGCCGAAATTCCTAGAGAAAAGAAAATGAATTTCGGCACATGCTTTTATTTATTAAGTGATTTATTTGGTTAATATGTCTTATGTTTTAATCTTGGATTAATTCAAAAGAATTTAAATCAATATATATCTCTTATTTTAAAGAAGTGATAAAGGCTGAAATCTATTATCTTTAAGTATTTAATTTTAGATTTATCACTTAAAATAAAAGGATATATATTTGAAAGAAGAGAAAAACGCCAACCCTAGTTTTTTAATTCTAGTTTTGCGTGAACTCTTCCTCTCTCTCTCAAGTTTTCTTTTAGCCAATTTTTCACAAGGAGAAAGGATAGTTCCTCATTCTCTTGTGATATTGGGTAGTAATAGCAACCTAAGAGAAGTACAAAATCAAATTTTGTAGCTTCAAACTATAACCATTACACAATACCGAAAAAGAGAGCTAGCAATCTCGATTTTAAGCCGTCGGTGTAATTGTGTGTGTGAGAATAGAGGGAGTGGCGTAAAAGGCTGTTCCTTGGCATTGGTGATCGAGATCTAAGGCGAACAAAGTTATCTTAGTTGCTGGCCATCACCTAATTCAATATTTAAAAGGCATCAAAAGTTGTAAGTTCTACAACCCTAAAATTGCATGTTTCGTTTCTAGCTTTGGATATATATGGTATGTATGATAAAAATTTTTGTTTTTCCGCTTTGCCATCATGATATTCATACCATGTCATATTCCATCAAAAACAACTCTACCACGATGAACGAACAGTCACCACTAACCTACGTTTTCCTCGAGGATCGCCGAAAAAGGGTTAGTGGTCGAAAAGAACGGAAAACTCCTCCCATTATCCCCTGAAAATATGCTAACTCCTCCTGTAAAAATAGGAAAAATAGGTATAAAACGGTTACTTACCCCTTTTGCTAAAAAAATTCTTACTCTTTTACATAAAAATCCTAACTTGACCGTCGGAGGTTTCCTTATCGGAAACCTACCGGTCCGACAAGCCACAATCAGACCATGTGGGATCCTGAAGGACCAACCCAAGCCCCACCCAAACCACATGCACTTATAACATAAGTGTTTAAAATGTGTAATTTTAACAATTTCAAGTGTTAAATTGGGAGAGGTTAAAGTTTAGCGCTGACTTGACAAATGGGTGCAAATATAAGGCCTTTTCAAAATAAATAAAACAGTTTTCCTTCTAAAGGGAAATTTTCTTTCTTTTATCTAGCCACGAGCCATCGGTATTTAAAAAAAAAATTATAGGTCCTGATTCCGCACTAATTTTCTGAATAGAAACACTTTAAATGTCAGATTCTAAATTTTAGACTTGGTGAAATTCTAAGGTAAAATCAATATCTTTGATGTCCACGGTAATTCTTATCTCATTGTTCTTTACATTGATTTAATAATTTCCCTTTTCCTTAACTCACCCAACCTACCTTTCACATTAATTCAATTTGAAAAATAGACTAAAACAGTAAGAATACCTCAACAAGTCAAACCACTTGAATCTTCAATTCTTAAGAAAGAAAAAAAAAAAAAAAAGCAACAGCTGTGATTGAACAAAAGCCTGTACTTTTAATACCACAAATTGGATAGTAAAGAGCAAGTTGGCGGAATCCCATGCCCATTCTCAACAAGCTGCTCTCTTTTTACGCAAATGCAATCTTTCCAACTCTCCCAACTAAAGACTTCGCAATTACAGCATTACAATAGAATACCTTGACTAATAAGCTTTTTGCATTTTGATACTTATTCAGCCTTGGATTGTGAGATTACAAGTTGGAACACCCAACCACTTTGCCCTTGCCCGGACTAGGATCCTTTATACAACTTGTAAATTAAAATCCTAATGTGCTGTTCTGTAGAACCGTTACTTGTATGCACGCGCGCACTCACACATATCAGAAATAATTTATTTTTTGCCGTACAAATCACTAATAATCTCTCAGTCCCCCTTGAGGGAAATAGTTAATTGTTCAAATGCTAATCCAAATCTATTCATTTCTAAAACAAAGCAAAAAAAATAGAAAAAAAAAATTGATTGGAAAAGGAATTGGAAATGATAAGAACCTAAGATCGCGTGTATTAAGCAAATCCACATCTAGAGCTTGGTCGCTGTTCCATTTCTATAGTAAAAAATAGGCAAAGATTGAAGAAATTGAGAAACCAAGTTAGTATCCATGGCGGCTCCAGTTGTTAGCTCAGACCATTGATCTCATTCAATCCATCTGAAAATGAGTCTAGCTCGTATACATGAAGTCCCCTTGTCCGTCCTGGTGCCCCTCCTTGGAGTGAAGATACATCCAACACAGTCCTGTCCAATCCAAATCACAGTTGTGCCAAGTCAACAATCATGCTATTGAACCACTTGATTGCATAAGCCATCACAAATTTCCCCACAAGAATCTTAAAATTGCTATTCACAGAATAGAAAGTAGTAAAAGAAAAACAAAATAAACTCACAAGCTCTTTGATGCTTTCTCTAGGCTTGGTGTTCCACAGTTTATGATCATTTTGTTATCCACTTTAGACACTGAATGGTCCGCAGGCAGATTGATTTCTTGTGATGCTGGATTGACAGGGTAATAATTAACAACATTTTCTCAAGCAAAACAAGTATTGTGCATGTAATATCATGATAACAAGAGTAGAAATATTACATGGTTCCTGGGCAGCAGCCATAGCTCCGTCCAGTCCCAAGAGTTTCTACACCAAAAACAGAGGTACGAACAAACAGTAAAAAACCACATAAAAAAAAAATCTGTTTTATCAAAGGTAAAATATAAGTTATGGAATTTACCTTAAAGTTCTCATAGCAGTCTTCAATATTATCATTGTACAAAATGTGATCAAAGATGCCTGATGATTTTCCTTGTTCAATTTCTGCCTCTGCATTTCGCAGTCGTTTAAGTATCTGCTCTTCTGCTTCGGTGCCCCTATTGACAAAAGCTAGATCAGATCCAGTTCAGGATGATATATGATGAAAAGGTCTCTAATGTATAGGTTAGCCTGACCTTGCACGAAGGCGCTTCTCAAGAGCCTCCATTGAAGGTGGACAAATAAAGATAAAAATTGCTTCCAAAGAGCTAGCCCTAACAGATCTCGCACCTTGAACATCAATGTCAAGAATACATCTCTACAGTCCAAATGAAATAGGAAAAATCAAACTAAAAATCTTCTTGAAACAGCCAAAAGGACACATGAAGTTTGGAGATGAATGATGCAATATCAATATAACCCATTTGAGTGGTGAGCCATAATAAAAAATGCAAAGCAGGTATCAAGCCACCACAATAAGGTTAAACATATCATTCTCTGTAAATCATTTCATATACTAATCCTAATTGTTGGCATCATAGAGATTAAGTATTTCCTAGACAAGTTTTCCAACATTAAAATTTAAGTTGAATGAACTAAGGAATCAACATATCCTATATTGGCATGATTCGGCATATCTTTATTTTTCAGTAAATATGCATATTTAAAAGGGGAGAGGACGGGTAAGCATTTTACCTTCCCTGCATCTGCCACCACCTCAACAGCTTCAATACTTGTTCCATAGAGATTTCCATGAACAGAGGCAAACTCAAGGAACTTCCCACCTTTTATCTCTTTCTCCATAACACTTCTCTCAGTGAAATGGTAGTGCACCCCATCTTCCTCGTTGCTCCTTGGTGCACGAGTTGTATGGCTTACTGAAAATCCAAACATGCATGGGAATTCCTTCATGAGCATTGATATTAATGTTCCCTTACCTACTCCAGAGGGACCGCTAATGACAACTGGCTTCTCGCCATTGCGCAACACACCCTTACTCCAGGCAACAACCTCTGTCCCCAATTTTTGTCCTTGTTCCCTGACATACTGAGTGCCCACCTGCAAATAATGGAATTCAGATGCTGTATATTAATAAATTGTTTGTGCTAATTTAAATGTACAGAGTCAAACTAATTTAAATGTATAGAGTCAAATTCATCTTATTCTTCTTATAAAATTAGAGACAAACTTTATTTCACTATTTTTCTAGAAAAGAAGGAAAGGTAGAGAGAGAGAGAGAGAGAGAGAAAGAGAGTTATGAAAACCACATACTTGTTTTGTTCGATTATATACAAACCTCAAGAAACCAAATGGAGTCATCCGGCACTGATTCCTTCTTGAAGATCAAAATTCTTTGGTCATTTATTGATGCAGCTGAGTAAACCTTACATGGCTTGGGTTCTGTTCCCAGCACAATTGGAGTTATCCTAAGAAAGTGAATTCCGCAACAGATTAGTGATTGAAGATCTAACAGATCATAGTAAAGCAACAATAACATAAAGCAGAATTACGATCTCACCAATTCCCGATAGCTTTATCAAAAATTCGAACTCCAATAGATAATGGGGACTCAACATCACTACCACCAATCACATACTGCAGAAAACAGAAGTAGACTTTCACCATTAGCAGAGTGATTGACACCATTGATTACAAGTAAATAAAAAGAATGATTCGTAGATTTAAATCAAAATATCAAGAATCCATACTGTTTTATTTTGAACAGTAAGTACTGTTTCACAGTCTTTAGTTTTTAGACCAAATCCGTTCTGGTGTTCATTCTGCAGATCATCAACAACGAAAGCTGGAGCCTCACCCTGGTGACGAGAACAGCATTCAAAAATTAAATCACAATTATACAATCTTCATGAGCCACATTGTAAAGTAATAATTTAACTGCCTTCCCTGTGTGGTTGGCATCTATTTTAGCAATCCTAATGCAATTAGAGAACGGAACAAATAATTAACAGCTCACCATGGAGAAACAATGCCTCCAATACAAAGCTTCACCCTGATCAACAAACATAAAAATAAAAATAAACTAGATCAAATCAAAAGGTCCGTATTTCTTGATCTACCAAGAAAGCTAAAATCTAAGCTTAAAACAAAAAGAAAATAGACCCCGCACAACAGATACCAAAAGATGGAAAAGAAGAATCCAAACATGAAAATCAACTCCAAACAAATAAAACCCAGGTGCCAATTACCATCCAAATAAGAATACCCAGTTAAAATTTATGGCCGTTTCGCGTTAAATGTCTGAGAAAATAAATGTATAAAAAAAAGAATTATAAACAGAACATGAGCACACAATTAAGAGCATGGAAGTCAACCAACTAACAAGAAAGGCCGAGATTAAGAAACGAGTGACTGATCAATATATCCACCTATATAAAACTCAAATCTGTGGATCGAGTCATTTAATGAACCAAATAAAAATAAATAAAACAAAGAATAATGCCTTATAAATCCATCACAAAATTCAATATAGGGAAGAAGGAAAAGAAGAAACAGAATGAAACCCATGTATATACCTTTGTATATAAGCAGAAAATTATCTGCAAAATTCAATCTTTAGATGATAAGAGGCTGGAGAATTTGTTACAAAAGAAAAAAAAAAAGTATTGGGTAGTTTATAGAAAACGAGAAGCTGTTTGTGGGTATGTGGTCAAATCCAAACAAAGTTAGGATTGAAGAAGAAGCTGAAAGAGAAGGGAAACCTTCTCATATTTGTAGGCGAAAGAGAAGTTTAGTGAGAGAAGGCCTCAGAGAGAGAAAAAGAGAGTTGGCTTTTGGGTCGCATTTATTCTACGAAACAGCAAGACCGGCTCTAATTTTCTGGACTGTTTCTGAGGCGCCTATGAACTTTCTTTAATTTCTGCCCTTTTTAAAAAAATTTATATATATATTTATATTTATATTTATATTTATATTTATATTTTCATTATTTCTTCATTTTAATTAATTAATTACTATTTTCCGAGAAAGGGCTATTGTTCAAGACGCTAATTCTCACCGTGCACATCAAAATTCATCGTTAGATCGAGATATAAAAATATTATTTGTTTCGATTAACGGTGCATATCAATGGCCAAACTGTGCGTACTGCCTTATTGGATGAATACTCTTATTTAAAACATAATCTGGAAGTTTTATATATATTGTAATTATAATTATATTATTATTTTTTACCTTGTAGATCCGAATCCTACAAAAGAATCTACAAGAAATAAAAATAAAAATTTATGTTAATTACAAATTAGGGTTACGGCGACGTTTGTTTGATCCTACGTGTCATGGTGAAATGTCAAATGGTTCTGAATTTAGCTGGTCACACAGAACAAAGAACTGACGAACAAAACTACATAAAGTATTCCTGTATAGGATAATTATCATTTACCCCATAAAAATTTTAGCAATTTGCCAGCTAGCGGGTGTAAAGAAAAAATTTGTGGGCTGAATTAAATTACTTTTAGAAATCCTATGTCACAATATAATTATATATAATTTAAATTTTGTAATAAAAATAAAATTTAATTGAAAAATTTGTGAAAAGATCAATTAATCCAATTATATACTATTCAAATTATATAATAAAAATAAATTTAAACTAGTGACATTATCCAAGAAGATACAAAAATATTAGGCAATTTAAATTATATAACAAAAATAAATATTATTTTTTTATAAAATTCAGTTAGTTCCTATGCTTTGCAGTTTTTGCTCTTCTTCAAAATCAGTAACCGAAATCCAACATAATAATTTATTTCAGTTTGTTTCGTTTATAACCAAAATATTTACATTGGTACTTAAAATAGAAAATTTTCCATTACCAGTTATCACCTTCAAAATGAGAAATTAAAAGAAAATATCTTTTTTATTTTAGTATTTTCAAAAAAAGGCTATTTGATGGGAATCTCATCACACTGAAAATGAAAAAATAAAAATAAAATACAAATGTAACGTCCTTTTATGCAAATTAAATTTTTATTTAATATTTTTTAAAATTTTTAATAAAAATAGTAATAATTGTAATATGTTGCAGAATAATTTAACTTTTAACAAAAAAAAATCAGTTAATAAAAAAATGAGAATTTTATTATTTAGTTTGATGTTTACATAAAACTGTATTGAAACTTATTTTTTATTATATATATATATATATACACACACACACTTTAAAACATTTGAGGCCTAAAAAAGTGAAAGCATAAAAGCGTTGTTCTTAACTAACATATATATATATATATTAAAATTAGTTAAGAACAACGCTTTTGTGCTTCACTTTTTTAGGCCTCAAATGTTTTAAAGTGTGTGTGTATATATATATATATATATATTAGTTAAGAACAACGCTTTTATGCTTCACTTTTTTAGGCCTCAAATGTTTTAAAGTAGAAATTAGCCGTTGACAACATCCAATAATATAACTAAATCAGGGCTGTCCCCAACCTTAACTTTGAATTTGGCTTTCTTTCAATATATTTCTCCAAGAAGCAAATATTGTAATTTTTTATTTCAATTTTGTTTAATTAGTTGTTAATATTTATGCTCTACCTATATTCATTTTAGGGATATTTATAAAAGGAATTGTCAATTCACAATTATAATCATAATGTTAAAAATGTAACCACTGCATTTCTAACTTTAAATTTTTATTCGATATTTGATAACAAAGCCTAGCTAACAGTTAGGATCATTTAGACATCCGGATCAACTTGTATCACTAGTTCGGTTAGGATCACCCCAACGAAGTATTTGGTTATGCCGAATACTAAAGAGTTCGTTGAGCAACATCTAGAATCTAGAGTAATCCTGGATTATCAGGAGAAGATATCTCTTTTCTTATCCTCTTCTCCATATTAGGAAGAGATAAGGGTTATCCTATTCATGGAATGTATGAGTTTTTCATAGAAAGGGACTCTACTTCCAGCTTCCTGAATAGAGAAGAAATCTAGGCTTATAAACAGAGCCAGGATCAATTATGAAAATCAAGCTTTTTCCAGTTATTTTCTCTATCATTAGAATTACTGACTTGATCGTTTAAGTCTTTCTTGTCGAAAAATCTAGCCAATTTTGTATTTTTCAGGTGACTCACTATATTAGAGGATCCACTTTTCCTGTCCAGACATCATTTGGTACGGTGAACGTGAAACATTGACCTTTTCTCAGATCTGAGCCTTATCCCAGCCTCATCAGAAAACCAACCTGATTAGACAAGCCAACCAACACCCTCTTCCACACAACAATTCCTCCCACTAACCAATACTCCAAACTCAACACCTCCTGCAATAGCCATTCTCAACATCCCTAGCTTCACCCCTCAAATAGCACAATCCCTCCTTGCAACACTATCTGTTATAGCCATCCAAGCACCTTAACCTACACCTTTATAGCCTTACTAGCCACCCGCTAGGGATCCCCTTTTCTCAGTGGTTCCTCCTACCCTCGGATCCACCATCACTCTCACATATGAACAATTTGAATGACTTTTCGAAAAACAAATGCAGAAGTACCAAAACCAGAACATATTACAATATCAGGGTAGTTTTTGATCTCTCTTATCCATAGAATTCTTAGCCATTCATTTCCCTAAAATTCAACTTCCTAACTTACTAAAGTACAATGGAAATGCCAAACCCTGAGCCTATCTAGACCAATTTCATCACACAATGCTAATACTGACTATAAATGATGCCTCACTATGCAAAATCTTCCCACAGACATTGACTGGCTCAGCTCAGATTTAGTTTAGAAACCTTTTCGAGCACTCCATTAAGAACTTTGAATAGTTCAGTGACATGTTCATCGTGAAGTTCATAGCTGCAATTCGACCTACTAAGGTCTCAAACAATTTGAATCAAGTACTCCAAGAGAGAGCCAAACCCTTCCAGGCTTATGTGGAAAGGTTCAATACAACGACGATGGATATACAAAACTTTAATCTAGAGGTGGCAATAAATGACTGATTCAGTATGGACAAAGCTTATCATTTACAACATAGTATATATAAGGAGGTAGGTATGGAGAGGAATAACATAAGGAGAGTAACTCGGGATAAGAAAAATAGAGGTTAAAATGAATCAAGAGTTTATAGAGGAACCAACTCATCTAACCGGGCTTATACAGTTACTACTTCTTACTCAAAATATAGGAAGAAAGATAGGTTCACACCTTTTAACACTACCAAATCAAAGATCCTAACATGGATAAAGCAAAATGGATAAGTCAGCTGGCCCAGACCAATGAGGAAAGATCTAAATAAAGATCAAAATCTCTACTGTACTTTTCATAGAGATAAAGGCCATAAAATATAGGAGTATCAATAACTTAAGAGAGAGATAGAGCATATGGTGCGGAAGGGCAACCTATCACAGTTTATGAAGAAAAATGATAAGGATAGGAGACATAGGTCACTAACACCCTAGCAGAATAAGAACAGAGCTAGTTCAAGTAAAAAGGTCCTTACCAGGGTAATTCACATGATAGAAGAAGGAAAACATTGTGATGCCTACAGTGATTATAGGAAAAGGAAAGCCAAGGAAGTGTTCGCTGTCAAGTTCAACACATCCACTCATCCATAAACCATTTAATACTCAACAGCTGATGGATCTCATGTTCGGAAGCCACATATGGATGCCTTGGTAGTCAAGGCACTTATCAGGGATTTCTTAGTTCAACGAATCCCGAAAGACATGGGAAGCACGATCAACTTGATTAAACTGCAATATTTTAAATCAATAGGAGTGTTAGAAAATTTTTTATACAACATAACCATTCCCTTATTGGCATCTCAGGGCAATCTGTCAGGGTTGAAGGATTAGTGAGCTTACCTGTTCAGCTCAGGGATGACATAATAGTTTGAATGTGTAAAGCAAAATGGATGCTTGTATATCTAAGCAGAACTTGATGCTTAAAGTCTCAAATGAGGAAATGGTAGCAGCGCTTAGAAAAAATTAGAAAGAAGCTCAAAAAACTTACATCATAATGTTGAAAGAGGTCAATCAAGCTTTACCATTGGACATAATGAATACCCTAGATAGTGGAGATCAAAAAGCTAAAGCAGGAGAAATATTGCAGAGCATTGAGATTTTCTAAAAAAAAACTATATAGATGTCAACCAATAAAATAGATTCAAATAAAGAAGCCCTTGTATCAGTATTGACAAAATTTGCCAATGTATTTACATGGCAGCCATCGAAAATCATAGGCATATCTCCAGAGTGGATAACTTACTCTTTTGACCTAAATGTAAGCCTATAAAGCAAAGGAAACAAAACCATGCCCCTGAACACCAATCGGCCATGGGGGAAGAGATGAACACCTTGCTGAAGAATGGCTTCATTAAAGAAATATTCTATTCAGACTGATTGACCAACATGGTGCTCGTGAAAAGAGCCAATGGATTATGGAGAGTGTATGTATACTTTATTGATTTGAACAAGGCATGCCCAAAGGATAGTTATCCTTTACCAAATATAGATTTGCTAGTGGACTCTATAGTAGGGTTTGAGGAGTATTCATTCTTAGATACATCTGTAGGCTACCACCAGATACGACGAATCTAGCATATAAAGAAAAGATCGCCTTCATTACCTATCGATGCATTTATTACTATCGTGTCATACCTTTTGGGTTGAAAAATACAAGCACCACATATCGAAGATTGATGAACAGGTTATTTTCCAACCAGTTGGGAAAAATATGAAGATTTATATAGATGACATTATCGTAAAGAGTAAAACATCAATGGACTTGCCCAACAAGCTCAGGAAAACTTTTCTTAGCCTCAGAAAAGCAGGCCTCAAGTTAAAACCTCAAAAATGGTCTTTGGAGTACATCCAGAAAGTTTTTGGATTTTATGATTTCAAAGTGAAAAATAAAGGCCAACCCCAAGAAGATCTGAGAAATTTTAGATATAGAGCCCCCCAAGACAATTCGGGATATTCAAAATCTTAACGGCAGAATAACAACTCTGAAAAAGTTCATATCCTATTCAACTAAGCGGTGATTGCCCTTTTACCAGGCACCCAAAAACTTGAATAACTTTAAATGGACAGAAAAATGTCAGTAGACCTTTAAAGCACTAAAGCAATTCCTCATATCTCCTCTGCTACTTAGCCAGTCCTAGGTTGGTGAAATTTTGTATATGTACTTAGCTATTTCTGAAGGAAAAGTAAGCTTAATTTTAGCTTGGGAGAAGGGCACTTAGCAATTTTTGATGTATTATTCTAGTAAAGTTCTTCGAGGATCTGAGTTAAAATATCCAATCTTGGAGCAGCTAGTCTTGCATTGGTTACATCAGCAATAAAGCTATGCCCACATTTTCAAGCACACACGATAATGGTTTGGACTAACTCAAGCATTCAAAAGGTATTGCAAAGACTAGAAGCTTTCAGAAGACTAATAGAGTGGGCAGCCTACCTTGGTGAGTTTGATGTAAGGTACGAGCTGCGCCTTACAATGAAGGCACAAATTATAGTAGATTTTGTCATAGAGTTACACACACCATCACCTGAGTCAACCAAATTCTTGTAGAGCCTATATGTTAATGGGATTGCATGCTCAAAAGGAGCAGAAGTCGGTGTTGTATTAACCAACCCAGGAAAGATTTGCATTTGAGGGATGGTACACATAACCATTCCAGCATCCAACAATATAGTTGAATATAAGGCTTTGTGTTTTGGCCTACAGCTGGTGATCAAGGTGAAACCGTACTCATTAGAGATATTCTCTGATTCATAGCTAACGTTTAGTTAATTGATGGAAAATTTTAAAACAAATGAGAGCTATATGGTTCGATACAATGAATTTATTACAGCACTTTTAGCTAAGTTAGAAGGAGTTGGGAGTTTGTTGTCAATCACACAGATACCCCGTGTAATGGACTAATAGTCTAGGCGGCCGTAAATAGTATTCTCCGATGGTAAATAATATAGTGGGTATAAATACATCCAAAAATGGAAAAATATTTTATTCAACCATAAAAAAATACTAGTCACCACGAGTCTGGAAATGAAATTTGAAGTCAAATTGAGGTCAAATAGACCTCAAAAAGTAAAAAAAAAAACGAAAAAGTCACGACTCAGGTTAAATAGAAACTGGATTGATTTTATATTTGATTAGACCTTTAAAAATAGTAAATAAATTCCAAAAATTATCAAAATTTTTAGTTGAGTCCTTTATGAGGTATAGTATCATTTGGTAGAAAAAATTAATTTTACGGTAACACTAAAAATTGGCTAATCAAACTAATTTTTGGTAAATCAGATCTAAAACGAACTTCGATTGAGTCAAAAAATTTTATGTAAGCTAATTTAAATATTCTAAGTATGATGGAATCATTTTTAATAGTAATTGAGTTTTGAAAGTTGGAGAGAGAATTTAGGATAACATAAATGCAATTTTAATGGAAAATTTGGGTTAATGTGGATTGGCTTTGTTAGACCAAATCCAACCAAATCAAGGACCTATAAATTGCTGGAAAAATTAAAGAAATGCAGAAATTCTCCAGCTTTCCATCTTCTTCCTGTTTGAGCAAGCCGAACCCCCTTATTTCCCTCTCCTTTGAATTTTCTTCAATTTTCTCAAGATATCCCACTAAACCAAAGTTTGTAAATGTAATTCTAGCCCCTCTTTCTCATTATTACAGCCTCTAGTCTTCAGTTAAGAGCAATGAAGTGGTAGAATCCAAGATTTAAAGTTGGAAGTGTGAAATCTAGGCAAGTGAAATTAGAGTTTTTAATTTAAATTAAAAGGGTAGTTAGATGAATTAAGGGTTGTAGATGTTGATTTTGATGTTTTATTAATGAAAATAAGCTAGTATAAGAGGATTTTAATAAGTTAAAATTATGGTCATGTGTAGAGAATAAAGAAAGTGAAGGAGTTTCTAAAGACAAAGGAAAAGGAAAGGAGAATTAGTGTGCCAAGAACAAAGCCAAGGTTAGTAAATGCAAAAATCCAACCATTTTCCATTTAATTGCTGTAATTTATGCTTAGGTTTATGAGTAATTAATGTTAAATATGTATTAACTAGCATGAAATAAAGCTTAATTAATATTTAGAAGATGAACAAGTGTTTGATTGAAGACAAATTAAGCTTTGCCGAATGATTAGGGAAGGAAAACAAAATGAAATTATGTTATTTTAAGAAAAATAAAATTGTAAAAGGCATGAGTAATGACGATTAAGTGTATATTAATTTATTGAGATTTTTCTATAATGATATATCACATGTATATTTAAGCATGAAATTATGCATAAGTTGAAAAAGACATAGTTTAAATTATTAACGAGTAATTAAGTCTTGTACTAAGTTATTGTAAATATATAAGTAAGTTACAATGATAAAATGAGATATATAAGAATAAAAAAATAAATAATAATATTAAATTTTACCCTTAGTTGTCTGGTAATAAAATCTAGTACAAGATATAGTTGGCTAGCCATAAGGACACATTTACCTTGGTCCGAGTCATGGTGACTCGGTTTGGTAGGCTAATAATGATCTACCCCATGGCACATGTTCACATATTACAATGTTGATGCTCTGTGATCCTTTGGGGTCATCCACTGTCGGGCCTTCAGGTCCATGTCCCGTGTATCCTGTTCAGAAATTTCTATCGAGATGACATTGGGGGTAAGATTAAAAAAAAGTAAAATAAATAAAATAATGGTATGTAATATATATAAGATTATCATATAGGAATTATGAAAAAAGAAAGAAATAATAAAATGCACTGATAAGGATAATAATCAATAAATGGTAATGAAAATAAAAAAAATAGAAAAAAATATATATGTATATGTACATGAGATGGGAGTTTAATTAATTAAGTTAAATTATGATTTGTATGTGTACTTAAATTATTTGTTCTGAATGAAAAATTCTTGGATATGCATTTACCACTAAGCATATTAATGCTCAACACGTAGTTTTATTTAACTACGTGTAGGTTTCCATAAATTTATCGGAGCAAGCATACTAAAGAAACCTTGAAGCTGGACCTTGGATAGTTTAGTTGTAAATATTTTATTAACTCTTTTAGCATGTATATGTAAAAAAAAATATTTATGAAGTTGTATAAGCATGTATGGATAAAGATTAAAGCCAGATTAGTATCTCAATATACATTATGTATGAATATTATATGAGACTGCTTAAAGTAGTTAGATGAGAAATATGTATGATGAATGTATATGGATATGGTTATGCCCCTGAAGGGTTGTGGAAATTGCTTGCTTGTAGGAGGGTAGGCTAAAAATACAGACGTCACCATGCCAAAATTTCTATAAAATAGGTTTTAATGGAGTTTAGGTCATAAAGCATAAATATGATTTTAATCAAAGACTTGTCCAATATTGCTTGTTATGTACGTATAGTTTAATGGAGTAAGGGTGTTACACCCCGAGCATAAAATCAAGAAGCAAATGCCCTAGGAAAATGAGCTTCCTTTAAAGGCACTATACAAATAATAAATACCATTTGGGAAACAATCTCATAACCAACTTATGAAACTTATCAGCTCTAAGTGCAAGAGCTAATGAATGGATGGTGTCATCATATCTATTTGTACTTTACTTTAGGAATTTTGCCAAAAGGCCAGGTACAAGCTCAAAAGATTATCAGAAGATTAAGTTTGTATGTTGTACTGGATAAAAAAGTGTATCGATAATCTTTCTCGCATCCATGGACATTATGTCTAAGTATGGAGGAAGAAGATTATATCCTAAGGGAAATTCATATAAGTATATGTGGAACACATGAGGGAGCACAGGCTATAACTTGAAAAGCACTCTTGCAAGGGTATTATTAGCCTACAATGGAGACGGACATTAGGGATTTAGTTCAAAAGTCTGACAAATGCCAAAGGTTTGCCAACATTAAATACCAAATCTTAGCTCAACATAAACCAATCCACAATCCTTGGCCTTTTGCCCAATGGGAAATTGATATCCTGAGGCCTGCCCCCAAGTAATCGATCAGCGAAAGTTTCTAGTGGTGGTTGTTGACCATTTCACAAAGTGGATATAAGCTGAACCCCTCACCACTATGACACCTGCAAACATAATCAAATTCCTACAGAAGAGTGTTATCACAAGATTTGGAATTTCGCACTCCATCATTGCAGACAATAGGAAGCAGTTTGGCTATCAAGCTTTCAAGATATTTTGCTCAGAGTTGAACATGCAGTTGTGCTTTACTTTAGTTTACCACCCTTAATCCAATAGAATGACTGAAGTAGCCAACCGGACAATCTTATCAAGGTTGAAGAAGAGGTTGGACGAAGCTAAGGGACTTTGGATGGATAAGCTTAACAACGTGTTATAGGCATACCAAACCTCACCATAAGTAGTAACTGGAGTAACACCATTCTCTCTTACATATGGCATTAAAACAGTCATTCCTTGTCAAATAAGAATTTTGAGCATTCGAACTTCACAATATGATGGAGAAAATAAAGCCAACCTCCTTTATCACCTAGATCGGCTATAAGAGAAAAGAGAGCTCACCCAAATTCAATTGGAAGCCTACAAGCAATGAATGGCATAATACCATAAATGAAGAATGAAGCCAAAGTCCTTTCGAGTAGGACAACTGGTTCTCAAAAAAGTTGTAGGAGGTTAGACCACCGTAGGGGTAGGTAAAATGAACCCGAATTGGGAAAGGCCATATCTAATCCACAAAGTTATCAATGGAGGTGCTCTCAGGCTCAAAGATCTCTCCGGTAAAACCTTGTCATGCTCATGGAATGTTTTAAGACTCAAGTTGTACTATCAGTAATTCGGCATTATCACCATCCCAATTTATTTTTTAAGTATTTTTGGCATTATTGCCATTTCAATTGTTTCATTTTAAGCATTTTCTAGCTCATCGACTGAATCACCTACCGAGCATATGTCCAACAAGAATAACAAGCTCAATAAAAAGTTATTCAATATCAACAATATTGATCCTTTTTATTTTACTATTAACTCGTCGACATTTTTTCCAACCGAGCATATCTATGAAAATAGTTTCAATAAGTCCAAGTGACCACGAATAAACAAGCAAATTACTTCGGTCATTTCGCCAAATACATAGATGATCATTAAGTTCAAAATCACTCAAAAAGCTTTAATGGTAGTTATGCCAACCAAGCATAATTTGATCTAGGTATTGTGAAATGAACAATTTTGCAATTTCGATTCAAAGCAAATAAATAAAGTTCAACAAACAAAAAAATAGAAATTAATTTAAGATAATAAATCAAATACAATTAATCCTCATTTGGATATACTTCATCCAACAAGGATAGTTTGAGTTTAGGATATTTTCCTTTACTATGGAGGATAACTAATTACTAAAGGCTACACATTTATCAATAACTAACTACATAGCATTTTCCTCCAACTCTTGAACATTTTTTCTCGAGCTCCACCTTTTCGAACTTGATTTTTATAGCTTAATGCTGATTGTTTGGGCACTCTTTTTCTTCCAAGCAAGAGATGCTTTTAGCTCGAAATGTAACGCCCCTAAATTTTTATTTGTTGTGCATGATTTTATAATTACGCATGATTAATTATTTTATGATAAGTTTAATAGTGATTAAATTTGATTAGGATAGAAAGGTTGTAATGAGTGCTCCGTTAAACGTGTTCGGGCCAGGAAAATCTGAAAATAGATGACCCGACGGATAATGTGAGATTAATATCAAATATGAAAGTAAGTGTTAAATGGAGTCTAGTGGTAAAATTTGAGTGATAATTGAGGTCAAATAGACCTCCAAAAGGGCAAAAAAAAAAAAAGAAAAATTTTACGGTTCAGCGTAGGTTTGACTAAGATTTTGACTAAGCAATTGGAGGCCTTATAGACCTCCGATTGAATTCAAATTTCATATACATGCTATTCATAGTATAGTGACACACGAAAAATTAAAAAATATCAATTCTAATAATTTTGAAAATTTGGGTTTTGGATTGGCCGCACAGGCCATTGAAGCTAAAAGTGTATCGAAAAGATGTCGGAATGAGCTGAAATTTTTACCATATTTTCTTGAATATATAGTGACACTTGGGGAAATATTTCAGGTCAATCTGATATCGGGATCAAAAATTCATATTTCGAAGCAAAAAACCAAAATCGAGTCATTAAGAGGATCAAATTTGGAAATTTGACCATAATATTTTATATGAGATGATATTTTGGTGTAAGGATAATGTGTGTGTGAGCTTATGATGGTAGGATAAGCCTAAAGCCCTAGATGAGTGACAAGTGGCCAATTTTGAGGCCATTGGATTAAATAGTTACACAATTAATCTTGGCCTCTCCTTTTGCATATTTTTAGCACCCTATATAAGGATGAAATCTACGAGAATTCTCTGGAAAAATAAATCATCTTCTTCCTTTTTCACCCACAAATCTGAGACACTCATTTCCTCACCCTTTCCTCCATTTTTCTTTTTCCTAAGCCTTATCTATCCACATCTTTAGCTGAAATTACACGCCTATGCTTAAAAATCACTATTATTTCACATAAAAAAGAGCTTGCACCAAGGGAAGGCCAAGAAATATAAGGGATAAGGTAAAAAGCCTTAAATACACTTTAGTGATTTTGAAAGATTGAGCTAGAATTTAAGTAAGATTTTATTCCAGCATATAAATTAGGGTTAGGAGAGCTTGTTAGTGATTTTATATTGTCCAAATTAATGTGCTAAACTAGTGTTTTATTGTCTTGAAAATTCATCCAAAAGAGGAGCAAATAGGGGAAGGCCATTCTAAAAAGGGAAAAGGCAAGGAAAGAGAAGAATAGGTCTCAAGGAAGCTTAAATAAGGTTAGTGGATACAATTTATAATTTATTTCAATTATTTCAATGAATTTCACTTGAATTTTCCTTTATGTAACTATATGAGCAAGTGCTAAATGATGATTTGATTTGATATAATTTGATATTATGATGAATTAGTCAAATATACACTTGAAATAATGAAGAAAATTAAATGAAAGGCCATGATACTCAAGTGGCCGAATGATGTCCAATGGGTAACTATGATGTATGTTAATGTTAAATTAACCTTTTGTTACAAACATTTTAAGGTATAAGGAAGCTACTAGACTTGATAAATATGGAAAATAATAAATGTACATGATTGGGTGTAAGTATACAAAATGATAAAAAATTTAGGTGCTTGAGAATTTATATGTATATTAAGCATATTATGATATAACGATGTTCAAAATGATAAATGAAATATGTGTGATGGGATGAAGAAAAATAAAATAATTGATAAGTGGAAATTTTTTATTGGGCGAATAGCTTATTTATGTATAAGTGATTAAATTGGCCATATTTTGGCAATATTCTGTATTTTTCTGAACTATGTGTAGTTAATAAAAATTAAAAGAGTGAGAAATGGAATTCTAAATATGTGGACATAAGGCAATTAATATTTATAATGATATAAAAATACTGAAAAATATGAAAATTAATAAAGTATTATGCCTTTAGTGTCGGTGGGTAACCCATGACCCTAGGATAGTATGACTAGCCATAGGAGCACTTATCCTGCGATGTTCTATTCTACTCTATTATTCTCTGCTCTGTTATACTCTGCTCTGTTATCTGAAAAAATATACTAAATATTCTGTTACTCGGCTTATTATTAATCGTTCGAGGAGTAGTCACATACTCTTAAGCAGTGTGGACACTCCCGGTGACTGAATTTGCTTATTCGCTTATCTGGTTCATGAATTTTCCTGCTGTCAATAACTAAGAGTAAAATGGTAATTTTATATAAAACTGTGAAAAAAGGAGAATTTTGACTTTAGAAATATTGAAAATGTGAATAAAAATAATAAAGATGAGAAAGGAAGTATGTATGTTTAACAAGGGTAAAATTGTAATTTTACATACAATGAAGGGTATAATAGTCAATTGCTTGTAAAACATAATTAAAAGAAATAAAATAGTCCATTTGAATAAAAAGGGCAAAATTTGTAAGTAAGAAAGAGTATAGGGACCAAATGGTAAATTTACATTGAAGAAATATTTTCAGGGACTAAATGGTGATTATGAAATTAAAGTTAATTTGGTGTCGAAAGATATTTACTGAGTCGAAATTGGAGTTAAAATGAATAAATATGAAAATATCAACCGAAGGTCAAAGTTGGTCAACATAACAGGAAAAGTCAACTATAAGGGTAAAATGGTCAAATTCTACTCTGACAAAAAATTATTGAAATTAAATAAGAAAGAAAAGTTTTGAGATCATTTGACGAGTAATTGGACATGAATTGAATAAATTATGAATTTATGAAATTATATGAGTTTAATGAAATGATAGCGGTTAAATTGAATTAAATAAACAAATTAAGTTAGTTGAAATTTTTTGTAAATGTATCCACCACTAAGCAATTAGATTTTCTTAGCGTGTAGTTTTATGACTGCGCGCAAGAATAGGTGCTAAAGAATGAAAATTGAAGGATGAAATGGCATGTACATAGAAAACCATGATTTTGGACCTTTGTCTTGTAATTATATATAAATTATTATGAGAATTATTGGCATATGATATTAACTTAATATATGAGTTTGATGAATGCAAATGAATATAGTATGCATTAGATGTGTGTGAATGTGTATGATGAACTGAGATTATAGAAGTGCAATGAGTTGTTAATTGGAGTCTGGGAGTAGGAGGAATATTATTGGGAGTGCAATTTGACTTTTTACAGGTTTGAGAACTAAGGAAAATTAAGCCGTTATATTACAAATTTTCCGTTAAAATCAAAATAACAACTTAGGAAGGCGTTACACGAAAGCTTTTTTCTCAATTTCCTCGACCCTCCTCTCGATCGCAATAACTTTAAGCCAAAAATCATTTTAGCTTCACATGCAAACTAGTTGAAGCTTGCTCAGCTCGGTGCCACTTTGAGATCAACGTGTTCATTTTAGCAATTATGACACCCATAATCATCAACCCTTACAAAAGAAAAGAGTTAGAAGATAAAATAAAATGAAATGAAGAAAACTCTGGCTCAACAACAGCTTACCTCCACCTAGTGCCTTTTCACCATGGAGGATAACTGCTCGGCATTCAAGTTGACAAAAGGAGCCACTTCGCTTACACATGAGACCACATGAGCAAAGGTGGTAACTTCGTTATTTTTCTTGGAGTATGCACTCCTTTGCTTTTCCTAGAACTCTATAACCTCGACAGTCAGAGTTCGGATGTCTTTTTCACCAGATCCTTTGACCTCAGCTGCACCTTGAACATTAATAGTTAGCGAACCAGTTGATAAGTGTGGATTATATATAGTTTTTGATATATTTTTAATTGTGTTATTTAGTTTTTTTGGTTTTATTTAGGTTAAATTCAAGTTAATGTGTTAATATTTATGTTTTTGAAGTTAATTCTATGTTCTGTTTGATTTTCAGGTTTAAATTGTTAATAAAGGGCTTAAATTGCAAAAAGGACAAAGTTTAGGGCCAAAAGTGCAAATATGAAGAATTATTACGAGAAAATTGACGTTCAGTACAGAGCCTTTACACGTGACCACGTGAAAACACTGAAAAAATTCATCCGTGGCCACGTGAAGAAATGAAGCATTAAACACATGGCCACGTGAATTGCCAAGTATTTTTCATCTATGGCCACATGAAAAATCAAAAAGAGAAGCATATAGCAAACACGTGACCACGTGGATTCCTAGTGAAGGACCACACGTGGCCACGTGTGAGAAAGAACATAAATACACGTGACCACGTGTTCAATATCAAAGAGAAGGGCGTGGCCACGTGATGCAATTTCCTCTTCGCATAGTTTTTCCTCGAGTTTCCTGTTTGGGCAAAACTTCCTGTTTTGAGTAGAAAAATTACTTCCAATTTAATTCTAAGAGTTTGAGAAGAAATTTATAACTTCTTTGGCCTATAAATAGGAAGCTAAAACACAGAAGAAGGGGATCGATTTTTAGAATTAAGCTTTACTTTTCTTTAGTTATTTTACGTTGCTTTGTTTTTACTATTTTCTTGAATACTTTGTTTTAATTTTAAGAATGGTTTGTGAGTAGTTTTCTTTAACTTTTGCTAAAGGATACTTGAATCCTTAACTTGTATTGTTATGACTTAAGTTGTTCTTCAATTCAAATACAAGTTGATTATTTCTTGGTTCTTAAATCTAGTCTTGTCTTTTCTCAATTTTAAGTTGATTATTAACTTGATTAAGCATTGGTTAATTAATTGGTTTAAGTTGATTAATGACTTGCATGCTCTTAGGTTAATTTAGTTGGATTAACGCATGATTATAATCTAAATAAGCTATAATTGTGTGTTGATTTGAGTAAGTTAAGATTAAGAAAAGTGTAACCAAGAATAGGTTAAAGTTAAATCTCTTGAGAAAGGCTTTAATAGACATCTAGGAGAGTTAATTCAGTTCGTTATGCTAAGTGTTAAGTTTATCTGAATAAGAAAATTTTGATGCTTGGAATGATAATCTTGAATAAAGTTATCTGGGTAAATTAAACTGAATTCTCCATAATCACTTGTATGTTTTCTTTTATTTAAGTCATAGCAATACTTGTTAAGGTGGATAGTCTTTTAGTGAAAGTTGTTTTTAATATTGATTTTTACCTCATTCAATTTACTTGCTTTCAATAGATCTCTTCTTTACTTTAGCTTTTTTAATTGTTTTATTTTGGTTTAAATTATTGTTTTTAGTTTTAATTCTTTAATCATCACAAATTTGGGATTTCTCTTCTTTCTTTTACACACGAAAATTGGTTTCGAAATTGAAATAGCACATACAAGCACGAGTTTCTCTTGGGTTCGATATTTTGGGTCATAATCTTATTTCCCTATATTATCAGCCGATCTAGTACACTTGCTAGACACCGATCAAGTTTTTGGAGCCGTTGCCGGGGAAACATTGGCGTTTGTTTATTTATTTTGATTTTAAAGTGATTTTTGTGTGTTTTCTTCTCTTCTCCATTTAATTTTTTATTTTCTTTTTAATTGACTAGTGGTTTATGGTGAGAGACAACCCCATCCTACCATTAGACCCTGAAATTGAGAGGACATTCCATAGGAATAGAAGAGGCAATATGAACGACCCAGAAATAGAACAACCTATGAATGATCCACCACCTAGGATAGAAGAGCAAAACATACCCCTCCAAGCTCCCGGGAATGGGTATAGACCTAGAACCTTTAAAGAATATGCTATTCCTAGGTGGAATGAAGAACATAGAACTATTAGGATTCTTTACCACCAACCCTTTGAGATTAAACCCGCTACCATCACTATGGTACAAAGAAACCAATTTTTGGGTTCGGATATAGAGGATCCTACATAACACTTGGATATGTTCTTAGAAGTTAGTGACACTATGCAAATTCCTAATGTATCGACTGATGCAATTAGATTGAAACTCTTTCCATTCACCCTCATAGGAAAAGCTAGGGATTGGCTACAAATGCTACCAAATCAATCCATCCATTCTTGGCAACAAATGTAAGAGAAATTTCTGTGCAAATTCTTCCCACCCATCAAGACTGCCCTCATTAGAAAATAAATTAGTGATTTTCAACAATATTATGAGGAGCCATTCCATAAAGCATGGGAAAGATTTAGAAGACTTTTAAAAGGTTGTACTCATCATGAAGTTCCTGCTTTTCAATTGATGCACATTTTTTATGCAGATGCCCATCCATCAACAAGATCTTTGTTAAATGCAGCTTCAAATGGCAGTTTCATGAATTAAATTCCCGAGGATGCATTTTTGCTTCTTGATGAGATGGCTACCAATGATGCTCAATGGGCAATCTCTAGAGCAACTCAAAAGAAACAGGGAGTTCATAATATTGATGAAGTAGCTATGTTAAGAGATCAAATGGAATTAATGAGAAAAGAACATTTAAAAGAAATAAATGAGCTTAAAGCTAAAAATATTTCTATGTTGTCTAATGAAGTTGATTCTTATGCAGGAATTTCAGGACCTTTGGGAATGAAGAATACTGAAAATATGGTAGAAGAAGTAAATGCCTTGAACCCATATAGCAATACTTACAATGCGGGATGGAGAAGCCATCCAAATTT
Organism: Excoecaria agallocha; assembly: GCA_037975025.1. Taxonomy (NCBI): domain Eukaryota; kingdom Viridiplantae; phylum Streptophyta; class Magnoliopsida; order Malpighiales; family Euphorbiaceae; genus Excoecaria; species Excoecaria agallocha. The sequence goes on along the minus strand of CM075808.1, from coordinate 40,746,282 downwards.
TTCATGGAGGGAAGATAATCAAGGTTCTTCTTCTAACCCTAATCCTAGACCCTAATTTAACCATAATCAACCTCCCAATAATCAACTTCCATACCAAAATCAAGCTCCACCACATTACCCAAATCAATACCCATCACAAGCATACCACCAACCACCCGATTTTCAAAAACCTCCCCCTCCTCAAGAAAAGAAATCCAACAGTGAAGAAATGATTGCAAATTTTATGGCCTCCCAAAATTCGATTTTAGCTAGCCAAGATGCTAAATGGAAATCACAAGATATTTGGATGAGAAACCAAAAGGCATCAATTAGGAACTTAGAGAACCAAATGAAACAACTTACTAGTTCTTTATCAAATCGTACTCAAGGGACATTTCCATCCAATGTAGATCGAAATCCAAAAGAGGAAGTCAAAGCAATCACCTTAAAGAGTGGAAAAGAGTTAGAGAAGACTGAACTTGGTAAGAATTCTTCCGAAAGGGTGGAACCGACAACGGAGGTAAGTGTTTCTAATTCTGAAAATAATGAAAAAATACCTCCTACGGTTAAGAAGGGTAAAGATAAAGAAAAACTTGTTTCTACTGTTCTTGATGAATCTCAATTACCTTTTCCTATTCTAGCTAGAAAAGAAAAACAAAATGAACAATTGAGTAGATTTTTAGACATGTTTAAGAAGCTACATATAAACTTATCATTTGCTGAAGCTTTATTACACATGCCTAAATATGCTAAATTTATGAAGGAATTATACACTAATAAGAAAAAGCTAGAAGGCATAGGAATGGTTCAACTATCCGGTAATTGTAGTGCCATATTAACCAATAAAATTTCTAAAAAATTAGAAGATCCCGGTAGTTTTACATTGCCTTGTGAACTAGGAAGAAATTTTGTTGGGCATGCTTTATGTGATTTAGGTGCTAGTATTAATTTGATGCCTTATTCAATTTACAGGAAATTGAATCTAGGTGATTTAAAGGAAACCCAAATGACGCTTCAATTGGCAGATAGATCGGTGAAGTGGCCAAAAGGAATCATTGAGGACTTATTGGTTAAAGTAGGAAATTTCATATTTTCGATTGATTTTGTGGTGATGGACATGGAAGAAGATAGGAAGGTGCCATTAATCATAGGGAGGCCATTCCTGAACACCGCAAGAGCCTTAATTGATGTTCATGGACAAACGGTCACTTTGAGATTCAACGAGGAGAAAATGAGTTTCAATGTCAATAAAATTTTACAATACCCCTCGTATGATTTTGAAGAGTTTATTCATTTTGTCGATGAAATTCAAGAATGTGTCAATACAAAACAAGAGAAAATCATTCTCAATGACGAGCTTCAAAGTTGCTTAATGCATTCTAAGACAATGGAAGAGTTGGAAGCAAAGGAGATTAAGTTGGTACAAAATCTGGAAAAAGAGTACAGTGAACATGATGAAACGGAGAATGAACCGTCCCCTCCTAAGGGAGATTCTGAACTTAAAACACTTCCATCTCATTTAAAATATATCTTTTTAAGTGATAATGCCGATCCGGTAATTATTTCATCTTTATTGACAGATTTGAAAGTAGAAATGCTCATTGAAATCCTCACGAAGCACAAAGGAGCAATTGATTGGGCAACATCTACCTTGAAAAGGATTAGTCATTGCACACATTGTAGACCCATGACAGATAATTTTAAGCCGGTAGTACACCCTCAAAGAAGGTTCAATGAACATGATAAAATTCAATAATGGTTATATGACAATGCAACATTTTATAAAGAAAAGACCAAACGAAAGATGAAATCAAAGCGGCTCAAACCATACCAAATCGGACAGCAAGAGGTTGCTGAAGCAACCATGGTTCTTCAAGATACTTAAAAACAGTTTGGAGAGTCTAGCTGGAGACTCTAAAAACTCAAAACTTCACCTTTCTATCTCTTTTACGTTTACAGTTAAGTTTTTGTGTTTTTATATTTTGGTTGTTTGTGTGTTTTGATTCATGAAAAAGGTGAGTAACCTGAAAAAGAATTGGTGTTTTAAAAGCTTGAAATGAAAAAATTGCATTTAAGGAAGCTTAATTGTGCGTATGTGTTCAAAGATGCAGAAAAATACATGGACACGTGACCACGTGTGGCTTTTCCTTTGCCATCACGTGGTCACGGGTTGCTGCACTACCAAAGACCATTTAAATAACGTGACCACGTGTATTTCACATGAAAAACATCACGTGGCCACGCCTATGTGTCCTGCCCCATTTAACTTTAATTCACGTGACCACGTGGATTCTAAGAGAAGGACCACATGTGGCCACGCATACTCTTTGCACAAAAGCACACATGACCATGTGTGGGTCTTCCTTTGAACCTCACGTGGCCACGCCCCATCACACTGCCTATATACACATTTTCACGACTCTTTTCTTTCTTCTTCTTCATCTTATATTTGCTTTCACCCCACCATCACCAAATTGACTCAATCTTCTCTTCTTTCTCCATATTGTCTTTATTATTGTAGGGTTTTCACAACTCGCACACACCACTTCCACTTTGTGCTGCTATTTTGGTTCGGTTCTCACATTCAATGATGGCAGGAAATAGGAAGGTTGAGTACTTTTTCCACCAATTTTGGCAGCGGTTTCGTCCACCTCCACCAGAATAGATCTTCATTTGCTGTGGATAACAAAGTTTTGAGGAGGGGTAGCCTCCTTTCAGGGAGTTTGTCTTCAACTTTTCTTTTCTTTTTCATGAATCAAACTTTGTTATTTTGTGTTTTGTGTTTTGTTTTCTTTTATTTTGTTTTGTTTATTTTTTGTTTGTTTTCTTAAGTTTGTAAAACGTATTGAAGACTTATGTAGTTCACTTTTTCACTTAGTTTTTCCTAGTTACTTCAAAACTTTGAACAAATTAAGCTTGAATATGGAATATGCATTTTTTGAACCATTGCTTAGCAAAAAAACATTTATGTTGTTTAATATGGCTTTGGGTAGGTTAATCTTCAACTTGATAAATATTTGTTAGTTTTCAAATTCTTAAAAGAACTTAGACCAGTTTTTGACTTAGAGAAAAAAAATCAATACAATGAAGTAGTGAAGTAAGAAAATTTAGAATACTAGAACCTTCCTCATCACCCTTCAAAGCATATGAACAACTCAAGCAACTTAGAAATGATCTAGGCAACAATTTTCTTGATAAAATTTCTTAAAAGACTTTTATCCTACATTGATGAAATTATCTTTTGTTAAGCCATTTTGAGCCTATAAGGTATGCTTAATGCGTACCATTAATATTTTCTTGTTACACCAAATATTTTAACCATATAACCTAAAAAGCTTTTATCTCACCCTATGGAATTGGCCACTTTAGGATTAAATGGATGTATGAAAATATTATAGTTTTATTGGGTTTAGCAAGAAAATCTTATGAAAATTCATTGATAAAGTAAGAAATTTACCTTGTATTACCTTGAGGTTAGCTTGTGAATGCTGGTTCTTGAAAAAAACGTTTAAAGTTTGAGAAAAGGAAAAAGAAAGAAAAAGAGAGCTAGAAAATATAAAAAAAAATATAACTGTGGGGTAGTACAAGGAAAAATGAAAAAAATAATGACTTCTTGATAAAAGGGCATAAAGAAAGTTTGGAATCAAGGCAAGGATGAGCAAAATATCTATTGATTAAGTTATGGGGTTTAGTGATATATTTTTGTCTTAGAGTGGCTATTTCTTTTGATTATCTTTTATCCATTCTTTGGTAACCATTCCCTTAGCCCCATTACAACCCTTGAAAGACCTATGTGATTTTAAGCTTGTTTTGAGTTATTTAGCGGAGATGACCTTCGGGTTCTGATGCTAAAGGAGAGGCTTATTGTGTTTCTAAAGTTTCAAGCACGAAACTGATTGTATGCTTATGCATTTATATATTCTATACTTCATTACCTAGTTGTGTTGATGTTTTGATTTTCAAAATTGCTTAAAATGATTTGGTCTTGCACAAACTCAAGGAAACTAGCTTATATTCTTTTGTTTGAAGTTGATCTATTTAGAGATTATGTTAAGTGCTTTAGTTAAAATGCTAAGCTTGGTTTTGAAATTGCATATCTTTGTTCAAGTTTGATGGTTTTGAAGGAGGGTTTGTTCTAAATTGCTTGAGGGCAAGCAAGATTTAAGTGTGGGGTATTTGATAAGTGTGGATTATATATAGTTTTTGATATGTTTTTAGTTGTGTTATTTAGTTGTTTTGGTTTTATTTAGGTTAAATTCAAGTTAATTTGTTAATATTTATGTTTTTGAAGTTAATTCTATGTTTTTTTTGATTTTCAGGTTTAAATTGTTAATAAAGGGCTTAAATTGCAAAAAGGACAAAGTTTAGGGCCAAAAGTGCAAATATGAAGAATTGTTGCGAGAAAATTGACGTTCAGTCCAGAGCCTTTACACGTGACCATGTGAAAACATTGAAGAAATTCACCCGTGGCCACGTGAAGAAATAAAGCATTGAACACATGGCCACGTGAATTGCCAAGTATTTTTCATCCATGGCCACGTGAAAAATCAAAAGGAGAAGCATATAGCAAACACGTGACCACTTGGATTCCTAGTGAAGGACCACACGTGGCCACGTGTGAGGAAGAACATAAATACACGTGACCACGTGTTCAATATCAAAGAGAAGGGCGTGGCCACGTGATGCAATTTCCTCTTCGCACAGTTTTTCCTCGTGTTTTTTGTTTGGGCAAAACTTCTTGTTTTGAGCAGCCAAATTACTTCCAATTGAATTCTAAGAGTTTGAGAAGGAATTTATGACTTCTTTGTCCTATAAATAAGAAGCTAAAACATAGAAGAAGGGGATCGATTTTTAGAATTAAGCTTTACTTTTCTTTAGTTATTTTATGTTGCTTTGTTTTTACTGTTTTCTTGAACACTTTGTTTTAATTTTAAGAATGGTTTGTGAGTAGTTTTCTTTAACTTTTGCTAAAGAATACTTGAATCCTTAACTTGTATTGTTATGACTTAAGTTGTTCTTCAATTCAAATACAAGTTGATTATTTCTTGGTTCTTAAATCTAGTCTTGTCTTTTCTCAATTTTAAGTTGATTATTAACTTGATTAAGCATTGGTTAATTAATTGGTTTAAGTTGATTAATGACTTGCATGCTCTTAGGTTAATTTAGTTGGATTAATGCATGATTATAATCTGAATAAGCTATAATTGTGTGTTGATTTGAGTAAGTTAAGATTAAGAAAAGTGTAACCAAGAATAGGTTGAAGTTAAATCTCTTGAGAAAGGCTTTAATAGACATCTAAGAGAGTTAATTATGTTCTTTATGCTAAGTGTTAAGTTTATCTGAATAAGAAAATTTTGATGCTTGGAATGATAATCTTGAATAAATTTATCTGGGTTTATTAAACTAAATTCTCCATAATCACTTGTATGTTTTTTTTTATTTAAGTCATAACAATACTTGTTAAGGTGGATAGTCCTTTAGTGAAAGTTGTTTTTAATATTGATTTTTACCTCATTCAATTTACTTGCTTTCAACAGGTCTCTTCTTTACTTTAGCTTTTTTAATTGTTTTATTTTGGTTTAAATTATTGTTTTTAGTTTTAATTCTTCAATCATCACAAATTTGGGATTTTTCTTCTTTCTTTTACACACGAAAATTGGTTTTGAAATTAAGATAGCACATACAAGCACGAGTTTCTCTTGGGTTCGATATTTTGGGTCATAATCTTATTTTCCTATATTACTAGCTGATCTACTACACTTGCTAGACACCGGTCACCAGCAATAGGGCCCTTTGTTTGACATCCCAAACCTCTTCCAAGGGTCGATCGTCCACAACCTCAACAACATGAGGAGTGGGAACCTTCTCAGCGATTGAAGCAGGTTGTAGCTCAGGCAAAGTCTTAGGCATTGTAGTAACCAAACTACTAGCTTTTTGCCTTTTGGCCCTCATAATCTCTATCGCAATCAGATTGTTCACCCTCTTTATAGCTGCAAAGAAAAATAATTAAAGATTGTATTAGCGGGCATCTAATAAACAAAGAAAAATTACCCTACTTTTTATACTGACCTAGTTCAGAAATATGAAGTTTGAGAAACATCCTTAGATCCCATTTGTCCTATATAATATCCCTCCACCGAGCTAATGTTTGCTCTTTTTCTTCTGACAAACACAAAGCATCATCATTGTGATTGACAAACTGACCCTAAGTGGTGTGAAAAGGAAAATCTTTGTGTAAGCTCTCCATAATAAAGAAGCAATCCTTTCATTTCTTGAGAGAGTTTGGGTTACCAACAAAAGCACCATATCTAGATCGAGCTTGTATTTAATTGCATTCTTTGATCATAACCGGCAAACCTACGATGTGGGTAACTCGAAAAAGATTGAGGACCAGGTCTATACAGTGCTCCACTGACCATACTTGCAGGACAAATAAGATTCGCCACACGTTGGGATGAAGTTGCCCAATTGTCATATCATAATAATTCAGTACATCCACCTTGAACTTGGTTAAGGGAAGATGCATTCCAGCTTCCAGATCTGCATCATACACCACAACTTTATACTTACCAGTAAACTGGATGTCAACTCTCTGCATGGAGCTAGGCACACTTATAACATATTGATCTAAGGGCCCCAATTGCCCAAATAGTATAGGCAATTCATTTTTTTCATGGTCAAGCCCATACTCCTTACTCGCGAAATTCGTCGTGGTTTTTTCCATTTTTTGGCAATCGGACAATCAAAGTCGAAAGGTTGATCCTCATTTAGGGAAATCGAGTTCCTTTTAGACAAGCTCAGTGTACTATCATTCAGCAACCTCTCTCTTAACCTCACTTCCTCACTAAAAGCTTTGAAAGCCTCTGATGCACTCATGATAAAACTTAAAATAACAAAAGAGAAGAAAGGGAAAAAAGAAAGAATGAATGTGGAACAAACCTAGTTGATCAAAAACTTTGGATGCGAAAAAATAAAGGAAGAAATCTTTGACAAACAAAAATACACAAGAAATGGGAAGGAGAGAAGTTGAAGAATAGAAAAAAGGATGAAAATGGCAAACGAAGCAAAGAAATGAAAATCAAGAAAGGGGAAGGGTTTATATAGGAAAGTTAAGTACCTACCCGCCGTACATGTGGAAGGTCGAAATGCTTTGAGGAGGATAGGCTATCCTACATTAATTATTAGCATCAAGGATGAAGCGATTGGCCTCATCTGACACAATGCCCAGCCGTCATTATGCGACAAACAAAGGACCATAATTATTTGTTTTAAATGCACTGGCATAATGTGAAGCGATACATTTTTGAATCTTGAAATGGATGCTCATTAATAAAGATGACATAAATGTCTTATGCTTAGGGGATGAGACTTATGATAATAAGACCTAGCTAATAGCCTGGATCATTTAGATAGCCAAGTCAGCTTAGATCATTAGCTCGATCAGGATCAACCCAACGAAGTGTTCGGTTACGCCGAACACTGAAGAGTTCATCCAAAAAAATTCAAAATCTAGAGTAATTCCAGATTATTAGGAGAGGATATCTCTTTATTTATCCTCTCCTCCAAATTAGGAAGAGATGAGTGTTATCCTATTTAAAAAAGGTATAAGTTTTTTCATGAGGAATGACTTTACTTCTAGCTTCCTGAACAGAGAAAAACTTTGGGCCTATAAATAGAGAAAGGATCAGTTATGGAAATCAAACTTTTTCCAATAATTTTTTCTATCATTAGAATTATTTACTTGATCGTCAGAATCTCTCTTGTTGAAAAATTCTGACAAATTTTGTGTTTTTCATGTAACTCACTATATCGAATGATCTATTTTTTTTTTGTCCAGTCATCAATATTTAATGTCATTTAAAATTAATAATAAAATTTTATTATTCTTAATAATTAAATTGGATCAATTTCTTTGAGTATTGCCAACAAAAAAAATCATAATTAATAAATATTAAATTCAAATATTAAATTGAAAAATAATAGTTTCAACAATATAAAATCATTTTTAGAATCTTTAAATATTTTGCACAAGCTCATTCATATTCGATTGCATTAATTTACATCTCGTATAACATTATTTTTGAAAAATAATATATTATTTTAAAGTATATTATTTTTATATTTAAGATTTAAATTAAATATTTTTCAATTGTAGTTTTATTTTTAATTTAATTTATTATGTTAGATAAAACAAAGTTTTGTTTAAAAGTAAAAAAAAAAAGTATTTGATTTTATCAACAATTATTTAAAATAAAGTTTATTATTTATTTTTATTGATTCTTAAATTTTATTATTTTTTAAATTGTTTTAAAAAAGTATTATCAACATGAATAATAATAAAAATTGTTTTTATTATGTATTTGGAAAAAAAGTTAGCAAAATAATAAAAGTGACCATAGTGAATTATTAATAATAAGATAAACTTATTATTAGTTTTAACTAAATATTTAAAAAATTTAAAAAACAATTTTTGAATAAAAGATTAGCATTTTCATTAGTTTAAATGAAATTATCGATAGAGAGACACGGTTAAATTGGTCTTAAAAATTAAAATGTTAAGAATTCAATTATTATGTTTTGAACAACGAAATTTTAATAGTGAGCTACTCCAAACATTATGGCTATGTGTGGTAGGATACATTGTAACGTAATGTAATCCAAACCGTAATTAATTCTTTGTTTGTTAACACAAATTTTTAACAATATAATATAATCATGTTTATAAATATATTTGTGAATATATTTACTAATGTATTTTCAAATCCTTTAATTTTGTTCCGTATTTCTCATTATATTGGTTTTACGAGTTCAAAAATTTTACAAATTATTTTTAACATGACATTGGAGCATTGGTGCTAGTTTTTTATTTTAATGAATTAATACATTTTTAACATAAATTAATTTATTTTAATGCTAATTTTAACATGATCGCAGTGAATAATACCGTCCGATAGTTGCCGAAAACTGTAAAATTTTTATTACATTACTGGAAAGTATTATTCATGATGAATACCGTTATATATTTTGAGGTAAAAATAAATTTATTTAGACTATCAAAAATAAAAAATAAAAATAAGTAACGAAACTATAAAGAGTTGACAAAAATTTTGATTGGCTAAAAAATATTTTAGAAATCTTAAAAATTATTTTGATCACATATAATCTTTTGAAATAATATAAATAAATTTTTAAAAGTGAAAAATTAATTTTTATATAAATTTAAAAAATTAATTTTTCGGATTGATAATTTAATTTTGGACTCTAAAATATACCGAAACGAATTCGTTTTAGGCTAAAATTTTAAAATCAACCTAAATAATATTAGTATTTATATTACATTATTAATACAATCAAATATGGTAATATAATCACAATTATATTGTATTACATTATATTTTTTAATTTATTATATTATTTAATATATTATAATTTATTATATTTTATCAAACATAGACAATGAGTGTATTTTATTAACCGCTCATTTTATGTGGTAACTGAATTTCTAGGAAATAAAAAAATGGTCAACACCGTCAAAAAGGGCAAAGGCTATATATATATATATATATATATATATATCTGCCGATGGCATAAAAAGGAAGATAACTTTAATTTAATTAGCTTCATTTGTACTTTTTGGATAAGAGGAAAAGAAATTAGCTGTGGCGATTTGCTTCCAAATGTATATTACCAGCACTTTACTTTATATATACGTATACATATTTTATAAATAGATTTTTTCAAAGCTGCCAATATCAGTTAAATAATAAATAGTTATTTCTTACTTAGAACTTAAGAAGATTGATTTTATGATTTTAAATTTTTATTTGTTTTCAAACAAGTTGGATTAAGTAAGAGATCTCAGATTTGAGTTCTTTTGTATGCATCAAATTTTATTGGAAGATGTCTCTGAAATTGCATCTAACAGTAGAGATGAACAAAAATCAAACCAAACCGAAAAATCAAACCGAGCTAACCGATTTTTTAATTTGATTCGATTTTTTGTTTTCAATTTTAGGAAATTTTGGTTTTTCGGTTTGGTTTTTGAAGGAAAAAATCACATAAAAACCAAGCCAAAATTTATATAATTATATAATTTTTTTGATTTTTTTATTAATTAATTATTTTATACATGTAAATTATTCTATTTTGAATTGTAAATTATATGAGTACATTGATCAATTATTAATATCTATTTTTAGGTGATAATTTAGAATTTTGATGATTAAATTGAAAATTAATTAAATAAAAATATTTATTTAACGGTTTTGTTGTATTATTTATTATATATTTTGGGATTATTTCTTTAATTTAAACTTTTATTTGTATAATTTAGATATTTTTACTTTAGTATATTATGATTTATAATTTTTAGACACAATATTTTTTATTTTTTAAAAAACAATTTTAAATTTTGGTTTTTCGGTTAACCAAACAGACTGAAAATTTCAATTCAGTTATTCTAAAAGTTCAGTTCGGTTGATAAAAATAATAAAACTTCGATTTTCGATTATTACGATTCGGTTTGATTATTGAATCGAACCAATCGTTGCTCTTTCTTATCTAACAGTACCTCGAATGGGAATTCATTTGAGTATGATATGGTTTAAAAGTATCTCCCATTAGTACGAATTTGCTTAAGATATCACACTAAAAAAATATATTGGATTAAGTTTCATCAAAGAAAGTACTTTCAATTGCCTTAAGATTTGTGGACAACAACTCATGACCATGTTTTACTTGTTATAATTGGACTCAAAGCTGATGAGGTTTTGAAAGTGAGGGAAATGGATGATTTATTATTTAGTTTTTAGCTTAATTTTGCACCTATTATTACAATAATATTTTGAAAAATACCGTTTTTTTTCATGCAATTCTAGTAGGGTTGGCAAAATTGATCTAAACTCAAAATTTCGTCCAAACCAGGTCAAAAAAAATCCAAACCCAATCCAACCCAAAAAATGCTTATTGGACTAACCCAAAAATGATCTATTAAATATGTAACCCATTTGGATTTTGTCCATGATGTCCGTGGACCTCCTACAAAATATCCAATGGATCTAGCTATGATATCCATTAGGCCAATCCAAAAATGATCCATTTGGGTTATTATATTTTTTTACTGCAATAATTTTAATATTACATTATATTAAGGGTTAATTTTATTAAAAAATTGATCAAATTGATTGATCCACATATAAGCTACATGCAATACATCTGAGCCACAATACGACCCATATGGATCACCCGATTCATTTAAACTATCCAATGCAGTATTTTTTTATATTACATTATTGTATAAAAGTATTAATTTTATTAAAAAATAGGTCAAATAAATTGATCTATATCTGGACCACAATATGATTCATCTAGGCCATCCAACATATTTGGATCAATATTTTTTTATTACACTATTTTTTGTATTACTTTATTGTATAAAAGTGTTAATTAAAAAAGTAGGTGTAATAAGTTAATCCACATCTAAGTTACATACGATTCATCTTGGCTTAATGGGCCTCCCCATTCACTCAGTCTAGTTCTCACCCCCCTCTCTCTCTCTCAAAATTATCTATTCCTTCCACCCTCACCGTTTGTAACGTCCTAAAACCACTATTGGCATGAATAGTACTTTTCGATGGCGAATAGTGACACAAAAGGTGAATAATATCATTTCGGGCCCACCGAGATCCAAAAAAAAAATTTATGTCGTTATTAGAAAATACAATTCATGATGAGTTTAATAGTATAATTTGAGCTGAAATTGAGATCAAATAATCCTCCAAATATCAAAAATAAAAATAAATTATAAGATCGAAAAGAGATCAAACTAACTTTGACCAAATTAAAAATATTTCATGAATTTTTAAAAATTATTTCAATTATATGAAGCATGTTAAAATAATGAATATTAATTTTCAGAAGTGAAAATTTAAATTTTGGACCCTTTTAATTTCTATCAGTTTTTTGTTAAAAAGAAATTGAAAGATTAATTATAAAATTAGGCCTAAACTATAAGTAGTTTTTAATTTTAATTTTTAAGTCCAACAAAAGTAAAAAAAATTCTTAAGTTTTGGAGTCTTTAGAAAAATTCACCTTCCGTTGGTTTTAACAGAAAAACTAATGGAATCCCTAAAAAAAACATTTGAATTTCAGAATTAATATTGCAAGAATTTTTTTATTAGGCCTAAAATTGAAAATTACTTTATAATTCAGACCTAGTTTTGTAATTAAATTGAAAAAAAATGCACTCTGGCAAATAGCATGTTAATTTGACAGCTTTCAGTTTTCTAATAATCTAGTTAGCACTTAGGAGCAATAAACTAGGATTTATTTATAAGCACTAATGCAACATGGCATAGGAGATCAAGCCAGACCAAAACAAAGCAATTGACGGACGTACATAACACGGAGTTCAATATCACTGTACACAAAAAAAGAAGGTGATTGCATCATTGCTTGCGCAACTTATTTTGGTTTCATATGTTGATCTCTCTATGTATGGTAAACGTATTAATTACAATAAAAACAAAGGATAGATTATAAATATCTTGACAAATATGATCCTCTAAAATCAACAACCTTAATTTCATAATTATTATATTTTAGATCAAGCTTATTATTATTATTATTATTACCTTGATTTCATACTGAATTTTGAATAAAGCTCATGGTTAAGTTCTCATTCGTTTCTAACTGAAAATATATATGTCTAGTGACAATAATAGAAAAGTCTAATTTAATGTTATTAATTATAAAATTAGAATTATATATATGAATGAGTGTTTATTTCCTTGTAATATATTCAGTGAAACTTATGTTGATATTCCTAATAAATAACTATATTTTTAGACTAATATGTGATGGCTTCCAAAATGTGGGACTTCCTATGATAATCTAAAGAATTTAGTTAAAGAAATTATGTATATCAACCATCTGAACAATCTAAATGGTTGATTTTATTTATAATCATTGAAATTATATTATAATAATAATTTGCTCATAAGACAAAAAAATCGTTTCACAAAAAATACCTTAACTTTTAAAATATTATTACTAAAATCAATTCGGCTAAAAATCATAAATATAGCATATAGTGCTAATATGACAAATTACATAAAAAAAATTGTGAAATAAAAGTAATATTTCAAAGTTGAGATATTTTTGTGGAATAAAAGTTTTTTTTTACCAAATTGTTATTAACATATAAATTAAAGTAAGGATGAATGAAATTAATCCAAGATTTGAACATGGAATTATTTGCAGGTTTCCAAAAAGCAAATGATATTGTGATCTGTAGTCATTGGGGGCACTGAAATTCAAATTACCTCGACAACAGGTTGTTTAATTCGCGTGGAAAACAAAACTGAGTCAAGAATCAATCGTGACAAAGTAGTTTCCAACTGTGTTCAATGAGTTTGGACCATGTCGCCTAAGGTTGTCAATGTCAACATAATCGATGAATGATGATGGTATTGGTCCCCATTAAAGGGAAAACTAGAAGTTTGGTCTATGAAAGGAAACTAGACAGAGAATGAGGATTTGCTGTATTGGAAAGTGAATTTGGTTATTAACTGGTTGAAAAAGAAAAAAAGTGCGAGGGAAGATTTGTTAATCCTTCTTGATAGAAAGTCATTGATGTCCCTTTCTTGATGCCAATGGCTAAAAGAATCATGTGAGGTTGGGAAGTGAAGAATGGTTTAGTGCTTCTTCTATTCATATGGTTAGGTTTCTATGATTTACAATGTTTTTCCATTTCATCCAATTGCGTCAAATAGATATATATTATTATTATTATACAAATGGGTCATGATTATTTTCAAATAAAACTTCATTGCAATTGAAATGAAAATAAATTTAAAATTAAGCAAGCAATTAATAATTAATCAGGCGATTTGAGGATCGCTCAATGGTAAGAGGCAGTGGATTTACTCTAGGCCCGAATCTCCCTATGAGCAAAAGTGTACACCCATATGACTGTTATAAATGAATTATTATTTAAATATATAAGTTAGTAATTTTTTCTAGAATTAATAATATTTTTACAATAAATAAAAAGAAAAATGGTAAGTTCACATCTTTTTAATTCTTATAAATATAATTTTGTTGATACTAGTATAAAAGAAAAGGATATTTTCATAAAAAATATTTTCACCCAATACTTCTTGTTGTCTATCTAGCATAGATTAGTACAACTCGCATAGTCTAGTTCTCACCAAATCTGTCACAGAGCAGACGACGCTATTAGAGATTTGTACCAACCGTGAGAAAAAAGATGTCTCACTAACCAAGTAGTGCCAACTTGCCAACTTGGCCTTACCAAAATACATAAATAATCACCACAATTGTTTTCTAAATAGTAATACATACAAATCGCAATTTTATCATCTTCCATTTAATTACGTTTCTTAACCGTGAAAAGCACTCCTAAAATATATTAGTGTCATTACTTTTTTACAAATCCTAAAATTTTTAATTTAGTGGAGTAATAAATAATTTTTGACATACCAATTTTTTTTTTTTGCAATATTTTTAACAACAAAAGCTCAAACTTATAAAAGAAAGAAAGGCATACATATATAATTTTAGAAAAGAAAAAAAAAATTGATGATTGAGATTTTATTAAAAGAGCATAAATAAGAAGTTGATAAATGTCAATATTCTTGCCGATGAGAAAGATTACGAAGAAAAACAATTAATAATTACAAAGTATATATACTAGAGGTGAAAGTAGTTGAAAATAGGGAGTACATGATAAATTTAGCTGATTTTAATTTTCTTTAATGTAAATTAGAATCGGTCAATAATATTAAGATATTGATGGAATTTAATGAGTAAAAAATGATTACTCTCTCCGTTGTTTTTTATCTGTCATTTTTAAGTAAAATTCAAATTTTATTTATCTGTCACTTTTAGACTTTCAATGTAATTTAGTTTATTTTTTCAATTTATTTTTTTACAATAAAGTTAGAACCAATCAGATTTGATAATTTAGTTTTAATAACGTAATTTAATATTAAATTTAAGTTTATATATTATTTCTTAATTCTAGTGAAAATAATAAAAGTGACTGATAAAAAAAAGAAATGAGTATATATTTGTTGGTATTTAGTGGGGTCAATCAAAACATTTAAGGGGTGCAATAAAAAAAAAAGGAAGAGTTTCACATTTTTACACAAACTTGATCCCATTTTTCACCATATGACTAAATTCTTGCATTTAATGAATAACATGTGAAAACTACGCACATGTAATGCGTAAATAATGGAAGAATGAAAATATGATAGTTTTAATAAATTGAATATATATTTCATATAGTTTTTAATAATATAGAAATATTATTTATATTTTTAATAAGTTTAAAAGAATAATTTGACACTCAGGTAGTTAAGCAGTTAAGAGGTAGTAAAAAAGTTGTTAGCATGATGGTTTAGAATTAAATATAATTATTAAATTTTGAATGCGAGAAAATTTCAAGACGAGAATCACAATTTCAGTCCCCATCCCGAATTTTAAGTTGAAAAATATTTATTTCTTTTCCTATTTTCACGGAAGAAATTTTTAAAAATTTTTCATTTCATTCGGAATGATTTACCACCGGAAACGAAAATTTTCCATCTCATTATCATCGGTAAGCGGAATATAAAGGAATACAAATAAAAAACAATATGTTCTATGCAATTTGATGTGGACCCTGCAAATGTGCCGCTAATTCTGTCAGTTTAAACATATGTTTGTAAGAATTTTGATAAAACGATAAATCAACAACACCAGGCTCTTGATATGCTGATTCTTATGTGGGTGCCTAAAGTCGGTGAGACGAGATGGGCTTGGCCTCTATTAACGGTCCAGATCTTGCTAAAGAGGAATAAAAAAAATTGATTAATTAATTAATTATATGCATCAATCAATCAAGTAGGATAGATATAAACCATTCATTCTAATAATATTATGCGTTATGATCAAAGGCTTTTGCATTAAACTCGGTATGCTTTGTCAGGGAAAATACTTCAATAAGAAAATTAAAAAGAAATAAAAAGATAGAGGTATCACTAAGCCCCAAATTTTTTTCTATTAAGCCTCAATACTTTATTTTGCAATATTGAACTTCTGATTTTTTTTTATTTATACAGTAAACTCTCGGTAAATAGAAAATGCAAAATTGAATAGTACACTATATTTAAAAGCGTATATAATATTTACATATCAGTCTCAATTTAATATTTCGCAGTTAATATCCTTGTCAAATATGTTAATTTAAAATTTAAGTACTAATTGAAAATACTAGTTAACTTATAATCGACAAAAAACAGAGAGAGATCAAATTAAGATTCAGATGCAAATAGTAAAAACATGCCAAATGTAACATATAGTTTAAGATTAATCCTCTCTCTCTATATATATATATACTTTCAATATATAATCAAACCGAATCGAAATAACCAAAAATCGAACTTTTAAGATTTTAATCAACCGAATCGAACCAAATTTATAGAATAACCGAATTCAACTGAATCGAAAAATTCGATCGGTTTGATTCGGTTAACCGAAAAATTGAAAATAAAAACTATTTTTAAAAAAATTAAAAAATTTTGTGTCTAAAAATTATACAAAATTATAAATCATATTATACTAAAGTAAAAACATCTAACCCGTTCAAGATGACTTTTTTGAAAAAATATGATAAGTTCAGTGACATTTAAGTCATGAAAAATAAGCCAGTTACTTTTGGGTGATAAATCATAAGTTCAGTGACCGTGGCTGAAATTGACCCAAATGTGAAACGTGCCACGTGTGTCCGGCATATGACGTGACATGCCAGTCATCAATCCGACAAATATTCTTGCTGGAATCCGGTGATCATGACTTTTATGCAAATTTGTAATAAGTTCAGTTACTTTTAAGTTAGGAAAAAAAAGTCGGTTACTTTTGCGCGATTAGTGATAAGTTGAGTGACCGTAGGTGAAATTAACCCAAGTTTAATGTATAAAAAAATAAAAATTCTTAAATGTTGAAAAATTAAAATATATTAACTTATAATCCTAAGTGATTACCACATCCATAATTTTGATATATTTTATGCTGCCATGCAAGAGTGCTTATCTGTCTAATTTGCTGTTGCACTTACAATCCTAAAACTCGTAGTCTATCTATACATGTTATAAGTTTCTCAAGGGCATTCCACAAGAAAATAAGTTTCCCAAGGGCAACATCTTATTCACAATTAAAGAGACTGGGGGCAAAAAGAAAGATTATAAATCCACACTTACGCATAAATACAAACACATAATAACTATTGCTCCTGATTATAGACAGATATTAAAGTCTCCTAGGCATTTTGCCAGATGGTTTGTCTTCAGCTACGATGCCCATAGCCTGCAAAAGGTTTCATGCTAAATGGCTTGGAATATAAATGGACCCTCACCCATGGTTTGGTTTCTAACAACAATTGAACCATGCATAATTTCTTTAAGCTTTCATGACTATCAAACAGCAAATTAGAAACACCACGAAAACACTGTAACTCAAGTCACCCAGTAATATGCTTCCATGAATCAAAACAATTTCGGTGCATGTTAATATACATGAACATATATTCTCCCAAAAAAAAAAAAAAAAGACCAATGATTAAAATCAAAATATGCTGGATATGGCTGACCAAGGACCAGAGGGTGGCAATAATGGAGCAGGTGACAGAAAATCAATGGCTTGGAGAAAAATGAGAGTAATGAAGTTATCGGCAGATGACGAAAAAGAAAAAGGAAAGAGCACAGAAATAAGAAAAAAGTAGGTTTTTAATGTGGAAACATTAATGTAAATGTTAATATTAATTAATCTTTAACCTCTCTCTGCATTTTTCTTTTTCAAAATTCAATATTTTGAGAGTGACTTCATCAAATAAAACCGTGCTGGCATCTTAAACTCCCTCATCTAAGAAAATTACGTCATCTTCCTAAAACGTTCCTTGATTTAGCTTTATACTATATATATAGATAGATATAGATTACTACATATAGCTCATTGGTGCAAAATGCTACCATCCTCATTATTCACTCCAGTTGAATAGCCAATCTTCGTTTCTAATCTGAACCATTAACAATTCACTCTCTTTATCAGCGCAATAAATAACAAGCACATGAAGTCCAAGCTCAATTGCTGCCAATGAAGTGTAAACATACCAATAATTGCTCAGCAGTGCACAACTCTCTTTCGGTACTTGCATTGCATATTTCTGGCAACAAATAATTAACCAGCACAGCTCTCAATACTCAAAAATTTACTCGCATAATTGGTAATATATTCCTGCAAAATTGATCAATTTAATGAGTTGATAGTCCACTGAGTGAAATGGGCCATTGAGATGGAGCAATGCGTCTGTAGACTGTTTGAAAAGTATGTCCCCCATTCCTAGCGACCTTTTGCCCTTCTTCAGTTGCTGTACTCAAGAGCCTTACAACAGGATCTGCTCCGAGCTCCTTGTCTGCGAGGGCTTCAAACATGGGATGATTCTCCAGACAAGCTTTCATCCAGTCACCAAGTTCCTCCACATCTGTGATCGTGTAGATTATTCCACCAACCTCAAGAACATAAGCATACTCATCTAACAAATGTGGACTAATAACACGTCTCCGATGATTTTTCTCCTTAAAGTGGGGGTCAGGGAAAAGGAAAAACATCTTTGAAAGTTGTCCTTTCTCAAAATAATTTGGTATATATTTCATGGAATTGGTCCGAACAACTGAGATATTTTGATATTGACCTGGATTGGCCACCCTGAGTCCTAAAATCCGTTCCTTTACATACTCTGTCACCTTATCTCTAAGTTCCATCCCAATCATTAGGGTGTCAGGGAAAAGGGTTGAAAGACTAATAAGCAGCCCTCCAAATCCACAGCCAACATCTGCAAACTGGATCTTTCTGGAGTCCTTCAATTCATCAGATACGGGAAATATTTGAGGGTAATGAAGGGAGTAGTCAACATGACAAGGGGAAATTGGAACAGGGAAGTGTGAGTCACTGAGAGGGTTACTATGTGCTCGTGCTCGGTAGAAACGTTTCCTAGGCAGACCAGTGACCTTATTAATAGTTGGGTTTGCTTCATTTTCTAACATATTCTTCTCTGCAAGCTGTATAAAAGGGAAACCAAATCAGTCACTACAGTGACTTGCACTATTCGAAGAAGAAGAAACAGAGACACAACAACAACAAAAACAACAACAAGAATAATGGTAGATATAAAGAATCAAATCAATTGTTAATACAAAAATGTACCACTCAATGGCTTGATAAATTGCTAAACAATGACAGGACCGATATGGCAAGTATCGAAGAACATCCATCAATTTAAACATGTCAACGGAGATATATAATCTAAAACAATTTACTTAAAAGTTTTAAGAGCAGCATATTCTACAATATATTATACACCACCACCATGTAGACCAAAAGACAAACAGTGCAAAGAAATTGATACATTACTTACAATAATTCAAAAAGACATCTCTGTTAAATTGCTCTAAGTATTAGCTTTCTTAGCTAGTTCAGATCCCACAATAAATAACCGGATACCAAACAACCTAGAAAGAAAAGGTTCCAAAGACTTTTTAGAACAATGCCTAATGATCTTACTGGTTGACCAAAGAAATGCATTTGAAGCTCCATAAATTAGGGAAAAATAAAGATCTTTGAACTCAGATCAAAACCTAAATATAGAATATAATAAAGCTAATAGATCACTAACACGCAGCATGGTAATTCAGAATGAAAATCAATTTCAAAATTGACATTATAAACAAATTATGGGCAATTCTTAAGTTGACAGCAATTTACTTGGCATTCTTTCAAACAAAGGATTTGCTAGAGCCACGCAAAAACCAAAAGACAAAACCTCACGTACCTCAACAAGTTCATCCAACAATTAACCCAAGAAAAAAAGAAAACAATCAAGGTGAGTTAAATTCTATTCTATTTGAATTGAATTAAAAAAATATACAACTTTGTTTTTGTCTAAAGAATAACACATTAACATGCAAATTTTCGATGGGGTTATACATTCCCGCCCGTGGTGGTGTGTGACTGACTGAAATATGTTGAAGTGTAAGTATACGGGTGTGGATGATGCAGAGTAATGTTAAAAGTACTTGGTAAGACGGATTGGCTGAGGACGGAAAAAGGAAGAAAGATAGAAGAAAATAAATAGTGAGGTTGGGGCAGCTGCAAAGGAATGTTTAAAAAATTAATTAATTAAATACAGGTTTAGGGAAATTAATGCCGCTGTGAAAATATACATAACAACAACAACATAAAATTTGAATATTAGAAGTACTCACCAATATATCAGCAATACGAGCATGGAAACGCACTAGAAAATTTACTGATTCATTCAAGTTAGCACACAGCACAAAGAAACAGAAACAGAAGTTGAAAATTTTTTACATAATCAAAATGTTAAAGAAACTTGCCAACCCATTGCATTCCTAGTCTATATTAACTTCAAGAAAATTGACAGCTTTAGAACTAATTACGTGTAAGAAATTAATGGTAGGATTTAAATACAATAGATGTCTATTTAATTAGCTAATACCTATTAATGTACACGGATGCTTTTTTAAGACAACATTACATCGATTTCATAAATGGTATTGGTCCAATAGCTGTTGCTCTTTCCTATTCAGGTAGTTCAAATTCCACTAAACCAAAAGTCAATAGAAATGTACAAGCTGAAGCCACAATGAAAACATAACTAACCATCCTCCCTTTCCATCTGTATTATAATTGAAAAAGGAATATCACTTAAATTCCAAAACTTGAAAACTCATTTCTTTATCATATTTCTTATGTACACCGCCAATTCAAACACCAGAACACCATCATCGTGTAAAAGTTCCTTTAGAAACACAAAATGCACATCTCAGTTTTAATTAAAGTGCAGTAAAAGCCATTAATTCATATGCAGATTACAATCAACTAAGGAGTAATTGAAGAATCTTATTGACAAGCATAAAAAGGGAGATGAATTGATGAACATTTTCTGATAAGAGAACAAAATTGAACATCAAATATATATTGAGGATTACTTAATCCAAACTAAAAGAAAAACAAGTAGAAAAAAGAAACAACCAAAACCCAAGTAACCAATTAGAAAATAAATTGAAAAAAAATAAAGAAAAACAGACAAGAGAAGAGAAGCAGAAGTTGAACCTGATGAAGGACCTTTGCTTCAATCCTTTCGCTGGAGATCACCGACCGGTGACTGGGTGACGGAGGCGAGGAGGCGCCAAGAAGTACTTAGGGCAGCGGAGACTGAAGAGAGAGAGAGCTAAGGGACGAGCGCAGATGCGTTAGAGAAAATCGCGAAAGTGAAAAATTGAAACTTTAGGGCAGAGAAAACAAAAGCAAAAAGAGCGCTAAACGGTAAATAGTAGATTCTCCTTGGACCACCTCCAGCGGCAGCGCAGAGTAGTCCGCTACGTTCGGTTCGGTTCGATTTTAAACTGAACCAAATATATTAAAAAATAAATTTTTTAAATTAAAATAATCGAACTGAAAATCGAAATTTGTAAAATCAAAATTAAATAAACAGAATTAATTTTGATAAAGTTAGTTCAGTCAGTTCTGAACCTATAATAAGTAATCAGGCCATAACTTCTTATTAAACTTGCTGATTTTAAATTGGATCAATATAGAATTACAATGGGCTAGGTCCAATGGTCCATTGTTCTTTGTTAATGAAGGTGGCACCTAGATTGATTTTAAAATCCTAGACTGTTAAAAATCCCGAATAGTTTTCTTCTAAAAATCCCAAATAATTGAACTTACCAAATAAAGAGTTTCTTTCGCTCTCTTTCTTTCTGTGTATCATAGTTCAATTTCAAGATAACTACAATAGAGTTTTTTTTTTTTTTTTTTTCTTGTTTGGTGGCATTATCAGCTATTATTTACACATAAAGGATTAAGCTTTGGATAGCTCATGAATTCAACAAGACAGGTTACTTGCAGTTTTTTTCTTTCTTCTCATTATTTATTGCCTTTGCTCCTATTGTTGAATTGAAGCTTCAATGTTTTTTTACCCTTTTACTTGTGGCTTGAGCTTTGTTAGGGTTTTTTCTCTCTGGGTATTTGCAATTACGCATTTTCATTGTTTTTCGTTAACAAATTTGGAAATATATATATAAGCTGAGTTTTGAAAACTTCGATCGATTTAGTTTCTTCAGTTTTTCAATTTCAAAAATCAAACTGATTAATTCGATCTTTTATTTTGATACAGAACCGAACGAATCGAAAATCGAAATAACCGAATCAAACATACCAAAGTTTATTCGATTTTCGATTTTGATTCGGTTCTGCATACCCTAGTCTGTCATGTGCCCCCATAAGGATTGTATTATTCAAAAATGAATTAAATCATAAATAAAAAAACTCATATAACATGTAATTAAATTATATTTTCTGAAATTTATGGTTCTTTGTCTTTTAAGTGTCATTTTTTTGTGAAAAAATGTATCTAAGATACTAGTCTCTCATTTGATAAACTCTCTCAAATAATGACACATGGCATTTTTTTCTTATCTCTTAAGCATCTCTTCTTAGTAGGAGTGTGCACTGGTCGGGTTTGGGTCAACTCGATTAACTCGAAACCTAAAATTTCTTATATTTCTATATCAGACTTTATTTTATATTCGGGCCCCAACCTGATTAATTCAACTTTTTTCTGGCCCCGACCTATTTAACCTGAAGAACCTGAACAAGCATAAATTATTAGCTATGTGATGAACCAAATCCCATCTGGAGAAAAACACAAGAAATCAAAAGCAAAGCAAATTGCAGAGGATTCAATTCCAATTCCATGAGAACAATTTACCAACCCTTGAAGCATGAATTTAAATAAAGAGAAGTTAGAGATCACCCATAAAAAAATAAAAAAAAAAATGAAAGGGATTATAAAGCTTATAACTTCAAAAATCACATTAAAAAAGTCCTAACTTTCTGCTTGGCTACCTAAGAATGAAAAAAAACACAAATAAATTATTAGCATAAGAAAGATGGACCTTTAACCTGTGAATTGAATTGGTTCAGTTGAAGTTATTTATGGCTACGATTAAGGAATTTATCTACGAGAGGATGAAACCACAAGAAATTGCAGTTCTCAGCATTAGAATTTAATAGTTTGCAAGGTTTGGGGTTAGACAACAGTGAGGACTTTATGAAGCATGAAAAGAAGATCAAATAATAAAATTCATCAAAAATTAAAAAATTACCCATTTTTTATCTTTTGTACAACTTAGATAAAAAAAACAAGATCAATAAACCAGACAAAATCAAAAATTAACCATTTTAAATCTAATCAAACATCATAAAAAAAATCCTCTGTACAACTTAGAAAATAATATAAAAAAATAAAAAAACCCAAAGCTTAAATTAAAAAGCAATCCTTCATCTTTTCCAAGAAAGCAGCTTCAAAGATCTTGATCGAGAGAGAGAAAAACGCCGAAATAGAGAGATCTAAAAGCAAAGAATGAGCGATGGAAGGAAAGAAGGAGAGACAGAGAGAGATTAATGGAAGAAGGAGGAAGCAGAGAGAGAGGGGAGGAGAAAGGGTGGAGAGAAAGAGAGAGATCCACATAGATCGACAGAGAGAGAGGACAGGGGAGGCTAGAATGAAAAAAAATTAGTATTTATGTAATGCCCCAAAATTTGGATCGGTTAATGGTTGGTGAATAGTAATTGTGATATATCAAGATTTTAAGAAGTAAATTTTATAGTTAGTCATCTTAAAGGAAGTTAAGTCCACGTGTGACATCCGATATCTGAATCTTCTAACTGACCGGGTATAGGATGTTACAATATATATGTATTCGACCGGATCGAATTTATGAAGGTTTTAACCCAAACTCGAAATTCTGCAAATTCTCATATCCAAAATCGATCTTACTAATCCGAATAACCCCACCCGAATGTCCCAAGTCGGATCAGATTTTTCAGGTTCATCGGGTCGGATCAAGTTTTGCACACTCCTACTTCTTAGCAGAGAAACATATTTAAGAGACTAGTGTTTCATTTGAGACCCCTTCAAATGATAACACGACACTTTTTTTAAAAAAAAAATGAATTGCAAAAAAATAAATGGCACTTTTAGTTAAATATGTTTTATCTTCTTAATTATGATTTTTTAATTAATATTAATTGTTTATTTTTTCAAATGCTGCTTTACATTGATTCTCATCCAAAAACATGTAACTTCATTCTCATTATTGCTCTTGCTCCTTCTTGCTTTCTTTCTCTTTAAATTTCAATAGTTAATTATAGTTGAAAAAGTTTTATTGAAATTATTGTAAAAGATTTTGTTGAAGGTTACAAAAAAGGTAAATTATGTGAATATAGTAAAAATTAATTTTTGATATTTAAATTTTAATTTATGACTAACTTTATTTTTATTTTTAAATTGTAGGTGTTGTTAAGTTGACAATATAATTCCGATCAATATTTTTGAAGTCAGTTATTATTTTTTATTTTAAATGATTTTAATAATTGTACATAAAATTGAAAATTTTATTTTTTTGTTATCCCAAAATTCGATATATATTTTTTTAGGATGAGAAAATTATATAAATTTAATGCCTTACTCAATTTGTAGAAAATTGAATTTAGGTAACATAAAAGAAACTCAGATGACGCTGCAATTGACAGATATATTGATGAAAAGATCAAATGGCATTATTGAGGATATATTGATAAAGGTGGAAAATTTTATATTTTCGATTGATTTTGTGGTGATGGATATGGAGGAGGATCATAAGGTGCCATTGATAGTGGGAAGGTCATTTTTGAACATGGCAAAGACATTAATAGATGTACATAAATGAACGGTGACTCTAAGTTTCAATGAGGAAGAGATTGTTTTCAACGTGAATAAGGTGATGAAACACCCCTCTTATGACTTTGAAGAGTCCATTTTCTTCATATATAATGTTCAAAAATGTGTAGAAAAAAGCAAGAAGAGATTCTATTAGATGATGCATTTCAAGAATATTTGATGCATCTAAAGAATAAGAAGGAAGTTGGAAAGAGAAAGGAGGAGCTGATAGAAGAGCTAGAAAAAGAGCATGATAAGGAAGGAAAAAAGGACAATGAACCATCCCTTCCTAATTAAGTGAGAAAACAATTCTAAACTTAAATCTTATTTTTGGAAGATAATGCTAAACCAGTAATAATCTCTTCACTTTTGATAGGTTTGTAAAAGAAATGCTAATAGAAGTATTGAAAAAGCATAATAGAGCTATTGGTTGGGAGACATCTGATTTAAAAGGAATTAGCCTTAATTATTGTAAACTTTGGATACCTATGGAAAATGATTTCAAGCCAGTGGTATAGCCCCAAAGAAGACTAAACCCAGCAATGCAAGAAGTGGTGAAAAAAAAGGTACTTAAACTACTAAATGTAGATATTATTGATCTCATATCTGATAGTAGTTGGATTAGTCTAGTCCAATGTGTACCTAAAAAGGGGGGATGACTGTTGTGACTAATGAAAATAATAAACTCATCCCAACACGTACAGTGATGGGATGAAAAGTGTGCATAGACTGTAGGAGATTAAATAATGCTACTAGGAAGGAACATTTTCCTTTATCTTTCATTGACCAAATATTAGAGAGGTTGGTTTAAAATAGGTTTTACTATTTTTTAGATGGTTATTCAAGATATATGAAAATACTTTTGCCCCGGAAGACCAAGAAAAGATCACATTCACAAGTCCTTATGGTACATTTACATAGAGAAGAATGCCATTTGGTCTTTGTAATGCCCCAGCCACTTTTTAAAGATGTATGATGGCCATATTTCATAATTTTATTGAAAAAATTATGGAGTTTTTCATGGATGATTTTACTTTGTATGGTCATGATTTTAAGTCTCGCTTGTTTAACCTTACATAGGTCTCGAATAGGTGTGAAGAAACTAATCTTGTTCTTAATTGGGAAAAATATCACTTTATGGTGAGAGAAGTAATAGTTCTAGGGCATAAAATCTCTGAGAAAGGGATTGAAATAGATAGAGCAAAAGTAGATGTTATTGATAATTTACCTCCTCCTACAAGTGTTAGAGGCATTAGGAGTTTCCTTGTTCATGATGATTTCTATTATCGGTTCATTAAGGATTTTTCTAAAATAGCTAAATCACTTTCAAATTTATTGCTTAAAAATGTTGTATTTAACTTTGATGATATATGTTTACAAGCGTTTAACTTGTTAAAGAAAAATTTAATCACAGCTTCGATTATAACATCATCAGATTGGACTTTGCCATTTGAAATAATGTGTGATGCTAGTGACTATGCAATAAGAGCAGTTTTAGGCCAAGGAAAGGAAAAAAATTTTCATACCATTTACTATGCAAGTCACACACTCATCGAAGCTCAAGTGAATTACACCACCACAGAGAAGGAGTTATTGGCAATATTATTTTCTTTTGAAAAATTCAGATCATATCTCCTTAGTTTCAAAGTCACGATGTGGATGGATCATGTGACTTTAAGACATCTTTTTACTAAGAAAGATTCCAAATCAAGGCTTATTTGATGGATTTTGCTATTGCAGGAGTTTGATGTGGAAATCAAAGATAAGAAAGGAGTCGAGAATTTTGCAGCTGACCATCTATCTAGATTGGATCATGCTAACATTGAAAAGGGGTAAATTTCTGATTTATTTCTTAATGAACATATTTGTCCCATTTGCGCATGTGAAACTTCAACTTCTTGGTAATTTAACATTGCTAATTATCTTGTAGGAGGTTACCTTTCAAAGGAGTTCACCTGGCAATAAAAGAAGAAACTTAAAATAGATGTAAAGCACTATCTTTGGGATGACCCCTATTTGATTAAGATTTTTTCGGATCAAGTGCTTAGAAGATGTATTCCACAGGGAGAGCAAGAAGATATAATGAGATAATATCATAGAGGAGAGGTTAGAGGTCACCATAGACCAAATCATACGGTATAAAATATTCTACAATCAGGTTTCTTTTGGCCTTATCTTTTCACTAATGTTAAGTCTTTTATAGAAATATGTGATAGATGTCAACATGTGGGAACTATCTCTTACAGGGATGAAATGCCCATGAACAATGTTCCAGAAGTAGAAACTTTTGATGTTTGGAGAATTAATTTTATAGGACCATTTTCAAACTTATTTAGGTTCAAATATATCCTAGTAATTGTAGATTATATGAGTAAATATGTAGAAGTAATAGCTACTAGGATATGTGATGCTAGAGTTGTGTTTGAATTCCTTAGGATGAATATTTTCATCAGGTTTGGGGCACCAAAATTTATTATAAGTGATGGGGGCAAGTATTTTGTCAACCATCAATTTAGAACATTACTTAGAAAATTTGGTATTAGGCATAAAATAACAACGCCTTATCATCCTTAAGCAAATGGGCAAGTAGAAGTGTCTAATAGGGAGTTGAAATCAATCTTAGAAAAAATAGTGAATATTGCTAGAAAAAATTGCTCTTAAAAGTTATATGAGGCTCTTTGGGCATATAAAACTGCATTTAAGACCCCTATAGGTATGTCTCCTTTTAGATTGATTTTTGGAAAAGTATGTCATCTACCGATCGAATTAGAACATAAGGCATATTAGGCTATAAAATTGCTTAACTTTGATTTGAGATGTATAGGAGATAAGAGAAAGTTACAGAATGAGCTTGAGGACTTTCGATAGTGGTCTTATGACAATGCAGCCCTTTACCAGGAGAAAATGAAGTGTTGGCATGATAATAAGTTAATCCAAAGGAATTTGCTCCCGAAATAATGGTTTTATTGTACAATAGCCGCTTGAAGTTGTTTCCAGGAAAGCTAGAATCTAGATGGCTTGAGTTGTATCTAGTATTGTCAAGCAATGAATTTGGAGTAGTGATTATCAAGAGTCCAAAGGATAGGCATGAATATAAAGTCAATGGTCATAGGTTGAAGCCTTATCAAGTTGGGCAAATAGAGGTTGCTGAGGCAACCATGCCGTTTCAGGACTAATAAATGGGTTTACAAGTCTAGCTAAGGACTTTCTAAACTTAAAACTAATCTCTTTAACTCTTTAAATTTTTTCTTTATATTAGTTAAGTGATTTGCTTTTATTTGTTGTTTTACTTTATTTTTATATTTTGGAGTGTTTGTAGTCTTTAGATGTTAGTTTGGGTTAGTTGGTTTTTATTTTGTTCACTGATTAATGAATTAAAGAGAGTTTGTGTCTAATAAATGAATTTATCATGATTCTGAAATAAGCTAAGTGATTTATGAGTTTGGATGAGTTTGAATGATCTTAACTTGCGTTTTAAAGTAAGAAAGATTAAATGTTTAAAGTACAAGTGCATTTGAGAGAGTTATAATTCATGTTTCAATATTATATATTTTTTAATTTATGGTGTTAAGCATGAATTTAATTAAGGTTGAATGAGATAAATGTGTCATTTAATGTGTTCTGTGAAGTTTAAGTTTGAGTTTGGATGCTTGAATTAGGAAGGAATTAAGATAATTTTATAGATCAATTAATTATAAAGGATTTGAGGTTGATCTATTGGCCAAGAAAAATGTGATTTTGGGGCAGCCTAACATCCCTTAGCTGAGTGGTTTTGATCACTTAGCCGAGTGACTAGGTTGCTCTCATTGTGTTTTATAGTTATTTGGCCGATTCTATCTAGCAAGCACACACTCAGCTGAGTGATGTTTAACACTTAACCGAGTGACGCATGTCCCTTATATGAAGCCTTCATTTCTCTTTTCCCATTTCAACCACTCTTGAAACTGAATCATCACACTCGGCCTAATGGTTCACCTACTCACCCGAATGACCACTTTATAAAACCAACACTGTCCTATTTTGGCTCCCACTCTCCCACACTATCTCCCATTCTTTCTTTCACTCGCCCAACACACACTTTTCACTCTCCAAAGTCTCTTTGCTTCAAGCTTAATTTCTTTCATCTTTCTAGTTCAAATTACATCAAGTAAGTGTTCTTTAACTCGTTTAAGTTCTCATGTTGAATTTTTGCTTACTTTACTTTATAATTGTGTTTTATTGAGTTGTTTTGAACTTGCTTTAGAGACTTAAATCTTTTTGTGTATGCACTTTTCTTCCATTATACTTTTTGTATGCATTACATAGTTGTTTAATTTCAAATTTGGTTGGATTTGAAGATCAAATTGATCTTAAACTAGCTTTGGGAAAATGTGCACATAAGGTGTTTGATGAAATGCTTCAATGACTAAAATTCAAATTTTGGCTTGAAATTTCTTAGCCTATATCATTCTCATCTATTTTGAATTATCATTACTCATTCTAAATTGCCATTTACACTTTGATATCAATATTAGTATGCTTTGCTTATGCTGTTCATATGATTTAATGTTGTTGAATGGAAGTTATTGAGCATCTATTGTAGTCACATTTGAGTGTCAATTTGCCACATTCTAAGTTGTGTTTAAGCTACATTATGTTTTATTATACTCTTTATAGAGCAATCATTCATTTCATACTCACATTATCCTTTGAGATTGCTTACAAAATGGCATTAAACTTGTGAAACATTAGTACTACACTCAATTGTTCACATTGGTATCTAGCTTAAGTTTTTAATATTATTCACTTCATTGTGTTCTTTTGCCTTGTGTAGTGGCCCTAAAGAAGCTAAATGAAATGAAGCTTTAAGTTCTTCTGGTTTTTACTTTTAGGATATGTGGATAAGGCGAAGCACTCACTTTATGAATACTTTAGTACTCACACATATATCAAGCTAGCATACTTGAGTGAGACTTTCTTGAATACACATGATGGCAACTTGTGCAATGAGATTTTTCCATTGATAAGAAGCATAGGATAGGAGGAGTTTATGAACCATCGGCTAAAGGTTTACCTAGAACTTGCAAAGGATTTCCTTTACTTTTTTGAATGTTGTTTTAAAGGTGAGGGAAACTACTAGAAAAACGGAAAAATAGCAACGCAATTTATTCCGTTGCTAAATTAGCAACGAAAAATGAATTCCGTTGCTATTTAGCAATGAAAAATATATTTCGTTGCTAAATTTGGTTAAACATTACAGATTTAGCAACGAAAATATATTTGGTTATTTTTCGTTGCTAAAAGTGGAGGAAATTATTAGCGCCAAAATTTAGCAACGAAAATTAGCAACGAAACCCTTAAACCGTTGCTAAAAAGGAGCCAACGTTTGGCGGTAAAATTTTAGAACAAAAAATAGCAACGAAAAAATTTTTTCGTTGCTAAAATTACAACCAAAATTTTATTTCGTTGCTATTTTTGCAACGAAAACTGAATTCGGTTGGTATTTTTGGTGCCAAAGAGGTGGAATAACTTTGGGTTTAAAAATAGCAACAGAATTATTTTTTCGTTGCTATTTTTAGCAACGAAATTTAAATTCGGTTGCAATTTTGGCAATGAAAAAATAATTTTGTTGGTATTTTACGGCACATGTGAAAAAACTTTGAGACCAAAAATACCAACGAAATTTGAATTTCGTTGCTATTTTACCAACGGAAAAAAATTCCGTTAGTATTCGGTTGCTAAATTACTGATTAGAAAAATTCAATTCCAAATAATTAGCAACCAAATAGAATTTCGTTGCTAATTTATATTTTCAATGAAAAATAGCAACGGAATTCATATTCGATTGCTAAAATAGCAACGGAAATATTACTCCGTTGCTATTTTAGCAACCGAAATAAATTCGATTGCTATTTTCATTTTTGCACTATTGCCCTAGGTATAAATAATCCAATTTTTTCTATTCTCGTAATGCCCCAAAAATTTGAAATTTCATGAGAGTATTTTTAACGTGTGTGTACAGTATTTTTCATACGGGTTACAAGAGCTGACTTATTTAAAAATATAACATAAGTTGCATAATTTCAAGATGTTAAAATTTGTAAATTGAATTGAACATAAAATTTAAGAATTTATAACAAGGAATTAAGACAAATAAATGTATGATGGCATTAAAATCACTAAAATAATAAGATTTCATATTTTGACTAATAACAATAATACAAATAATAATAATAATATTAATATTAATAAGAGATAAACTCTCTTGAGTCGAGGAACTTCTAGAAAAAATTCTATGGCTATAAGATTTAAAAAAAACAAAAAGGAAGAGGGGAAGGTCGAGAATAGAAAGAGGGGGAAACGGTGTGGGTCTTGTTGCCAACCGATGATGCAGACTGTCGGTGATGACCCCACTGCCATCATCTCCTATCGCCGGTCAGCCAAGCCACTGTCTCCTTCCCTGTGGTGTCGCAGGTTACCTCACAATAGCCCCGACTTTTCTTCCACAACCAGAGGCTATCTCCCCTCTTTTTGGTGTTATACGGCCGCCACCGGTGAGCTAAGTAGCGCCGATGAGTTCCAGGGATAAGGTGCTCACCCCGACCACCACCATTCGCCTCCAGTCGCCGGCCATGAACGGATCAAGAAATAACGAAACTGGCTATTCTATGGCAGCCTCCGACTAAACGACAGCATGAGCAGACGCGTGACCACCGGAAGCAACCTCCTGAGGCTTCGATCTCCACAACGGCAGTATCGGCGTCCTTCGACGAAGTTCCGGCCAGGCTTCGGTGAGCCTCAGGTGAGCACGTGATTAACAGAAATGAAGAGGAAAAAAATGCCAAAAAATAGGTATGTAACTACCAAACTTATTTCAAAAAGATTTATTTAAATAAATTCTGAAATATTTTTTAGAGTTTTTAAACTGATTGAATCAAATGTTTGGCTCATGTGTGTTTTAAGCTATATAATATATTTCTGGTTATATAATGGTGTTTGAATTATTCCTTGAATGTTGATCTGTGATGGTTGTAGTTATTGTAAATTTTGTTGTTTGTGGAAGATTGTAAGATACTGTTAATCCTTTTTGTGTTTTAGTTAAATGAAAATAAATTAGATGTGAAAGGTATGGTATTGTGATTATTGAAAAAGCAGGAGAGGACCTTTTAATGTAATTAACAGAATATAATTGAACTTTAGGTGTTAAATTGTGGTATAAAATTGCAAGTTGCGCCATTGACAGTCTTGTGGCATGATATAATACAAGTTAAAGTAAATAAAGTGTTTGCAGAGTTATTAAAAAGTTAATATAGGAATATTATAATATATCTTGTTGGAATTGATTAGCGAGTTTGTGTTGGATTTTTGTTTTCTAGGTTTAAAGTATATGGCTAGGCGTCATGGATGGCAACTCCATGTCCACGCTTTTCAGGTACATCTTGTTCTTAATTTATTTTAGTTCCTCAAATTTTGAGAGAAATGCAAGTCATTGTTTGGATTTTTGAGTTATGACATTATAGGTTTGCCCTTTAGATAAGCTACGTGTATTGGAATTTTGGTGCATTTTGTTCTTCTAAATTTATTTTACTTCTTCAAATTATTAAAGAAAGGTAAGTTTTATTTAGACTCGCTATAAAATTGCAAGTTATGTTTCTAATGATTAGAAATCTAAATAGGAACGAGTTATCAATGTATACATGCATGTGCTCTAGAATATATAATTCAAATATGAAAAACAATAGCCAAATCTCAATAACTTTTCTTAACATAAAAAATTCCATAAAAAATGGGATTAGATGGTTATGCTCCTTAGGCAGATTGAAAGTATTGTGGAATATACACCAAGCCAATGAAAAGTTATCACATAAATATAAATATATATATATATATATATATATATATATATATATATATATATATATATATATATATATATATATATATATATATTTGTGTATATACACCAAATGGCAAGAAATATGTCTCAAAATTAATAAAATTCACTATAAGATCTTTTTTCCCTTAAAAAAAATAGCAATATGAATTAAACATTTCTCAAAGTGAAGCTATATATCTCTGCATTAATGTTGCTAAATATTCATCTATCTCATGTACTCGATCAAATTCTTCGTTTTCCCAAACTGAATGTAATATTAGTATAATGATGCAAATCACAATTAAATTAAGGGAATTTAGCAATAAACATATCTAACTATTAAATTTTTTTCTCATAAAGGTTGATGCAAGGAGGTTAAAATTATACTATGATTTCTCCCTATTGCTCTGCTTTAGCATTTCATTGACGCCGTACATTCATTTATTGGTTTGAATTGGAACATCATTCAACTTTCTTTCAGTTGTAGCTATTTTCTGATTGCAATATTGAGCTAACTGTGAAACATTATTCAACTTTCTTTCAGCTATGGCTATTTTCTGATGGAAATTTTGGAATTTGCAAAGCATGAAAAGTCCCTTCAACCTCTCATAAAAATCAACAATAATTTAGTGACGGAATAGCAACGAAAATTTCGTCATAATTTTTTTATAATTTTGGCTGAATTTAGCAATTGAAACTTCAATTCGATTGCTAAAAATAGCAACGAAAACTAATTTTGGTTGCTAAACATAGCAACATAAATTTATTTCGGTTGCTAAATATAGCAACAAAAATCCTAATTCCGTTGGTAAAAATAGCAACGGAAAATAATTCCGTTGCTAAAAATACCAACTGCCAAATTTGCAACCGAATGTTTCGTTGCTATTTTTTATTGCTAATAAAAATTAGCAACGAAAATTCAACAAATTCGGTTGCTAATTTTCGTTGCTATTTGCTGATTTTCTTGTAGTGGAAGATCTTGGTACTATAAATTTCAAGTGAGGGAAAATGGGTTACACAATGGATTTCCCTACATTTGCAGAACATTTAAGCTTTATGGAAGTTTTTAAGGGTGAATTGACTAATGCTACTTCAAGATAGAATTAGAAAATAGTAAGAGATCCAATCAATCCAATACAATAAAAGGGTGCCAAGGTTAAAGGTCATTCATTACGAGATCATACTTTAAGGATTCTTTATCGCCACTTTTCCAAAAACATCTTAAATTGTCTTGGTGGCCTTAGTTCAATGAATTTACAAGAAATTATGATTTTAAGGTGCATGATTGAGGGGATCTATATCAATAGGGCAAACTATATAGCTATAAAGATTAAGGAGTTGTAAAAGAAACCCACCGGTGTCAAGGAAATTTCCATTGGATGGATTGCCACTGTCTTGGCAAATGTTGTGAACCACATAGCAATAAGAAATCCTCTTAAAGGTGATATTGAGTACATAGACTTTGCAATGTTAAAGCAAATGAAGTTTTGTGGCTTCTACCTCATCACCATTGGACAAATAGAGCAGAATACTTAAGATTGAATGGAATTCAGGATGTAGGGCATCGAGAAAAGGAGATTGAGGAAGAGGAAGAGAACCATGATGATAATCAATAAGAGGATGACCATCAAGAGCAACCACAAGTTGCTGAAGCATCTTCACCTCTACTCTATGCTCGCTTGAATGATGTAAATATCAGATTGAATAGCATGCAAGGATGAATGAATAATATGCAGGACAACATTAATGAGCTGAAGAGAAATTTTGAGCAATTTGTCCATAGTTTTTTGCAGCAATATCCATCACCACCACTTCCACCATAGTAAGCTGATTTGCTGAGGACAACAAAGTCTTTGCGAGGGGAGTAGAGATTACACTGAGCTCAAATTTTGTTAAGAAAATTCAGGAAGTTGACTTTTTCACACTCCCCTATAATTCATAAATTCTACTTATGTTTGCTTTTATTTTTATTTTTATTTTGCTATTTCTACTTCAGTAACTTGGCTTTTATTTTCATGTTCTTTGTTTGTAATATAACTTTTATGACTTTGTAGCTTAGTTAGTTTGTAATAGTAATAGATCTTTTTAGTTCAATTGTTTGGTTTTGCTAAAAATTTAGTTAGTTCAAAATTGTCATTTAGCTTGCACTAAGCTTACTTTATCCTAGTTTTATCCTTAAAATTGAACTTATTGAACTTGAACTTAGAATGTGAATGAGTCAAAATTCTTTGTTTAGCACTAAGGCAAACATGTTGTTTAACAACTTTTTCGCTAGTTTAACATTCAACTTGGTTAATATTTTTTTAGTTTATACTCTATGAGCACTTACAATCAGTTTTAACTTAGAAGAAAAATCAATGCATTGAAACAATTAAGTAAGAAATTTTAGAGCACTAGAATCTTCCTCATCACCCTTCAAAGTATATAAGTAACTTAAATCAACTTAGAAAGTGATCTAAGCATAATTTTCCTTAATAAGCTATAAAAATACTATTTTCCTACCTTTTTATACAAAATTAACCTTTGTTAAGTCATTTTAAGTCTAATTAGGCATGCTGAAGGCGTGGCATCTAAACATTTCTTGTTACACCTATATAAATGTCCATATAGAATAAACAACTTTTATCTCCCTTTTTAAGAGTTGTCACTCTAAGTTGGATAGATTAACGGGAAATTGGTAATATAAAGGGTGTAGTAAGATAAATAGAGATTCGTAGAAATTGTTTTTGAGAAAAGTCAAGTAATAGATTGTTTTACCTTATAATTTACCTTTGTAAGCTAATACGGCCTTCAATGGAGCTAGCATGAAAAAAAGAAAAAGAAAAAGAAAAAGAAAGAAACATTAAAATAAAGCTAGCATATATGAAAAAATCTTAAGTGTAGGATATTTACAAGGAAAAAGTAATTATAACTTCTAAAAGGGTTGATTGTGAAATTAAGAGGAGTTTCATTGATCTTTTATCTCAAGTGTGCTTAATGTTTCTAAGGTTGCAAAAGTAAGTATGAAAAAAAGGTATATGTATAGTAGTTTAAATTTTGGGACTTGGTTTATCCAAGCATAGAGTAACTATTCTTTTTAATTATCTTTTATCCAGTTTTTGATAGCCAACATATTAACCCTATTACAACCCAATAAAGACCTAAGTGATTCTAAGTTTGATTTTGAGTTATTTAGTGGAGATGACCTTCGGGTATTGGTTAGAGTAAATTAAGATTAAAAAAAGTTTAACTAAGACTAGGTTGAAGTTAAATTTACTTGAAAAAGAGTTTAATGGATATTTAGGAGGTTAAAATTATATTTTTATGCTAAGTATTATATTATTCCTAACAAGAAGGTTTAATGCTTAGAATGATAATCTTGACTAAGATATCTTGCTTTCTTCATCTTATTTCTTTATAATCACTTGTTTTCCTTTTTAATTAAGTTATTGTAATATAAGTTAAGGTGGATAGTTTTTTAGTAGAATTTGCTTTTATTATTGATCTTTACCAAATTTTATTACTTGCTTTGTTTAAGTCTATTTTTTTTGTCTAAGTTTTGTTTATTTGCATTAGTTACTTTGAGTAGTTTAAAATATTATTTTTAGTTTAGTTAACTTTTCATCATTACAAACTTGGGATTTCTTTCCTTATTTACACATAAGTTTTCATTCTAAAAATTTGAAATCTTTTGCACTTGTACCGTTTCCCTTATGTACGATATTTGGAATTTTAATCTTATTTTCCTATATTACTAGCCAATCTAGTACAATTTCTAGACACCGATCAGGAAGGTCAAAAGTCACATTTTACATATTTCATTCATTGCACGTACATATTATTGCATTTGCCTTTGTTTGCATTTCGCAGAGAATCTGGGAAGCACAGTGACCTGAACAGTCAATCCTGAGGGCCTGGAATGCAAAAGTCACATGTCTTGAGGGGCATAATAAATTTCAGGGGGTATCCCAAACTTTTATACAGTTTTATGTGTTAAAAGTGTAACAAAAGCCTGGGAATATTGTGCAATAATATGGTAACTCAAAAAACTAATGTAAATAATGTTTTAATTTTATTTTAGATGGGTATAACTCAAAAAATCAATGAAAATGGTCAAAAAATCAAAGAAAACGGAGTTAGAATGAGAAAATTAGAGGAAAAATAAAATTGAAGGGCATTTTGTCTTTTGACCTAAA
Source organism: Excoecaria agallocha (assembly GCA_037975025.1). Lineage (NCBI taxonomy): Eukaryota > Viridiplantae > Streptophyta > Magnoliopsida > Malpighiales > Euphorbiaceae > Excoecaria > Excoecaria agallocha. The sequence goes on along the minus strand of CM075808.1, from coordinate 40,709,426 downwards.
AGATGGGACACTTGTCCATCATGTCTGTCACCAAAAAAAGACATCTTTCCCATCCCTAGCTCAAGTGGGTATAAAAGCCACCATTCTTCTTTATTTTTCGGCCAAACTTGCATTTTTTTTTACCTTCAAGATTATTTTGATTTTTCAAGCAGTTTTCTCTCACCCGACTTATGTTTTTCGAGTCGTTTTCACCTACGAACTCCTAGAAGTGAGATACACTTTAGGGAACACTTTTTTCATTGTCTCTTCATCTTTCATTTTCTTCTAGTCTTTAACAAGTAAGTAAAATTTAAAATTTTTTATTATTTATTTCTTTTAGTTTTTTCTCCTTTAGTTTAGGATAGATAACCTTAGCTTTAGGCATGATGGATGTGAGCATCTCTTATTTTGTAAGTTTTTATTTTTATTATATTAATAATTAGTAATGCCTTGTAGTTTAAGTTAGTTAACTTAATTGTTAAACTTGCTTTGTATGACACCATGAACAATTAAAAAACCTCGTATATAGGCCTGTAGAAATGTCTTTCTTCCCTTTCTTGCAATAATAAGTATGTTGTAACCTTTGTGTTTTAAGGATACCTTTTAATCTGTGATTGCACCAAATGCATATTTTTTGGTGGCCATCGATGGCCTGTGGTTGTTACCGATCATATATATGTCTTTTTGTGCAGGAGGCATTCCCATTCCTAGCTAGAATGTTGCCCAAATTTTATCAAATTTCTCGTAAAATGCATAATACATCTTTCATTTTATTTTTACTTATTGGATGACATCTTTTATTCTATTTGTACATATGTATGCTTTGCATCATAATATTCTTACAAGTTGTGACATTTTAGCTTACTTGAGATGCAAGTTACTTTATGAACTGACACATAGCATTTCTTTTGCAGGATTCCATGAAGGAAAACATATCCCTAGCCTAGCCAACCAGTGCTTAATTACATGACACCCGAGTAGGCAACCAGATATTGAGTTTCGAGATGGGTTGAGTACAAAATGAGTAGGTTAATGTCCCAAAAATTTCTAGAGGACTTTGGATTACTTACGAAGGTTAATAGCCTTTTGACCAGAGCAAGATGGACATACTTTTTTACCCTAACCTACTACACTTATCCTGACATGACTAGAGAGGTCCTGACTACCATTTGTTATGGAGGGTATCAGTGGTCTGACACACGAAAGGGGGCTTTATGGTTCAGAGCCTTAAGAATTCTATTTAGCATTACTTGCCATAGATTCACAGAGGCTATAGGACTTCTTATCGGCTTGGGCATAGTAACACCACCACGGATGATGGATAAGGATAGGTGAAAAGCTGTGACTCTGCCATGAGCATTATATGACTCAGACAAAGTAAAGAGCATGATGCTATCTTTTTAGATATATAGATACCTACAGAGAGTCTTATCCACTTTACACCTAGGATGTACAGAGAGTCTGGATAATATTACCTCGATAGATGTCACTTCTTTATAGAGGATGCAGGAGGGTCATTATATAGACATCACCCGTAAGATTATCTTCAAGTTGACGGGAGTGAACACCACACCAGGACACAAGTGTGCATAAGTGGGTTTATTATCAGGCTATTGATATCCTTTAGGTTAAAGGAGGACCATTTTGGGGTTCCAGTTCAGGAGAGTATCCATATAGACCTATAGATGGCAGTCACTAGGAGCATAATCTAGCCTATAGAGGGATGTAAGGGCTAGTGCAAGTTATTAATAGTGCCAGAGACCCAGCAGAGATATGGCTTTAACCCTATAATTCAAGATATGGAGGGTAAAGAGGATGGATAGGCTCAGGCAGTAGACGAGGCACCAGCAGAGCCTCAGGTACCTCAGAGGTAGCCACCTCAACAGGATAATCAGCCAGAGAAGCCTTATGATCCCCAAAGGCCAAATGGAGTGGGGTTCGATTTAGACTATGAGTTTGACCTTCAGCTTGACTTGCACGATCTTCTTGACGGGTCACCACAAACACTAACATGCCCTAGATCTCCTGTCAAACACCAAAGGTCACCAGTTGTGAGGTTTTCTTCTTACAAACACCCTAGAGCCTCATATTTTTTAACTCTTTTACCCTATAGACACCCAAAGGCATTGACATTGATTGCACCTTTACCAATTATTCAGCCACCTTTTTCACAAGCACCTGTAGTTAACCCATCAGATGACTTTGCTACGAGGTTGGCAACACTAAAGGCATTTAGTAGGCATCAGAAAGGGACATTGCAGACTATTCTTACAATAGTATAGTGCCTTCAGGCCTTATCAAAGGTTGTTCAAACCTTGCAGATAGAGATACTGGTCTCAAGGTAAGTATACAGACTGCAAGTCATAGATTTGATGAGTCTCTATAGGTGGTCAATGACTTCATTACTCATCTCAAAAACTAGAGCATGTACATTGAGACCGTAGTCTTTGGGGCAAAGTAGGCCGTTATTGAGACTGATAAAGAGATAAGGCGATATCTTAGGGATTTAAGGCAGAACTTGATGAGGTAACTAGAGAGCCATTTCAGAGCAGTTCGTGAGGTAGGTCAGGGGTTAGAAAAAGTGGCAGAGGTCATTGCATAGATTTTGTATCCCTTAACATCAGTACTACTAAGCTTTAGATTTATGATTGAGCAAACATAAGAGTAGCCACCTCCTACACCTCATGCCATGGCACTGACTCGACCACCCAGGTCGTCAGCTCTTAAGTTGCCATCGGGGCTAGCATATAGCAGAGCACTGAATCAGGGCCATCTTAGTGATTTATTTATTTTGTATTTGGGGAGTACTTATCAAAATTTTGATGTATATATAAAAACAAGATGTATATAATTTATCATTTTATTTCATATTTTTATTTTATTTATGCTTTTCATGCCTAAAAAATGCCATGAGATTAATGAGATGATTCATAAATAATTACACCTTTATAGGACAAAATAAAATAAAAAGTAATAACGAGAAAAATAATAACGAATAAAAATAATAAATTAAAATAAAATAATAAAAGAAAAAAATAAAAGTAAGGAATAATAAAAGAAAGCTCGAAAGGGCCAGATGCAACAAACAAGATGCTAACACTTAATACCTTTTCACGACAGGTATAAAGGACCTCTACCAAGGGGCATGTATTTATCCCTCTTCAAAGAATACAATGTTATTCTACATCAAAAATGCATAACAAGAAGAATTTTAAAAACCATACAAGCCAACAGTTTAATACAACAAGTCATTTTGATCATACATGCCTCAGGCACTGATCAAATCCAATTTTAGTATTCTGGTTTTGCATGCCCCAGGCGCTAGCCAGACATATCCAAGCAATACTAATTTTAAATACCCCAAGCACTAATCAATATTCATTAAGTCATCTTGATTATGCATGCTTCAAGTGCTAATCGGACTTATTTAAGTAACCTGATTCTGCATGCTTCAGATGCTAAGTAGGTAAAAATTTTCTTTTTTATCTCCATTTTGCATATTCCGGATGCTAATTGGATAAGTGGAGACTCATCACTTTCAATGGAGTTAGTCTCAAGCCTTAATTCTGCATTCCTCAAGCGCTAATCAAGCAAAACTCTTCGTTGTTCTAATTCTGCATGCCTTAGACACTAATTGGATAACTCGAGACTCATAGTCTTCAATAGATTTAGTCTTGAACTTGATTTTACATGCTTCAAGCACTAATCATGGATTTCAAATAAGTTAACTAGGAGATTCGCTACCTTAGGTACGCATCTTTTTCGTTGACTTTGAATTTCAGCTCATTTTGGCACCAGTGTACCAGCTCTCCAAAATTAGGGATAGCTGCAAATATCGTAAGCCGAAGTATTCTAGATTAGGATTACTCGATGATAAGAAAATGGCATATTATTGACAATAGGTTCGAGTCTCAAAGCTCCGATAATGAATTTCTCATTTTTTATCAAAATTTTTTCATGATTTTCTAAGTATTTCCAAATGTTTTCAAGTATTTTAATAGAGCATACAAAAAGCCTTATTTTAGGTCTCTAATGGTGACAGATGATCGTTTATCACCTGAGGGATATCCATCTATAGGTACCTCTCTTCTATAGGGGCTATCTGAAGGGTTTTTTGGTCAAATCCACGAGTAAGTGGTGAGAGACAACCGTCCCTCATTGAGAGACATCTGTTCCTTACTCAAAGTCTGATTTCCCACCTTTTTAGGTTTTCAAAAATGGCAGTTTTGATTCTTAGGATTTTTTCCAAATTTATAGGGGTTTTAACGCCGAATTTGGAGTGATTTAAGTGGATTTTTCATCTAAAAATCTTCCTAAAGTATAAAAGATAAGAAATATAGGGTTTTAAGAGTGGAATCACAATTTTCTTGAGAAGTCACCATTAGAGAAGAAGAAAAATTTCTCTCTCTCTCCAACTCTTGTGCTAAAAAAAACTTTTATTAAAAATACACCAAGATAAACAAATTTTAAATGTGATTTTTGAGAACGAGAAGCACTATTTAAAATTGAGATATGGAATACCATCTTTATAGAGTCATAATATCTCATGAGGATAATATTTTAGGCTATTTCTTTATTTTTCTTTCTTTAAAATCTAATTGGCATGGTCATATGATCCTTTAAAATCTAATTGGCATGCTTTATTTGTCACCATGTTTAAACATTATGAATGTCAATCTGAGGCATTTTAGATAGCGAATCTTGACTAAATAATCATGTTAATGGTGTGTTTAAAGTGATCTCCTCCATTGTTGTAAATGTAAAGCTTGATATTTGATTCCTTTAATCATGTGTGATTTGTTGTTATAACATGTTTTACCATGATTTAGGTCATATAAATGCTTGTTTTAGGCTAGAAAAATTCATTGTATTATTTTCTGTAAAAAAACCTGCATTTCTAGTTCTGTCCAGTTGTGATAGACAGGATAAAGGTATGAGGGATGGTCATCCCTCACTTAAGGATAGGAAACCTCAACGCCTTCTTTCTATCCGTCCCTCACCCCCTTTTTGGCCGTCCCTAGGTGTTCTTCTAGGCATTTTGATGCATTTTATGCATATTTATGTATTTTTACTTTTTTGTTGTATCTATATATTATTCCATGTGATTCCAATACTGTATGACCTGTTTCTATACTTAAGATAACTTATTTTTCTTAATTATTTTTATTGTTGTGTACTAATTCTTTATCTTCTTTTTTGTGTTTTGTGATTATTTAATTTTTTGGCTTTTAGAGGATTCCTTTCAATTCCTTGCATAGGAAGTCATGCTCCCAGAAAGTGATCTACCACTTGCTGCTTGTATCTAGTTCTTTTTATTTTTATGGCTTTATTTGATTGATTATTTATTTTGCATTTATGGATTTATTTTTCTTTTGGATGTATTATTTTTTAGGGATGTAACAGGTAGTAAAAAAATATTTTTCGCACGTTGAATCGAAATTCATTTAAAATCATTTTTATTAATCAAATTGGGATTTTCTTAATAAAAATGGACCAATGTCTAATTTTTTTAGCCCAAATTCATGTAATATAATAAAGCCCTTTTTGTAAATATGCATGAGAAAATCAATGTTCCCAATCTAATTAATTTTCCATTTTATGTATGTTACTTTAAGTTTCATATATTTTGTTGAGGATGATTTGCTTATGTAATAATTTAAATATGTTTTACTTTAAGTATTTATTTATCACTTCTTGTTTTGAATGGGATGTTTACTTAAATTCTATTGTTATGTATCGTGTGAGAGAGAAAAATGGATAAATCTTAAAATTTAATTATAAAATAACACCCAACTAAGATGCCTAATAAGAGTAATATTCCGAACATCGATCTCTATTTGGACATCAAAAGATTGAGACAAGCTTTTCGATATTCTATCGGATGGCGACTCCATTACACCTACCTTTTTTGGCCCACTAGTAGATACCTTCATAGATTGACCACTAACAATAAATTAGGCTTAGTCCCTCTTTATGGTGAAGTCGCCAATCTATGAGTTAAGCGAGCCTCCTCTGATCTTAGATCCTAAAAGCGGACTTCCAAGAATCAAATCCGAAAATGAATGAGGGCTTCAGCGCGCGTCACAACTATTATGTAATGTTCATTGGTGTATTATATTATTTGTATTTGGGACTTTATTAAGTAGTCGATTGCATTATTTTTACTCTTTACTTAGCCATTGCTCAGCACATATATTTTTTCCATGTAGGTATAAAAGTGTAGAATAGAAGTGCTGGTTCAAGTCAACATCTACAGGCCACTTCAGAGTAAAGCAAGTGAAGACTAATTTTGATGTAGAGTTATTTTCTGTAATTGTTCAATGTAAATGATTTGGAACATATGTAATGTGAGGCCCCTAACATGACCCTAATTGGAATTGCATATTTTAAGTAAGATTTTATTTGACTAAGACCAAACACTACAAAAAAAACTGCTAATTAGCGACGAAAAATTCCGTCGTTAATTACCAGATTTTCGTAGTTAAATTAAATTAGCGACACCACGACGAACAATCGCTAAAAGGCCAGTCGCGAATATATTAGCAATGAAATTCAAAATTAGTCGCTAATTTAGCAACGAAAAAATTTTGTCGCTAATTTTTTTCGTCGCTAATTTATATTCCTAATTAATCGTTGAATTATAATAATAATAATAATAATAATAATAATAATAATAATAATAATAATAATAATAATAATAATAATAATAATAATAATAATATTTAGCGACTACATTTTCCGTCGCTAATTAAAAATTTACTGTAAAATTTAGCGACGAAATATTTGTCGCTAATTATTTCTTAAGTTCTATCTATTACACATTGGCGACAGATTCCTGTCGTAAATCCATCGCTAAATTATTGTATGATTGAATTTTTCCATTTGCTATATTTTAAAATTTTTATCCTGAACACAATATAAATAATAATCTTATATTATAAAATTCATATATAATAGATACAAATTTAAATAACAATTTTATATATTCATATATATATAATTTGTAATGAATTCATTACAAATAAAGAGTTAACATAAAAAAAACAATATATAAAATAAATTATTATTTATACAATTCATTTCCCTAAAATTAATAGCAAATTAAATCTTTACAATTTCCTACCAAATATATAATTAATTCCTAACTAATATTGCTGTAGTAATATACCCTAAGCCTAAATCCAGTCCCTCTTTACCGATAGTTTGTGACTAGAAATACGTGAACCTTGTTGGCGGTAGGGATTAACTCCTGCAAAGCCTTCATTCTCTTAGCAATCCGCTCCCTACGCAGCTGTATCTAGCAGAGGAAAGAATAAAAAGCTGATACAAACAGCAATCATATAGAAACAACTACCAAAAAATGTTAAAAAGTTGTACTTATTCTATCATTGAAACAAACTACCTTTTGTTAAAGCTTCACAAATATTGAAACCATGAAAATAAGTTTTTTTAACTTGCAAACTAAATGAAACTCTAATAATCAATTGCATCCTATTGGTGAAAATGTGATGACATGGTGTCAGCAAATAACTATTAATTTTTATCTTACTCCAGTAACGACCTTAAAATCATCCTCCAATCCAAGAGTGAATTGAGTAGTCACATTGAGCAATTTTCACTCGTTCATTAATTATGAAATAAAGGGAGAAAAAAAAGTCAAACACAAACATAGCATTCCAAAAGAATAGGAAATAAGTTATCGCTATCTGATCCAAGCAATGATTATTATGCCATCCGTTACTATGTTGTGGCAACTATCAATAAGAGTTCAATCAGACATTCTTCATCTCATCATTATAAACTCTTTCAATCAAACTTCTATTTGTATTTTAATATTGAAACGAACCAACTTCAATTCCCCACTCCCATTGTAACATTATAGAGATACTGATTTAGCATAGAAAATGCAGCACAAGCAAAAACATACAAGGAGGAGATTTTAAATTCTTTTTATATTACATGGTGAGCAATGATATAAAGATAGCATAAGGAACACCCCAAACCAACTTCATATCACAACCTCTAAAAGTTCTCAATCTCTTTTTCATAAATGTTTTCATTAAGCCACTCTATCCTCAATACCCAACCCCCCCTCAAAACACTGAAAATAAAAACATTAAAAGATTGGTCCCTCAATCACCATCCTTGCCTAAAAACTTCCAAGCCATGATTAACTCATTTTCCAGTTTAAGAATTTGATCAGCAACCCTGTAGCCATTAAGGCTCTGAACAGTAGACTCATCAACATCATAAAGAACAGACACATTTGAAATGTCCAAGTTCTATCCACAAGACAAAAATAAAAATATAAGAGATATAGACAAAGAGAGTCTTTACATATAGACACAATTTAAAAGAAAAGAAAAAAAACTCATCGGCATAATCCATTGTATCCTAGGTAAAGAACTCATTGCCCAATTACTATCCTCAAACTAAAGATACGATAGCATCTCAATAGATGAAAGGACAGGAAAGTTTACATCCATCGGTAAATAAACTAAGTATGTAGTTCTCCAATGTCATAAATAGTGAACAGAGACATACTTGCATAGAGAAGGTCAATTGATATTTTGTCAAACTTGAATTTCATCACAGGGATGTGAGCATCTGGAACAGGTTATAGCTCTATGACTTCCTCCATTTCTGCTAAAATATTATGCAATACGAAGAAGAAGTCCTCTTGCCAAAGATAACCTAAGATTAGATCCACAACGGACATTAACAATATCACTAAATCATTTCTGATCATATAGAGGATGCATAAATTCAAACTCAATAGGAATTGGCATCCAACATAGCAGCTGAAATAACTAGAAACTAAAGTAGAAACAGCATTTCAAAATACTTACTGCTTAATGCCTCCAACAATACGCAAATCCTCTTCTCCAATTAGAGATATTTTTCTTATTGACTCATTTTCAGTCGGAACAACAGAGAGCTATAAATGGGTCAGCAAGCTTTATAATATGAAATATTCAAGATGTCATCAATAGATACGTAAATTCCAAGTAACAGAAATGTAGGATTACTGCACCATTTTCATTAATGCCATGCTTGAGAAGTAAAGTTGCCCCTTGTGGATGTAAGACGATCATTCTAAATAGATGTAAACATTTTAAATAAATCAGGGATATTTCTCAATTATTTAATTAAATACGATTTCACAAACACATAATAATTTCATATCTAAGTAGAAGTATTCTTAATTTGTTATCATAATATGGTGATGGTAGGTTTTATATACATTACAAGAAGAAAATATTCGCAGATCAAAATGCTTTTAACCTAGGCACAGACCTGGAAATATCATTGCCACCGACCAAGATTTCAGTGATTTCAACAACAAATGAATGTCTGCATCAGCAAATTTACTAGTATGATAATGTGAAGTGCCTTTCAAAATTTAAAGGATGGCACCAATTCTGGATATGTCAAGCTTCGATAAAGCAAAGTTCTTATTATCCTTTGAAAGAACCAAGAAAAGAAAAAACCTTTAATAAATTAACTATAAGATAATAAGTCACAATATTGAAATATATATAACCTAGAATGACAAGTTCATCTAAACCTATAATTCAAGCATAAAAAATTCCATCAAATCTATCAAGCAATCCTATTTGAAGAAGGATTAGTTAAACCTTAAAATCTACTAACCTACTAAAATCAAGCCTTTTGCATATACTCTAACCAATTAGAACATTGCTCAAGATGGTAACATGATGACAGTATTCTTTGCAGTAAATTTTGAGTCTTATAATATGGGCTCATTTCAAAAATCAACAACAATTTATCTCAATGGCATTCATTACTACATACCAAACTTGAATCATCAAGAAAAGCATAAAAATAAATTTAAAGATGAATCCTAAACTAACAAAGCTTAACCAACTATATATTATACTAACCAATCACACAACAAACCCATTTGATTATATATATATAAATATATATATATATATATGTATGTATGTATATATATATATATATATATATATATATGTATATATAATCATTTTAAAATTTATTCAAATAATCAATAGGAGCAAATTTGGTAATCACATACCAATTAGAGTGAAATTCTCCAAATTTTCCTCAATTTCGTCTATCATCATGCTCGTCGGAGCCTCGTTGGATCCTTGTCGGAGGTGCACCAGTGCTATCTGCTTGTAGCTGGAGTCATCGATAGCCCCTTGGTAGTGTTCACGCACCCCAACACCTTTTAATTTGGTCGGGATCTACCTCAAGACCCATCGGCATCTTCCTCTTCGATTTACTCGTTGTCGATGATTGAGGATGATCAATGGGTATAGGGAGGAGCACTGGACCACCAAAAGTCTTCCGTTGGTGTCCGTTCTGCCATTCGATGCCGGAGGTGGTCGGAATCTCGAGGAGGAGCTATCAATTGGAGAGAGAGAGAAATGCCAAACCGAAATAAAAATGAGAAAACAAAGACTAGACCGGTGGAACAACCGCTGAGGAGGCCAGCGGTGATGTGTGTTGGTCGAATTCTAAGACCCTTTCTCTTTTCGTTCTCCGATCTCTCTCTCCATCTCTTCCTTCATTCTTCCTCCTCCTTTCTTCTTCATGTTTCTTTGCTGCCCTTCTTTTTTTTTCGAGAACTCTAAGAATTGCTGCCTTCTTATTTTTTTAACCCTATTATTATTATTATATTATATTAGTTTATTATTATATATATATATATTTATTTATTAAAATTATTATTATCTTAACAACACTTATTTATTTTAAAAGTTCTTGTTATTAATTTATATCTATATTATTTTTTTCTCATAAACATATTACTTTATCGGGTTATTCCGAACATTGCGTTGACCCAACCACGTTATTCGGATTCTTTAACCCAAGGTGTTACATTTATACCCAACATAAGGGTCAATTATAAGATAATCATAAAAAAAGAGAAGGGGTAGCAATAACCTGTCTGGAGCAAAAGGAAGAGCAAACTTAGCCTCCATCTATTGAGATACATGTTGCAAACCTTCATCAGTAACTGTTAATGTGCAATTACTAACTCTCTTCATCAGTAATGATGCTGGCTTGAAGCTCTTAAAGGGTCCATATTAGATCTCAGCCGTCATTATAATTGACGATCTAGATACCACTTATGCATCCAAAATAAGCACTTTTAGGCTGATTTTTTTCCTAATTATAAAATTTAATACATTACATTTGTACACTAATTATAATTTAGTTGATTATATGATTTAAATGGACGCATATTGTACCCAGATGATAATTATATTTATTTCTTAAAAAGTCAAAAATACCCCTACTTTCATATGTACAATATTTTATTAAATGTAGGATAATTTTATAGATAAATTTATATAGAATTATAATTTGCATCAATAGATATAATATGCATGCATTATATTTTAACAAAATAAAAATAAATTATAAATTTTTCATAATCATTTTAAATGAAATAATAAACTTTATATTATTATTATATAAATATTTATATTTATTATTTTTCATAATATGACTATATAATAATTATAATAATTACTTTATTATTATTATTATTAAAATGTAATTTTTTTAAATAAATAAGTTTTTATTTGGGAATAATTGATAAAAAAATAAATAGAATTCCTAATAATTTAATATTTGATTTAAATTTTATAAAATAAAAATTAATTACAAATTTTTTATTATTATTTTAAATTAAATAATAAATTTTATATTACTATTTTATAAATATTTATTTTTATTAATCTTGAACATGTAAATATATAATAATAGTAACCATTAGTTTATTATTATTATCATTAAAAATATAAATTTTCTAAATAAATAACTTTAGATTTTAGTATAATTGATAAAAAATATTATCAACTTATAAAATAATTTATAATTTTTTGTTACAAAATAAAATATTCATTTCATATGGTCTATATTAAAATTACTTGAAAATATACATAAATCATGTGAGTGAAATTTTAAAAAATTATTTTTTGATTTATTTGCGATGGATTAGCGACTAAATTATTCCGTCGCTAATGGTATTACTATGACAAATTACTATTAGCGACAAAAAATTTCTGTCGCTAAACCATCGCAAAAAAGGCGCAATATTTTTCCTCCAAAATTAGCGACTAAAATATTTGTCGCTAAATTTTCTGGAACTAATTTCATGAATAAAAATTATAAAATTTAGCAACGGAAAAATTCGTCGCTAATTTCGTCGCAAAATATGGCGCGTATACTTTCTGCCAATAATTAGTGACTGTTTATTCATTCTGTCACTATTTTGTCGCAAAAAATAGAAAATATCCTCCTCACGACGGAATTGTAAAACAGTCGCAAATCTATCGCAAAATTAGAGACAAAAATAAGGCCGTCGCTAATTTTAGTCGTTAATTGGCAGTTTTTTTGTAGTGAAATTAAAATGAGAATTTCATAAAAAGTATGGGATAAGTGATAAATTATTTTGTTATTATATTAATATCATGAAAATAGAATTTAATATTATAGTTTAATATTATTTAAGGGTATAATTGAAGTTTAAAGTATTAATTTGGGGTAAAATTTGTAATTATGACATTTTAGGGGTCAATTATAAATAGAAGAATAAATTGAGAGGTCAATTTATTAAAGGGATTAAATGGAGAGGCTGATTTAAAAGATAGATTAAAAGGAGTCAAACTATAGCATACAAAAAGGTATGTGATTATTGTGTGACATGCAAAGTTTAGAAGGACTAAAAAGAATATTCTTCATGTCACTATATAATAAAGATTTAAAAGAGGAGAGAGGAGTTGAGTGAGTGGATGGGTCGGCCATTTGAGAGGAAAAAACCATAAATCCTTCATCTCATTTTCCTTCGTTGTCTTTGAATTCTTTCAAGCAATTTAAGTGATAATTCATGTTGGTTAATTAAAGGCAACTAAGTGTAAAACTTCAAGGTAAATAATCTCTACTGAATTTCATCTTCTTCTCCTCCTTCTCTTTCTCAAATTGTTGAAGTAATGGTTGAGTATGGAGCTGAAATTTTAATTAAATGATGATGTTGGTTGTAAAGGAGAAGAGGAGAGTAGAAAAGTCAAAGGAAAAGGAGTTACTAGAGATTGAAAGCAAAATGGGATTTTGGCCAAAGGTATGGGATTTGTGTGTCTTGAGATTATGTGATCCTTCTTGTCCTATCCGATGTAGGCAATGGAAATCTTAATTAGAAGATAGAAATGTTAATACATGTTAAAAATGAAGAAGGAATTTATATTTCTAAAAAGGATTATTTCCTAATAGTTTCACTTGGTTCTATAATTTTACTATTATAGGAGAACTTAGTAGGATAAGGACTTTATCTATCTGTCACGCTAGCGACCAAAGTCGCACTCGCAACTTACTTGCATAGTGCATGCTCTTCCTTTAATGCTTTACTTTATTGTGTGATGATAGTACTATTTTTAATACCCTTACATACCATGTATAAAACCATAGCATGCCAAACATTCACATGAGCAGATTATGGAAATATATATATATATTTAAAGGATGTTCAATGAATTCTTGGGATATTATACGATAAAAGAAACTAAATGGCATGATATGTTATAGAATTTCGTATATGAGGCATGTGTTATTATTAGCAACTTAACAGGTATGTTCTACTACTTGATTCTTTTTTTTTAGAAAAAAAGAGAGGCATGTGATGCATACATATGATAGTTATTGGTAGTAAGCTTAAAGAACATGATAGGATATATGTTAGTTGCTTTTTGAAATAAATGATGTTTTAGCAAGACTGTGAACACTTGACATACCTAAAGATAAATCGTTCAAGTATTTGATCATGATGATATGCACATTCAAATGCAGATATGTGTAATACTATAAGAATACATGAATGCATGTTTATACACTGGAGAATTGTGTATTATAATATGATCATATGCATTGGCAAGGTATATGATATAAGTGCAAGCATAATGTTTTAAATGAACATGAAAAACTGTATTGCCTACTACTATAGTTCCATTATGGATAGATAGGCGCCTATAGGGATATTACAGCTGCTACCGTCGACCTTTTTGGTCTAAAGTACAGTTGATCCAATTGGATCATTCACAGCCCCTTTTGGATTGCTTGTTGACCCTGTTTGGGTTCTTGACCGGTTTACTATACAGTTAACCCTGTTTGGATTCATAGTTTTGATATCTTCGGATATCCATCGTTTGATACTCTCGGTATCCACTCTTAGAACTTAAGCAGGCTAAAGTAAAGCACTATTGTGTCACAGTTAATCACAGTATGATTTATACATCTGATATATGAATTATCATGTTTAACAGTGGTTCCTAAAGCATATATTGGTATCTACTTACATTATGTACATATCTCTTTATGAATTGTTTAGATTCAAGTATGCTGAATTAATTGAAGAGTTACCTTGTTGTTTAATATATTGTGCTTTAGTTTATACTTATTCCTAATATATAAATATTATTATTTTCAATTGTTTATGTATATCATATATTTCTGACAACCACTGTGAGTGGTTGTCCTTCATGTTTAGTATCCCCACTAAGCTATATAGCTTAGCACGGGTTATTTTGATCCATGTAGGTTTTGGTAGTCAAGGGTTTTGCACAGAAACATTCTCTGCATTAGGACAGGCCAACACCAGTCTATAGAAATGGATATAGGAATTTTGACAAATTTTGTATAATTCCTTACATGTTTAATATGTATAAAGTTTGTAATATATATGTATATCATATGGAGGCTAAGGTTGTAATAAGCTTATAGTGAGAATGCTAGTATATGTATACATCTAGAAGCTAGAATGACTTTATTCAAATGTGCTGGAATGCTGAATGCTTTGCATGATAGTGAAATGACTAAGATAGTTGAATCTAGTAATATTAAGATAATGGGCTGCATAATGAGTCACTATGCTTATTCAAAATGAAATGTATATGAATGATGTGAGAAGCCTAATTAGAATACAAGTTATATGATTAGACGGATCAGGTGATATGAATGCATTTAGATGTTAATCGAGTTAATTGCTTAACATATCATATTTTAAGTAGATTGCATTATTTATAATAGAGATGTTAGTTTGGGGTGTTTTAATTTGGTATCAGAGCCTACGTTTAGCCTTTTCTGGGCAATATGAGTATAGGATCTTATTATATGAGATAGTGTTGTGTTTGCCTAATGCAGAAGTTCCTATTTTCTTACAGATTAAAGATGGAGAATTCCTCTAGGGATACTATAGAAGAATCGGCTGAAAGTAATTTTTCGGTTAGATCAAATCCTCCTAATCCAGTGACTTTATCATCACATCTAAATGAAATTCCTACTGCAGTTCCTGGAGAGGCCTTGTTTAAAATTTCTCAGGATATGGCCCAAATTCTGCAAAGAATGACTATGCCCAAAGCTTTAATATCTGAAATTAGGAAGCATGGGGCACAAGAATTTATAATCACTAGTTTAGAACAATTTAAAGAAGCTGAGTTCTGGTTGGACAGGCTGGAGCGGATATTTGATGAAATTAACTACCCTGCAAATCACAAGGTATCTTGTGCTATGTCCTTACTTCAAGGCATGGCTTATGATTGGTGGAAGCTGATATTAAGACAACCTCAGTTATCTGACTCACTTACCTAGGAATTCTTTGAGGAGTTCAGGAAGAAATATGTTACTGAGGCTTATAAGGAGGAGAAATTGAAGCAGTTTCTGAATCCGAGACAAAAAGCTCTATCTGGGCTGAATATGAAAAAGAATTTAGCCGGTTATGTAAGTATGTTCCCAAGGAAATATTGACAGGAGTTTTTAAATGCAGACACTTTGAAGATGGGTTGAATGATCGAATCAAAGAAAAACTATTCGGATTTACATCTTTGAATGTGGTGGATTTTAATCAATTGGTTATGACTGCCATGAAAGTTGAAAAGCATGACATAGATAAAAGAGAGAGGGAGCACAAAAGAAGTGGTTCTAGGGAAGGATCTTTCACTGGAAAAAGATTTAGAGGAGCTCAAGGAGGTTAGCCTGTAGAGCCTATTTTTAGTTTTGCTAATAAAGGAAAGAAACAAGAGTTCTTTTCCAAGTCTAAATCTGAGAAGGAAGCTTCAAAAAGACAGAGTGGGGATCAAGCACCTGAATGTTCGCATTGTTCCAGACACCATTGGGGTAACTGCAGAAAACTGGCTGGAGAATGCTTTAGATGTGGTAGTGCTGATCATTTTATGGCAAATTATCCTTTGAATCGGAATCAAGGTTTTAAGCAATAGGATAGCAGGGGAGCTTCTAATGAACCCCCATCTGGTAGAGGTAAAGGCAGAAGAAGGGGTGGATCAACTCATCATGGATCTCAGTCTCAGAATATATCAGAAATAGTTAATAGTCTTTCTGCTCAAATGGTTGCTAGACGAGCTTATGCAATGAAGACTCGGGAGGAATAAAATACTCCAGAAGTTATAGCTGGTACTTTTTCTCTATATAATTGTGACATACATACACTTATTGATCCTGGCTCTACACATTCATATGTTTGTATTGGGGTTTCGGGTAGAGATAGGTTTAAAATACAACAGTTAGATTTTATGACTAGTCCATTGGGACATAGTGTGATTGTTAATAAGGTGTGTAAAGACTGTCCTATAGTAGTTCAAAGGAGAAAGTTTCCAGCAGATTTGATTATGTTGCCCTTTCATGAGTTTGATGTAATTCTGGGAATGGATTGGTTATCCAAGCATCATATAGTGGTAAATTGTGAAATGAAAATAGTAACTTTTAGGGATGATGAAGGAAAGGAAGTGGTAGTAGAAAGCAATTGTTCTAAGCTACTGACTAATGTTATATCAGCAATGCAAGCTAGGCATTGTCTTAGAAAAGGATGTGAAATATTTTTAGCTTTAGTCCTTGATTCAAAAAGGGATACAGTGAAGCTTGAGAATATACCGATTGTGAATGAATTTCCAGAAGTATTTCCTGAGAAATTACCTAGTCTTCTTCCAGAAAGGGGTGTTGAGTTATCTATTAATTTGTTACCAGGTACAGCTCCGATCTCTAGGGCACCATACATAATGGCTCCATCTGAATTGAAAGAGTTAAAGGTTTAATTACAGAAATTGTTAAACAAAGGCTTTATCAAACCTAGTGTGTCACCCTGGGGTGCTCCAATTTTATTTGTTAAGAAGAAGGACGGGTCTATGAGAATGTGTATTGATTATAAACAGTTGAACAAAGTGACAGTGAAGAACAAATATCCTTTGCCTCGAATTGAGGATTTGTTTGATCAGTTGAGTGGTGCTGGTGTGTTTTCAAAGATAGACTTGCGATCAGGTTATTATCAGCTTAGAGTAAAGGATAGGGATGTTTCTAAAACTATATTTAGAACTCGATATGGACATTATGAATTTTTAGTTATGCCATTCGGGTTGACTAATACACCTGTTGTATTCATGGATCTCATGAATAGGGTATTCAAAAGCTACTTGGATCGATTTGTTGTAGTATTTATTGATGACATATTAATTTACTCCAGAAATAAAGCTGAGCATGCTGAACATCTGAGAATTGTATTGCAAACTTTGAAAGAAAATTAGTTGTATACCAAATTGAGTAAATGTGACTTCTGGCTTAAGGAAGTTTCCTTCTTAGGTCATGTTGTATCTGCTGAAGGTGTTAGGGTTGATCCAAATAAAATTGAAGCTATTGTTAATTTGAGACCGCCCAGGAATGTACATGGAATAAGAAGTTTTCTTGGGTTGGCAGGTTACTATCATCATTTTGTGAAGGATTTTTCTGTCATTGCTTTACCCCTCACTAAGCTGTTAAGGAAGAATATTAAGTGTGAATGGACTGATCGTTGTCAAGCAAGCTTTGAAAGGTTAAAAAAGATGTTGACTGAAGCTCTAGTGTTAACTCAACTTGTGTCAAGAAAAGAATATGCAATGTATAGTGATGCTTCTAAGGTTGGTTTGGGTTGTGTATTAATGCAAGATGGTAAAGTTGTAGCTTATGCATCTAGACAGTTGAAATCGCATGAGCAAAACTACCCAACTCATGATCTAGAACTGGCAACTATGGTATTTGCTTTAAAGATTTGGCGACACTACTTGTATGAAAAAAAATGTAGGATTTATATTGATCATAAAAGGCTCAAATACTTGTTTACTCAGAAAGAACTTAATTTGAGGCAGAGAAGGTGGTTAGAATTATTCAAAGATTATGATTGTATAGTTGACTACCACCCAGGAAAAGTGAATGTGGTTGCTGATGCCTTAAATTGTAAAATAATGGCAGCATTGATGTTAAAGCATTGTAGATGGAAATTTGCATCGGACGGTGCATTATTAGCACAACTTAAAGCTAGGCCCATGGTTAGGCAGACAGTGATAAATACTCAGAAGGATGATAAAAAGTTGCAACAGTTTGTGAAAGTAATTTGTGAAGGAAATCAATCGAATTTTTTAGTGAAAGAAGATGGTGGTGTGTACTACCATAACAGGTTATGTGTT
The DNA here is from genome assembly GCA_037975025.1 of Excoecaria agallocha. NCBI lineage: Eukaryota > Viridiplantae > Streptophyta > Magnoliopsida > Malpighiales > Euphorbiaceae > Excoecaria > Excoecaria agallocha. Next base: position 40,690,950 of record CM075808.1, on the reverse strand, counting down.
CCTGATGACACAGAAGTGAAAAGGGTACTATTGCATGAAGCGTATAATACTGTATTTACTATGCATCCAGGTAGGAACAAGATGTATCAAGAGTTAAAATAGTTTTACTGGTGGCCTGGCATGAAAAAAGATATTATTGAATATGTTTCTAAATGTTTAACGTGTCAGCAAGTGAAAGCAGAATATCAATTTCCTTTAAGTCTTTTGAATCCCATTCCAGTTCCACAATGAAAGTGGGAAGACATTACCATGGATTTTGTTACTGGTTTGCCTCTTACTTAGAGAAGATATGATGTTGTTTGGGTAATAGTGGATAAGTTAACAAAAGTAGCTCACTTTATACCGGTTTGAACAGATTATTCTATGGTTAAGCTTGTAGAGTTGTATGTGAATGAGATTGTACGATTACATGGTATACCCGTATCCATATTTTCTGATCGAGATCCAAGGTTTACATCGAGATTTTGGCAGAGTCTACAACAAGCTTTGGGAACACAGCTCAAGTATAGTACAACTTTTCATCCTCAAATGGATGGACAATCCGAAAGGGTTATTTAGATTCTAGAAGATATGATGAGGAGATGTACTTTGGAGTTTTCTGGAAGTTGGGATAAATATGTGGCCTTAATGGAATTTGCCTATAATAACAGTTATCAGAAGAGTATTTAAATGGCACCATATGAGGCTTTGTATGGCAGAAAATGTAGAACTCCAGTCTGCTGGACTAAATTGACTAAATGTAAAATAATTGGTCCTGACCTTGTTAGAGATACAGAGGAAAAAGTTCAAGTTATCAAGCAGAGGCTGAAAGAAGCTAGTGACAGGTAGAAATCATATGCTGACTTGAAAAGAAAAGATATCGAGTATCAAGTGGGTGACAAGGTATTTTTAAAGGTATCACTATGGAGAAAAGTGCTTAGATTTGGCAAAAAGGAAAAACTCAGTCCGAGATTCATTGGTCCATATGAAATTCTTCAAAAAATTGGACCAGTGACTTATAGGTTGGTTCTTCCTATGGAATTAGCCAAGCTTTATGATGTGTTTTATGTATCCATGCTTTGAAGATATCGCTCTAATGAATCTCATAAGTTACAGGTTCAAGATATTCAAGTACAATTGGATTTTACGTATGATGAGGAACCGAAGGAAATCCTGGCTGGGGAAATCAAACAATTGAGGAACAAGCAGATCCCTCTGGTCAAAGTACTCTGGCAACATCATGGTGTACAAGAAGTAACTTGAGAGCCAGAGGCAGCCATGAGAAAGCAATATCCTTAATTGTTTGAATCAGGTATGAATTTTAAAGACGAAATTCCTTAAGGGGAAGAGATTTGTGAGGCCTCTAACATGATTCTAATTGGAATTGCATATTTTAAGTAGGATTTTATTTGACTAAGACCAAATTAAAATGAGAATTTCATAAAAAGTATGGTTCAAGTGATAAATTATTTTGTTATTATATTAATAGCATGAAAATAAAATTTAATATTATAGTTTAATATTATTTAAGGGTATAATTGAAGTTTAAAGTATTAATTTAGGGTAAAATTTGTAATTATGACATTTTAGGGGTCAATTGTAAATAGAAGAAAAAATTGAGAGCTCAATTTATTAAAGGGATTAAATGGAGAGGTTGATTTAAAAGATAGATTAAAAGGAGGGGTCAAACTATAGCATGCAAAAAGGTGTGTGATTATTGTGTGACATGCAAAGTTTAGAAGGACTAAAAAGAATATTCTTCATGTCACTATATAATAAAGATTTAAAAGAGGAGAGAGGAGTTGAGTGAGTGGATGGGTCGGCCATTTGAGAGGAAAAAACCAGAAATCCTTCATCTCATTTTCCTTCATTGTCTTTGAATTCTTTCAAGCAATTTAAGTGATAATTCATGTTGGTTAATTAAAGGCAACTAAGTGTAGAACTTCAAGGTAAATAATCTCTACTGAATTTTATCTTCTTATTCTCCTTCTCTTTCTCAAATTGTTGAAGTAATGGTTGAGAATGGTGCTGAAATTTTAATTAAATGATGATGTTGGTTGTAAAGGAGAAGAGGAGAGTAGAAAAATCAAAGGAAAAGGAGTTGCTAGAGATTAAAAGCAAAAGGGGATTTCGGTCAAATGTATGGGATTTGTGTGCCTTGAGATTATGTGATCCTTCTTGTCCTATCCAATGTAGGCAATGAAAATCTTGATTAGAAGGTAGAAATGTTAATGCATGTTAAAAATGTAGAAGGAATTTATATTTCTAAACATGATTATTTCCTAATAGTTTCACTTGGTTCTATAATTTTACTGTTATAGGAGAACTTAGCAGGATAAGGACTTTATCTAATTGACTTATATGTCTTCATCATATTATGTGTTGATGGTAGAGTTATGGAATCTCAGTTAAAGGTATTAATTGGAAGTATTACAAATTATGAGGCATGAAACGGGGGTTTAAGTAATGTAAGCTTAAGCATGTTAATTAGGCATAAAGTGGAATCTATACAAGAGTTATTGAATTGATGAATAGATATTGAGATTGTACAATCTAGGTATGTCATGCTCGCAACACTGTTCGCGATCGCGACAATGTACTGTAAGTTAATTGCTACTGTCGCCTTTGTCGTGCTAGCGACTTACTTACATAGTGCGTGCTTTTCCTTTAATGCTTTACTTTATTGTGTGATGATAATATTATTTTTGATACCCCTACATGCCATGTATAAAACCATAGCATGCCAAACATTCACATGAGCAGAGTATGGAATTATATATATATATATATATATATATATATATATATATATATATATATATATATAGTTAAAGGATGTTCAATGAATTCTTGGGATATTATATGATAAAAGAAACTAAATGGCATGATATGTTATAAAATTTCATATATGAGGCAGGTGTTATTATTAGCAACTTAACAAGTATGTTCTACTACTTGATTCTTTTTTTTAGAAAAAAAGAGGGGCATGTGATGCATACATATGATAGTTATTGGTAGTAAGCTTAAAGAACATGATAGGATATATGTTAGTTGCTTTTGAAATAAATGATGTTTTAGCAATACTATGAACACTTGACATACCTAAAGATAAATCGTTCAAGTATTTGATCATGATGATATGTACATTCAAACACAGATATGTGTAATACTATAAGAATACATGAATGCATGTTTATACACTGGAGAATTGTGTATTATAATATGATCATACGCATTGGCAAGGTATATGATATAAGTGCAAGCATAATGTTTTAAATGAACATGAAAAACTATATTGCCTGCTACTAGAGTTCCACTATGGATAGATAGAAGCCTATAGGAATATTGCAGCTGCCACCATCGACCTTTTTGGTCTAAAGTACAGTTGATCCAATTGGATTATTCACATCCCCTTTTGGGTTGCTTGTTGACCTTATTTGGGTTCTTGACTGGTCCACCATACAGTTAATCCTATTTGGATTCATAGTTTTGATATCTTCGGATATCCACCGTTTGATACTCTCGGCTATCCACCGATCCTGATATTCACTCTTAGAACTTAAGCAAGCTAAAGTAAAGTACTATTGTGTCACAGTTAATCACAGTATGATTTATGCATCTGATATATGAATTATCATGTTTAACAGTGGTTCTTAAAGCATGTATTGGTATCTATTTACATTATGTACAGATCTCTTTATGAATTATTTAGATTCAAGTAGCTGAATTAATTGAAGAGTTACCTTGTTGTTTAAGATATTGTGCTTTAGTTTCTACTTATTCCTAATATGTAAATATTATTATTTTCAATTGTTTTTGTATATCATATATGAGTGGTTGTCTTTCATGTTTAGTATCCCCACTAAGCTATATAGCTTAGCACGGGTTATTTTGATCCGTGTAGGTTTTGGTAGTCAAGGCTTTTGCACAGGAACGTTCTCTGCATCAGGACAGGCCAACACCAGTCTATAGAAGTTGATGTAGGAATTTTGACAAATTTTGTACAGTTCCTTACATGTTTAATATGTATAAAGTTTGTAATATATATGTATATCACATGGAGGTTAAGGTTGTAATAAGCTCATAGTGAGAATGCTAGTATATACATGCATCTAAAAGCTAGAATGACTTTATTCAAATGTGCTGGAACGCTGAATGCTTTGCATGATAGTGAAATGACTAAGATAGTTGAATCTAGTAATATTAAGATAATGGGCTGCATAATGAGTCACTATGCTTATTCAAAATAAAATGTACATGAATGATGTGAGAAGCCTAATTAGAATACAAGTCATATGATTAGACGGATCAGGTGATATGAATACATTTAGATGTTAATCGAGTTAATTGCTTAACATATCATGTTTTAAGTAGATTGCATTATTTATAATAGAGATGTTAGTTTGGGGTGTTTCATGTAATGAACTAATTTGTAATTATACTTTAAGTATGTTAAATTTATATGTATAAATGTGTATTTGTGCAAGCAATTTAGTAAAGTAATAAGTAAATAAAAGGTAGCAAGAGCGAGTGTTGCATACAATAAAACAATGAAAATAAAGTTAGTAATAACTTAAATTTTGATTAACAAATTAAATTTATAATGTATTCAAATAAAATTATCTTTTTTATAAACCTCACCAAAATCGTTTGCAATAAAGATGAAAATGTTAAAATGTAAATTTCTTTAACAATAAGATTAAAATGTTGAAACGCAAATAATGAAACTAAGAATAAGGGAGAAAGAATGGAAGAAAAATGAATTTAAGGGGAGAGAAGAGAAGGCTGAAAATAGGAGGGGGAGGGTTGGGTTTTGGCATTTTAAAGCCTTTATTAAAAAAAAAATTACACAAATTCTCACTGCAGCTGCAATCATGGGTTTTATTGCAATGTTGCTGCAACGTATAGTAATTTTCATGTACCGTAGCTTTATATATAAAAAAAATAAAAAAAAATCAATAGCTAATTGATGTTGTTTTCCATCAAGGTGGGCTCGACGCGTGCAAGGCCATAGCTTATATGAAAGGGCACCCTTTTTACTATAGAAAACAACAAGTGTACCATTTTTTAGCATACCCAGATCATTATGAAATAACGGCATTTTTTTGTATAGAAAATGGCAGGTGCGTGTGACGTTTTTTAATAGCAAAAGACACTTGAGACAGTGGAGCCCACATAACACAAAGCGGTAAAAGAGTTGCCTTTTTTAATATACTAGAAACCTAAATAAATATATCGTAGCATCAGATTTTGAAATTTTTTTCAAAAAAATTTCAAAATAAAAATAATCTATAAATAGAATGAGTTGGATTAGATTATGATTCAAATGAATCATATTAAATGGATTAAATTATAAATATATTTTTATTTTTTAATTCTTATTAGAAATGAAAACCTTGTAACCTATAAAAAATATTTTAAAAACTTTGTAACCTATCAAAAAATATTTTTATATTTATATTATATAAATATGTTTTCATAACAAATAATTTAGATGGGATGGTAAAGTATCCGATGGAGAGAAGCCAAAGTTTGTTACCCAAAGAGCGAGAGAAGCTAAAGTAATACAATACACTAATATTAAATTTTTCTTTTTGTTTCCAGCACACAAACGTAATGAATACTATACCAGGGTGAAATTGGTAAAAATAAATGTTGCCGGGATAATTGTTAGCATTAACGAGATGGCCATAATTAAAGAAAGTAATATTGCGGTTTAAAGTAAAATTTTCATCCAGAAATTTTTTTATTTATATTTGAAAAGTTAAAAAAAAAAAGAAGGAATTTACATGGAATTCACTTATTTTTTTACTTTATTTTTTAAAAATACCTTCATCAATTCTTCAGATTTAAAAATATATTTTTTAAAATTTATATTTTTAAAAATATCACTTTTATTTTTAACTTCTATCACTTTTTTCAATTGTTAGATTAATTTTTGTAATCTTCTCTCCCTCTGTTCAGGCTCAGACTCCTGCTCTACACCTACCAGTAATGGTAAGCTTCATCTGTTTCGTTTTCTCGCTTTTTGTGGCTCAGATCTGGAACATAAGAATTAACTGACCATTTGCCTCTATTTCTAAAAATCATTTTTGTAGTTAGTGACAGGAAGTAGAATTTGTTAATTAGTGTTTTTATGATAGGCAGCTGATTATCCATTCTTTTGTATAGTTATTGCAACTGAATATACTAATTCGACAGTTACTTGTGTAGGAAAGAAACATCAGATACACTTCTGTGGGTCTCTTATTTTACTATTACTTGTCTTTTTTATTTCTTAATAAAAAAAGAAAAACGCTGAAAATAAAATACTGAGTTGTTCAGATTATACCAATTAGGGTAGTATCTAATTTGTATATTTGTCACTAGAATTAGTTTTTGTCATTTTTATTTTGGTCTCCAGAATTTGGGGGTAAAATTCTTTGAAGATGCCATATGGCTCTTCAATCAAATGAAAGAAAGCCTTTTTCTGTCAAGAAGGTAATTTCTTACATAACTAGGTATGTAATTTTTAAGCACTAAATAGTCTGCACTGTAAAACAAATTTGAAATCATGCTGCGAGTTACAGGAGGAACCTTGTTGAAGTTTTCCGGAATAGTTCCTAATATGTTATCTCATGAAACATCAAGTACCCGTTAAGTTGCACACATCAACAGCCTCATTTCAGTTTGCAAGCGTGGAATTTAGATAAAAAACCATGGCTCTTTTGAATTCCAGAAGAACAGCCATGTTTGTCAGGAAGGAAAACTGCAGATGGGTGTACTATACAAAATAGAACTGGAGTAGAAGAGAGTGAAAGTTATAAATAAGTTCATTTTGGTTTTATTGCTCAATAAAAATTAAGGAAAGAGAAAATCCCTCCGAGATTTCAGAGGATGGGTAAAGAAGACTCAACTTAGCTATGAATGAGATGAAAGACGGTATAGTGTCTTCCCAGATTGGTGGCTTCAGTTTTGCTTCTCCAGCAATTTTAATGTAAGAATTAGCTGACCTTTTGCCTCCATTTGTGAAAATCTTTTAAAGATGATGACAAAGTTAGTGTACTTTTCTCTTTATATATATATATATATATATATATATATATATATATATATATATATATATATATATATATATATATATATATATATATATATATTTGCAAGAAAAGAGAAATTAAACATCAAAATTTTTACTTTTAATTTAGTTATTATCTTAAATTTATTTCATATATAATTACACAATTTAAGTAAACTATTGCTCCCACCTCACAATATAAATCGTTTCAAAGAGTTCTTTATTTAGTGTACCAGCTGGTATACTAGATAGTATACAAGGTATACTGGTCGATATACCAAATTTCAGAATGCTAATTATGTTCTGGAATTTGGTATACTGACTAGTATACCTGGTATACTATTTGATATATCAAATTTCAGATTACAAATATGTTCTGAATGCTAATTATGTTATAGAATTTGATATACCGGCTGATATACCCGGTATATCGTCCGATATACCAAATTTTAAATTAAAAATATGTTCTGAAATTTGATATACCGACCGGTATACCAGGTATACCGACCAGTACATCAAATTTCATAATGCAAATTATATTATATTTTTTGTACTTATTTTTTGTATTGAAATGTATAGGTCATATATTTAATTAAATGTACTATTTCTTAGCTTTCTCAATCAGCGTAATATAAGTTATATATTTAATTAAATGTACTGTTTCTAACATTTGTTAGTCAGTGTAATACATAAAACATATGCTGTGATATCAGAGTCCATCTTCTTTAATTTCAAGTAGAATTTCATGCTATTATCATCATCAATTTCTAATGGAAAATCTTTGACAAAATACTCTATATTAAAATAGATTAATATTGTATTGATTTTCAGTTGATCTGATAGTATACCAACAAAATTTTCATAGCGGCAGTATTTGTTATTGCTACAGTCTTATTAACTAATGGTTGGACGTCTGCCTCGTAGAAAATAGAAAAAAGGGAAAGATTTTTTCACAATGCAGTTTAGTCCAACGGTAATATGTTTTATTTTATAGAGGTATCCTATATTGTTTCTTTTTTTAAACAACTATTAATGATTTGCCAGAAGGTTAATGATCAATTTCAAATTAATATTTTGCATTAATTAGAGAAATTAATATGCAAGACAAAAATGGAGATTCCAAGGAGATTTTGGCTTTGATAGAAAAATTATTGAGAGACATGATCTTTAAACTGCAACACATTTTTGGACATCTAAAGTTACACATTTTTAATTATTTGATTTTTAAATTTAGAGTTTCCAAATATTGACAGTATTATAGTATTATTTGAGTATAAATTTAATTTTTAAACTCTCATTTATATTTTATTAAATCTTTATTTAAATTCAATAAATATTAAAATAAAATTTAAACAATCCAATGTGATCAAATGAAAATTTGAAATTCCAATAATAAAAAAATGTAAATTTCGAAAATGAATTTTTTCATGAAAGAAAATCAACATAGTAAAAGAATATGTATCGAAGTTTTAGTCTAATATCAACGTAAACTGGATTTAATCAATATTGATTACTCAACAATAGACGTCTTTGGTTAGTATAAGACAAGCAATCCTATAAACAGAGCGACCTTAGTGAATTGGGAACGGATGCACCAGAGATTAAGAGGAACAAAGAAATCAGCTTAATTTCCCTTAGAAACTAAAATTAATTTAGAAAAAGAAATCGATTTCAACTGGAACTGGAAATTAATGCTCTACACAGGATTATATTGTAAACCGTATCAAGAAATCTACAACAAAAAAAAAATACAGAAGAAGAAGAGATGAAATTTTAATGTCGTCTAGCAAGAAGAAGGAAAGAAAAAGAAGGAAAAACAGAAGAAGAAGAAGAAGAAAAAGATTTGAAAAGAAAAAAAGTTTGAGTTAAATTAAAAAAAGGATATTTTTAAAAAATGAAAATTTTAAAATAATATTTTTGAAAGAGAAAAAGAAGATATTTTTAAATGTAATAGGTTTTTAGGCAGTTTTGCAAAACTTCCAAAAAAAATTTGCTGGACTGTCAAACTTTATAATCCGTTATGAAATCGCAAGAACTTGTAATTTGTTAAGTGTTAACGTAAAAATTTTTGTTTTCGTACTCCGTTGGCCCGTATTTAACTGAAAAACACCAATTTTTATTTTTATTTTTTTTGAAATATTCCATTTTTCTAATTTTTTTAATGTATTATTTATAAAAATGTTCCACAATGATTTCCACTACAGACGTATCTAACCCCTAGTTTTACTAAACTACCCCTACAAAATAAAGACCGCTTATACGCCTTTTTTTGTCCTTGTACGATTGGCGGCTGTACGCACAAACATTTGTACTCTATGATACATTAGGATCTTGTATAACTTTCTCCCTAAAAAAAGTCTTTTACATATATTATCCGTATGTGCAATTTATATGAATCCATACATTAAAAATAATTTCTTTTTTTTTTTTTTAATTTAATAGTCCGCATATGTTGCATACAATACACACAATGTACCAAATAACTCTCCATCGTTATCCCCAACTTTAGTTTCATTTATTTCGAACGTATTTGATATTGAAATTCACTAAATTTTATAGTTATCTATTTTTTAAGAATTATGTTTTCAAAGCTAGGGTGATCTTCATATACAGAAAATTTAATAATTATATATTTATTTTTTTGTTTAAAATTTTATGGTATTTATTCATCTTTATTTTCCTTAAATATATTTAATGGTAATTAAAAATATTGGCCCAATATATAGGGAACATGGGAGAATCCTCTCTAGAAAGGTGTTGGATTGCATATGGCAAAAGAAAAGACTAGTTGAGTTGAGATGTTAGCATCAAATTTAGTTTATAATTATTATTGTTATTATATTTGAAAAGAAAAAACTTTAATAAAGCCATATTTAATTATTTATCATTAAACACCGAAAGGTCAGTTTCATGCATAAAATCGGAATAAGATTCATTAAGACCGGTACCAAACTTTGCTTCTTGGCAGTGGACACGTGTTACATTCCATTATTTCATTCTTTGTTTTATTTATTTTTTGTCAATTACCTTCCAATTTTTTAATTTTACGATAAATTTAAAATCGGACTGAATGATTTTTTTTTTTAATATTTTACGTTTCATATATGAAGCAAACATTTAACTCAAAATTTTATTTAAAAAAATTTGAATTTCTTATTATCCTTAGAGTAACAATCATCTTTCCTATTTCATTCTTTACTCCAATTACATCATTGATCGCTACAATTTTCAGAATGCTCCTAGTTGTGCATTCCCCATTGAGTGGCTATTATTTAAATAAATAAATATACTAATATTTAAATTCCACTTTTAAAAATACATTTCATAGAAGACAAAGGGCAGTGTTAATTAATTTGGTACGCACAATGAATTTAATTTGCACAAATTATAACCACTAGATCCAATAGTTGATATTGCGCGCCTTAGATATTGTGGGTTCACTGCATCCTAACCCTCAAAGAAATATGCTGACGAGATTTTTTTCTTCTACTTCTTCTTCTTTTTATACTTATCTTTTCAAATTTGGTATAAATTTTACTTGCTCAAGTTAAATTTTATTTTATTAGTGATAACTGACAAATAGATTAAAGGCTAATTTAATTTATGTTTTAAATTCAAGAACAAAATCTGATTAAGCTGAAATTGATTTTATAATATGATTATTTAATTGCTTTCAACTTGTATAAATTTTGGATAATATCTATGACAAACTATAACTGCCTTTTCTTTTTCAAAATTAATTCATTTAAAGGATTGCACTGCTTTTGATATAAGCATGATTTATTTGTTTTCAATAGTCTCGTCAATGTTTGAAAATAAAAATAAATTAAAGTAGGTGTAAATTAAAAGCTGCAGTTGCAAACTTGGTAACTCTAATTTGAGGATAAATTATTTTTTTCATAATTATATCTCTAGAGTAAAAATAAAATTTAAATTCTGATCACTTAAAATGGTTTTTAACCTTTTACGTGTTTGAATTACAAATAATTATTAAATTAAATTCTAATAGCAAATAAAAAAAGTATAACAAATTAATATAGGAATAAATTAGTCTTAAGTGTTTCACATAACTACTCAATAATTAGATATCAATCGCAAAGCTAAAAGCAAAACATAAACAAATGACTTGAAAATAAAGTAACAAAGAAGTAATAAGGAAAAAAGTTGCTGTAATTTTTTTCCTGGTTCTTTTTTTTTTTTTTTCTTTTTAAAGAACCCGTTAAATGGGTTAGTCAACCTTTTTATAAATTTGAAAATTTTTTATTTAAATCTGATCTAAAAAAATTATATAAATTAAATTAATAGTTATTACCATCTATACATATTAATTATCATATGACTTATATTTTAATTAATTTTACATAAATGACTTGGTCATTAAAATTTATCTAATTCCGATATAGGCAATAAGGGATTGTTTCAAGAAAACATTTCTATAGAGAAGAAAAGGAAAAAAAAAATTATTTTAAAAAAATTAGCGGATAATATTTGATAAATTTGACATCTTAAATAATATACTATTAATATATCACGTGAGACGTGGGCATATTGAAAACAAGAAAAATCCAAGAATGAAGAGGTACACGTGGCAAATATTTGGTGGTATTAGGTCATTATTTGCATGGAAAGATTATAACGTAGGTTCTGGTGATGGGGCCGTATCGGAGAGTTATTGTGCCACGTGTTCTCAATCAATAGAACTTTGATTGTTACCCTGCGACGCTTGTGTACTGGGTGACTGGTTCTCCACCACGACCTAATTTTTGTGGGGTCCTTCCAATTATCCTTTCGGCCGACACTTCTCACCAAGTTGGAAACTTTTTTGCACGCAACACCTTAATTTTCGGCTTCTCTAATTTGACCTTAATTTAATTCAGATTTAGCATTTAAAACCCAATAAAAATAGTTCCATTACACATAGGCCAACATTTATGCGTCATTAATTTACTCCTTGCACTTTTTAAGCATAATCAATTTTTCTTAAATTAACTATTAAAATTAGGATGAAATTTAATTTACAGTTAATTCAACTTTTTCTCCAAAATACTCCACTTACCATGAATTTTTATATCAATATTTCAATTAATTGTGATAGGAGTTAATTAAAGAAAGCTGAAACAACAGAGAAACCAATTTTTTTTTTAATATTTTCTTGAAGTACTCCTTATTTAAGCAATAAGTTTATATTACATTAGTAGCTCAACTAAAGCATTAACTGTACTAAATTTTGTTAAATATGAATATCTCTATTTGATAAGGGTTGGATGATCTAATGATACCTATATGCTTACCGGTATCACCAATGAACAAAGTGACTATTAAAATTCCTATCTATGCTTCCAATCAGTCCACCCCCTTAGTTGGGTGAATCTTAGGCCAAAATATGTGTTTTCTTATTGGACTATTTTGGTGAGTTGTATAGTATATATCACTCGGTTCAATTAATTAATAAAACTTTGTGTAATTGACATTTATATCTGAAGTGGCCACAAATAAACAAACATAATAATACCTTGACGAGGGAAATTTAAGTAAAATGTAAAAACTGGGGGGCTAAAACAAATGTCACATAAAGAAGTAATTAAAAAAAATAAAGAATAATAAAAAAAAGGAAAGCAAAAAATCCCATCCAATGAGCTCCCTAAAGCTTCCAAAGAATTTTCATCCTCCCCATACCACATGATCATCAATCATCCTTAATTAATTAAACTCCAAAACTAATCACTTAAATCGCACAGTCTTTTAACTAATTATCCCACTTTCTTCATCACTATACTATCTTTTGATCCATCTTCATCACTATGCTAAGTGCTCATCAAACACCAACCACTAGCACGCCCTCCAATAATGAAACCGACCAAGATCAAGAAACAGAACATGTGCGTGATATCCACGCGCTAACGCCGCCGCCGGCTGTACCTAGAGGACGTTGGGAAACAGGGATCCACCGGTCAAACTCCACGTCCATGAGCAGTGAAGGAGGTTCAAGTGAGAATTTCACAAGCATGAGCAGAGAGTTTAATGCTTTGGTTCTTGCTGGTTCTGCCATAGGAAGCACCAGCATGAACAATAACCCTAACTCCTCTGAGAACAATGATCATGATCTTAACGGAACTAACAACTTGTTGGGTAGGATTGGAGAAGATGATGATGTTCCTGAAGACTCCAATCCTTTGGCTATTGTGCCGGGTGATAACTTGGACCCAGATCCGACTTCAAGCTCAAGACGGGTCGAGTCCAACCACCACCACCAGGTTGGTGGTGGCGAGCTTTCAGTTCACATAGTGAAGAAAGAGGAAGTGGAGACAAAGATAAGTGCATGGCAAAACGCAAAGATTGCGAAGATTAATAATAGGTTTAAAAGAGAGGATGCTATTATTAATGGATGGGAGAGTGAACAAGTCCAAAAGGCTTCTTCTTGGATGAAGAAAGTTGAGGTACGTTAGATTATTTTTCTGCATGCATGGTGCTTAATTAATTTAATTAATTATGTTTTAATCAAACTGATTTTTGAACCATCTTGGCTAGATTAAGTCTTCAAATATTAAGTGGATGTTTTATATATCTATGCTCATTAGCTAGTTTATGAGCAAATTTTCTAGTTTGTAATTATTGCTTCCAGGAAAGCACAGTAATTTAATAACTAATTTTTTTAATCAGCTACATGTATAGTCATTTGATGAGGAATCTCTGCAGAAGGCTTTGTATTTAAAGCATGTTTTGCTTTTACTATTTTGGTTCTAAATTTCCCGAAATCAATCACTCACTATTTGTTAGATTGCAATTGTTTTATGGAATTTTTTCATATTCAGAACCAATTATTGAAATGATTATGAGAAAACTTTTAGAGGGTTTATCAAGAGTTTAGAAGCGTACACTTTAAATGCGACTAAAAATAATTAAATTCGAGATCTATTACATTTTTAATTGAACCTCGGTTACTAAATTAACCGTAGATGATTAAAAAATATCCATTTTAATCTATTAAAATTTGCTCTAATGATTAATAAAGTATTGGAAACCTTTCGTTTCAATTTGTTCTAGGTATTTGCAATTGTTATTACACATATATATTTTGCCTCTCTTTTGTAACCCAAAAAAAATAATGTTGCTTCGATTGTTAGACTAACTTAAAATGTGTGCAGAGGAAGCTGGAGGAGAAAAGAGCAAAAGCCATAGAGAAGATGCAAAACGATATAGCAAAAGCACACAGAAAAGCAGAGGAGAGAAGGGCATCAGCTGAGGGTAAGAGAGGAACAAAAGTGGCTGGAGTTCTTGAAATTGCCAACTTGATGAGAGCTGTTGGTAGACCTCCAGCTAAACGCTCCTTCTTCTGAGTCTTAATTACTATTCTGCCCTGTAATTAGTAAACATATTTCAACAGACAAACCTCCCCCCAAAAAAAAAAGTTAAAAATCAAAATCAAGACACATAGTGGCTGAAAAATAATTGCTCCAAACTATATTGGGTTCCCTTATATTTTGAACTATAGGGTACCCTATATTAGATGGGGCAATAAGGAGTGCACTCAAGGACTATATATAGGACTGTTCATTTTTTTTTTTTGTTGTTTTTAGCTTTCAAAGTGTGGTTTGGTAAGTGCTTGTTGGTGAAAGTGATGGGGGAAAACACTCTTTCTTGTACAGTTGTACTCTGCTTCTTAATTATTTTGATAGAAAATTGGTGGTTGATGCCTATACATTTTCAAAGATAATTTAGAATTTTAGTTTGGTGGATCTGCCACGCAAGGAAATTGATTTTGTTTATATTGTTCAGTTGATTTTCCATTTATATAATGTCTGTCAACAGAGAGTAATATTTTTTTTTAAATCTTATTTAGGACATTCAGAAAACCAATTTAATGAGACTACTTTGTTTATCAGCCAACCAAATGCTAATACTAGATGTCGAAAATATTGCACAAATAAGATTTATGAAAATTTTAATATAAAAATGCCAAAGAGCATAAATGGCAAAATGCATTTTTAAATTTCTGAACTTTTAGAACTTCTGCTATTAAATTTTTATACTTTTATTTCATAGCATTGAGCTTTTTATTTTTATTTGTTTTACACATTAAATCTTTAGTATATAAAAATGTGATATTTGCATTTCAACCTCGAGTTGACGTGCTGCAGTTGATACTTTTATCAATTTTAAATTGAAGTACCAATTGAAAATGTCGTTTAATTTAAACTCAAGAAGAAATATGTTAGGGCACATCAAATAATTGGAATTCTGATGTAGATACTAAAGGTGTGCTAAACGGGATGTTCAAATTAATTTCACTTTCTCTGCTTGTTAAAGGCTTAACGTGTTAAAAAAAAAAATTAGGGGTTTAATATTGGTAAATAAAAGTATATGGACTTAAGAGCAAAAATTGTATAAGTTCAAATGCTCAAAAATGTATTTTGCCTAAGATAAATTGGTCGGGAACAAAAAAGGATGGTGCTTAACATCCATATGTGCCGCTTCATCATTTAATTGGTCCGATATTAAATTGAAATTTTTTTCAAAAAGATGCCACTAATTAGAGTTTTTTCTTATGCTTTCCTAAAATTTAGATAAAAAGTAAAGTGATAACTTTGAAATTTTGAGGAAAAAATTTAAATAAAAAGCAAAAGAGTATATTTTGAAGTTTTGACAAAAACATTTTGTTTGATAGCAAATGGGATACCCCTCTTATTTTTGGTTGAAAGTATTTATATGAATAGTAAAGTAGTATCCCCTTAGAGTTTCGGGTAAAAATATATTGATGAAAAACAAATGGATACTCGTTAGTGTTTTGGGTAAACAAAATTTGATTAATAGCAAATGGGATATCTCTATGAGTTTTGGACAAAAATATTTAAAAGAATAGCAAATAGGTACATTTTAAAATTTTAGATGAAAAAAATTAGATAAAAAGCAAAAGGGTAGGCTTTGGAGTTTTGTGCAAAAAAAAAAATTGAAACAAAAAACAAACATGTACCCATTAGAGTTTTTGACAAAAAAATTTAGAAAAAAAGTAAAATGTTACCCTTTGAAATTTTGAACAAAAAAATTTAGACAAAAAGTAAATAAATATCCCTAGGAATTTTCAGTACAAATAATTTATTGAATAATAAAAAGGGTATTCCTCTTAGTTTTGGGTGAAAATAATTAGAGGAATAGCAAAGGAACACCCCTTAGAGTTTTGGACAAAAATAAATTGATGAAAAATAAGGAGATACTTCTCGGAGTTTTTGGCAAAATAATTTTAAAGAATAGCAAAGGGAATACCCCTTTGGATTTTGCAAAAAAATATTTAGATGAATAACAAAGGGGTACTCTTGGAGTTAGGGATAAATATGGACTGGTTAATAAGTCTATTAGCTAAAAATTTAACCAGTTTATATGTATCGATTTTTTTAAAAGACCAACTGTTAATTAGTCCGTTGCAATCAATTAACCAGTACATCAGTTTCGATTTTTTGGATTGATTAATCAATTTTTTTTGGTTAACTACTACAAGTATAAAATGCAGCAAATGAACCCAACTATACTGTATATACGATGATTGATGCCTAAAAAGAAATTCTAAGCTATATTTAGATGCAACCATTTATATTCCTTTTTTTTTTTTGATAAGCTGAATTTTATTTCAAAAAAGGCATAAAGCCAAAAGTCCAAACAAAGCAAAGAAAGAAATAGTAGACCAAGTAATAGCTGGAGATAATACCCGCACAATAGAAGGACTAGAGCTGCTAAATGAAGCAAAAAAATAGGGAAATAATAAAACCCACTTAGTCATGAATGGAATAGAGGACAAACAGAACACAAAAAAAAGGAGAACGGGAGTACTGAAGCATAAGTTTTGCTTATACTAGACTAACTAATAAATTAATGAATAATTCAATATGACTCAAGGTCCAAGGGAGTGAGTCATGACTCAAGATCTAAGGGAGTGAGTCACGATCCAAGAGAGTGAGTCAAGGTCTAAAGGAGTGAGTCACGACTCAAGGTCCAAGGGAGTGACTCTTTATGGTGAGTCACGGGCCAAGAGAGTGACTTGCTATTAGGGATGATCACGGGGCGGGGATTCTCCGGCCCCGGCGGGGACCCGCCCCGTTTGGGATAGGGAATCCCCGAAATTTTCCCCCACAGGGACGGGGACGGGGGAAATAAATCTTCGTCCTAGAATCGAGGGCGGGGACGGGGAATGGGGTATCCGCCCGGCAGGGATCCCCGCCCCGCAAAAAATATATTTTTTATTTAAAATATAATATTTTATAAATAATTAAAATTAAAATATAACTTAATTTTATAATTATTAAGTTTTAAATTATACTTAATTTTAAATTATTATTGATTTTAAATTTTTTATTTATTAAATATTATATTTTAATTTTAATTATTTATAAAATTTTATATTTTAAAATTAAAAAAAATCGGGGGGTGGGGATCCCCGCGGGACGGGGACGGAGGAAATTCCCTCCCCAATATTGGTGGCGGGGGCGGAGAATCATCGCCACTGGCAGGAGAGTGAACGGGGGAGAATTCCCCGGCCCCGTCCCGCCCTGTGATCACCCTACTTGCTATGATGAGTCATGGACCAAAGGAGTGATTAGGACTTTTGGCAACAGGAAAAACTAGACGTCATTAAAGGACCTGAAAATAAACCTTAAGGGAAACAAGAAAAAAATCATATTTGACCCAAATAAACCCAAAACAAACACAAAATGGATACAATAACCAACTTCCATATAAATCTAATATTGTTAAAGATATATTAAAATCAAACAAAAGCAACAAATTAACGATTAACACATAAATAAATTAAATTAACATATTAAATAAAGAAATACAAATTGTTAGAACATTTAATTATTCAATTATTTAAGATATTAAGCTAATTAAAAAATTAAAATAATAAATCAAATAATTAACAATAGAATTATACAATGATACAATTAAATCTTTAAGCTAACATAACAAATTAATACACAAAATTAATTAGCAAATTACCAATTAATCGACAAAATTGAATTAAGGGAAGAAATTAACAAAATTAACATAGATCTACAAAATTAATTAAACAATAAGCTAAAAATATTATTTACATAATTAATTAAAACTAAATGTTTAAGTTTATGGGTTTTAGGAACTCAAGAATATTACCTTCATTGTTGGTAATACTGACTATTTAATTAAGTTTATTTGCAATACAAATACAATTATTTTATTATCCTTGTGCTTATTTGTATTTTTGAGTGTGTTTAGATTTATATTTGATGTATCTAATTGATGGTTGAACTTGAATCTGAATGTTGTTAATTAATATACATGTATGCTTCTAATAGTATTGTGCTAATTAATTTCTTATGTTCTGAAATTGAGATAGGAGATTATGAATGTAAGTATTGTTATGTTTAAGAAATCTGGATTTTGAATAGGTTAAGATTGGGTGTTCCGAAAGGGGATTCAATTGAAGTATAGGAATTAGAAACTAGGGCTAATACTAGTTATTAGATTGTTCCTAATCGGGGAGTTTAATTATCTAGAATGGCATTATGAGTAAAGGTCCTGAATTTAGTTGGATTTTTCCATAATAAATTTGTATTATCTTTAGGTGGAGTCAATTTTAGTAGGAAGAAAGGAGGATAGATCCCTTAGCAGAAGATTTCTACAATTGATTTTTATAGTTAAATTTATCAACCTCTATTTTAATTAACTTTAGACTTTAATATCTGTTATTATTTTATTTAGTTATTTAATTAATTTAGTTTAATAAAAAATCACAATTAAATTGGGAAATTTTTTAGCATAATTTCTTCTTTCAAAATCTAGCTTTCTCAATCCATTGGATACGGTGTTTGTGGTTTTAAATTTATTTTCTTACGTTACTGGCCGATCTAGTACATTTGCTAGATACTGGTCAATGCCTAATATTCATTTTGATTTTGATCACATAAGATGTAGAACGAATGAAAATTAAGAAGTTTATTGATTTTTTCAATGCTTCAATAAGTTGGTAATCAATTAACTTCCCTTTTGAATCAATTCTATCGCTTGGTGACTATTTGTGTTTTGATTTTATTTTTGCTATGTTTTTCTGCCAAAATGCTATAGCCACATAAAGTTACTGAAGAATAAATGAAGTTAAAGGCATTCATTTTTTCATTAGCCAATTCGACAAATGACTGGCTACTAATTTAACATTTGTAACAATCACAAAATGGAATGACATGGTGAGAATATTCTTAGATAAATATTTCCAGGCTCTCGAGCTGCTATAATTAAAAAAGGAGATAAGTGGAATCAAGCAAAAAGATATGAAGTCACTTCATAATTATTAGGAAAGGTTCAAGAAGTTGTGTTCATGCTGTCCCTAATATGGAATTACTGAGTAGTCCCTTGTTCAATAGTTTTATAAGGCAATATTAAGTATAAAGAGGAACATGATTGATGCAGCAAGTTAGTAAAATCTCAACAATGAGACCTGAACACAGGCCCATGAATTAATTCAAAACATGGTTGTGAAGATCCTCCAAGAAGAGTACATGACATAAATTAATCTTCCATTGAAGATAAACTTAATACACTAACTAGTGAATGCATTAGAGTGATTTGGTGGACAACCCTCTAGGCAATACGATTCATTCTATAATACATACAAATTGGAGTGGCATGATCCCAAAATTCAATTATGGAGTAAGGCAACCAAATCCACCATAACAATTTCAACCATGATCACCACAATAACCCTTCTAAACAACTCTTAAATATGTTATATTTATTGATGATATTATTCATTCATTGGAAACTAATATGCAATGATGGCTATCAAAGCCACAAAAAATAAATTCTAACTTTTTTTTAACCAACGAAATTGCAAATAGGGTAAGAAAGGATCAAATCCACATAGACTAGTGCCAATTTAATTTGCAGTAACTAGAATTTTAACAAATACAAATAAACGGGAGATTTTAATGACCAAAAATTAAAAATACTAAATTAAAACAATAAATAAAAATTGCAAAAAATTAATTAAACTAAAACCAATAGATAGAAAATTTTCAGTTAAAGGTATTCGAGCCACAGGATTCAATTTACTGATCACAGATGAAAAGATAACTGTAAAATCATGCAATGAACAAATTATAGTTTTCAACCTTGTGCGCTCCTGACCAATTGTTCTGTATTAATAAGGTAATTAAGTGAGACTCTAATTAACCTTTAGTCAACAAATAACCCTTTACAAGTAAAAAAAATTACTTTATTGATAGTTTTGCAAATTAGAAAAATTTGACCTAAGCCAACCAACTACAAGCAAGATTGATTTAGATTAAATCATGTATTTACTTAATACAACCCTTTTTAGTGTTGTTGTATTAATTACTACTTGCTATTGATTTTACCAAATAATTAAGAATTTGATAATCTCAATTCACAAAAATTTTCCACAAAATGTGTTGATGCATATGAAAAACATAAAATCATAGCAACCTAACTAAACACAGAAATTGAAGCTAAAGACCCAAATTTTCTCATAAATTTATATGTATAAAATATACACAAGGAGAATTGCCTAGAAAATTATACCCAATGATTAAATCAATCCCAATTTTTTAATCAAAATCAGCCAGTTCAAAAGTTAGTACTCCACTAAAACTTTACAAATATTATGCACAATATTTAAAAAAAAATTAATAGCATTTTCACTAATAACAAAATATATCCAAGGATAAAACCAACAATATTCACACAAATTCTTTTAAGAATGAGAGGATTGTGATGCCTAAGAATACTCTATAAGGATTAGACCATGTGTATGTATGTGTTGTAGTACATAAGACTGTTAATGGTGTAATGGGGATATGATCGGTATTTATTTTATTGGTAAGGGTATGTAAGTAAATGTATAATTAGTGATTATGCTTTTAAAGAGAGATTAAATTGAAAAAAGAAATGATGATTTGAAGTAATTGGTAAATAAAAGTTAGAGAGCGATTGAAAACAAATTAACCAAGGACTTAAAAACATTGACTTGTGAGAAATGGACACCTAACCCTCTAGAAGAGAAGGGAAGCCTTTATTGAGGTAGATTTTTTTGCCCATAAAGAAAGCTGGTTGGCAACTTTTTTCGGCCATAAGACTACCGTTTTTCTAGCTCTCTTAATCTTATCTTTTACCTCTTTTAGGCTTCTTAAAAATTTAACTTTTGATTGGAAAATAAATTACAGATGGTAAAGGGAAGGTTTACAACATATAGATGTAAAGGTAATTATATACATACTTTAAATATAGTAATTAATAGATGGATAACAATAAAATGATGCCTTTATGAGATTAACTACAGAAAATTCAAAAGCAAGATTAAGAAGAGATGTAAAGCAAGAGAAGAAATGGATAAGCTTTAAAAGAGGTATGGAAGTTTGGTAATTATGTGTTTATGTTTGATTTCATGGCTGGGATATGTGTTTGAGTGTTCAATTTATATTTGGATGAGTGTTAGAGGTAAAATATGCACAAGTAAGGAAGTTTCTTAAGAGAGGGTTGTTAAATGGTGAAATCTGGTGTAGGATCCAAGTGACCTATAGATAGTATTTTACCTATGACTAAGGTTATAGAGCTCCAATTGGGATGATACAAATTTTGGAGTAAACTAGACTTATATACCTAAAATTCATATGAGAGATCAAAACCTGATTCTACCTCTAAGAGTTTTAAATATAGTTCAAAATAGAGTGATAGTTGCTGCACTATCGTTTAAATTAGTCAATAGTATTTTAGAGATATCTCTTGATATAAAAGTCAAATTGGCCTAATTTTTAATGTTATAGTTTTAGAGACATATGGGAACAAAAATGTAGAAGACCATTTGGATTGAATGTTGCTGGAACTATGTTCAAAATGGAAAACAAAGTGAATCTGGATACCCTATCCTATCACGAGTTAAGCACCACTTGTGAAAAGTTGGCACACTTAACCTCTATCACTAGTTGGCACCACCCGTGTTGAGTTAGCGTAGACCTATTGCTTTTTAAACACTAATATTTTAATTTAAATTACCCAAATGCACTTTAGACTTGAATTTGGATAAAAAGAACCTATAAATATAACTATACTAATTTGTATAATAACAATATTCTTGATTTGAGTGAATATATGATTAAAAATTGGTTAATATCTTTAATAAGCCTATTTATTTAAATGTTATACATGCATAGTATTTTATTTTACTTCAAGAATAAGATGGGGAATATAAAATGTAAACGAGGATTTATTTCATCAAGAACATGTGCGTATGTACCTATTTATCAATTTTTATTCTAAATAAGCAATGCATCAAGTGATATAGAAAGTGGAATAATTCCTATGTATAAAACTTGGTAGAGGGACCATCATAGTATATATGCATATGCATACATCTAAGTGTGTTTACATGAATGAACATGAGAAATATACATACATTAATGTAACAATTGAGTAATTAATTGCTTATGAGCCGTTTTTGTGGATTAATATATAAATAGATAAGTATGTTGGGTACAAACATAGTTGCCATAGTATTGGCCCTGTATAGGCCTACAATTATCTCTTTTGGGACCATAGTCTTGAACTCATATGGGTTCATAGAAATTTATACCTTTGGGTATCCACAATATTGATATCATGTATCCACAGTATTAACACCTTCAGTTATCCGTAATTATAGTACTTATTATCCACACCCATAATACATAAGCATATAACTATAGAAAATGATAAATAGTGTTATGGATTATAAGATTAAACGATAAATATATGAACATGAATGTCTTTACTTGTATGAAATTAACTGGTATGATTGACATAATTATATGTAAGGGTGTATATATAACATAGCTATTGTATATTGTATAGATGAGATTGGGTATGTAATAATAGTAACGTACAATGAATATGTATGGAATAAGTAAGTAGTCTTACATAAGAAATATGCACTTTGCATGATATACAAATCAAATACAAATAAATTAATATAGGAATATAATGTTGTATATGATTTTAGTATTTGATAGATAAATGTATTGCTAGTTATTAGTAACTATAAGTAAGTGAATATAGATGAAATGTGTGATTTGATTTCTTGGAACATGATCATTTTCTATTCTACCATGCTTGAATATGATACACATGAATATAGAATAGACATGTGATTTTACCTAGTTTAGTAATCAATACTTATGATATATGCTCAAGTTAAGGTGTGTGAACTCAATTAGTAATATCAAGCATAATTACTCGTTATAATATAGTAAAATGCTTAAGAAAGATGTGGTTCTGATTCCCAATTTTTGGATACGTAAGAAGCTTAGGATACTAATTTCGAGTCTGAACCAAATAATAAATGCATTGTTAAGTAGTGCTAGTGGCAAGTTAGGGAAGTAACTTGAAATGGAGTTCTAAAGTGTTTTTGCCTTGGTTAGAATGAACCAAAGTGATAAATGAGTTGATAGATACTTAAGTGTTAGTGACAATTTAAGAAATGGAAACTAAATATAAGGAATGAGTAAATAGTTGACATGAATATATAGTTAAGAGTAAGTAATTATAGAGAAATTATCAAGTGTAAGTGCGAAATAAGTTATAAAATAGTAGAATAATATTCATGTTTGACCAGTGTAATAATAGGCTAAAACAACGTTAGTATGTAACAGGTTATGGATTGTTTAGTTATAATTAGTGATAATTATCAAGCATGACTTAGTTTGAACTGCTTTTTGAATAGGTAAAGTTGGAGGACGTGCATAAGAGGATGACCAAGAAGTTCAACAATAGTTCTTCTAGATACAGATTATAGCAATAATTATGTAAAGTGCTACATTTGAGTTGAAATGTATCTTTAATTAATTTGTAAATATTGTATTGTTTACTTGTGTAACATTATTGTTGAGCCTTATTTCTAAGTGCTAATTTCGCAAGTATACGGTGTACCGATCATAGTATAAAAGATGTCGATCCCATGAGGAATGTTGATTAAAATTGTACACTATTACTACTCAATTTGAATTTTGTTTACAATGCTCATTAATTTGTAAGTTAAAACTATGACTAACACTATACCACACTAAACTAAATATTATTCAATTTTAATGATAATCAAAGAAGACTTATGAATATGATGAATGTAACATATACATAAATATGGAATTTGATATTTTTCTCTTACTTAGAATTTAATCTCTATCATGCAAGTCAAGTTGGAATAATGTTCTATGTCGTAGCTCTCGCATATGGACTAGATTATGCCTAAAACATGCATTTATGGTTCTAAATCGCAGCTCTCGCATCTAGATTAGAATTACATAAACACACATTCAAAGAATAAAAACCAACCTATAACAACTATCTCAACATCCTGATCTCTCTAGTAATATTTTGATAATGAAGTTCCTATTAACTGTAAGGAAGAGATTGCTCTCACAACTCTCTTACTTAGACCCACTTTAGTGATTTTAAGAGAAGGAATTGCCAACTTAGGTCTTTTTCCTTAACTTATAATGATAACAATAAAGTGTTAATAGAAAATCCTACATATAAAGATAAATGAAAGAAAAATGAATAAATACGAATATTGTCATTCAAATTCCTAAAGGAGTATTCATAATAATTACAAAGAAGAAAAGTAAAAAGAAATTAAGTAAAAAGAATTCTAATCCTTTACTCATGAATGATGACTTCCTCTTCCTTGTTACTCTCTTATTCAAACCATAAATTAAACTAAAAAGTAAAACCTAAACTATTGTTCTTTAATTACACTTTCAAGTTAGAAAAATTAAATGATTGATCTCTCTCTTTTTTTTTTCAAAATAACTTCCAAGGTATTTATAGATTTCCAAGCATCAAGTCCCTTCAAGTGTCCCTCCATAGGTATGCAATCCTTGGTGAACCTTGGTGTCCTTTTAGGTGACTCTTCAAGCTCAACTGCATTTAACCACCTTTTGTCGCGATCATGGCACCTACCGCGTGCTTCCTTGATTTTACTTAGCCAAATTTGCCCATTGAAGCTCCAAATTGATTCCTTAACTCCTATAAAACACACACAAACACATAAGACACATAAAAGCAACAAAATACACATAAAATATTAATATTAAATACGATACTTAATAAAACTAAGCACATATAGACACTATTTATGAGCTTTTTAAGCTCATATCAATTTTCCACACTTAAACCTTTTTTTTTCCTCAAGCAAAGCTTCAAGATGAAAGAGAAAATAATATAACACAAACATATAAATAAAACATGAAACATAGAATATGGAATCGTCATTCTTGAGATTATCACAAATTAACAAATGCAAGGTTTCCTTAATATATTAATTATGAGTCAATGTCAACAAATACCAAAACAAAATCTTGGATCTATAAGTTTTAATACTCATATGCCACCAATAAGATAAATAAGAGAATGTAAAGTACAAAGATATAAAATTCTTAAAAACCTTATTTCTTACAACATGTACTCTAACCTAGCAAATATTACAAAATGTAGAGCTATTCTCTCATAAATTCTGCCTCACATCACTCAAGCATTTAATGGCTAGTGTTTAACTCATATTTTCTCTTGTACCACCACATACCATAGGCTTGTGTTAAATAATAATCTCCATCACTAGCATAGAATAATGCACAAAATAAAAAAGGGTCTTTAAAGGGTTATAGCTTGGCTTAGGTTAGGGTGGAAAAATTAGTTAATTAGCTCGTTCATGTGGAAAAATATATCAATTATTAAAACAAGCAAGACTTCGTATTGCAAGACTAAAACATGATATCCAACTTTCCAAATGAAATTTTCAGATCCCCTTTCAACATTCTTCAACTTCCATTAGTTTTCACATCATGCTCAACACTTATTGTACTTTTCATAATCACAACTAGTTGCTTCTCTCACTTTTGTTTTCATCATTTTAAAGCAAACTAATGTAGAAGTTTCTTTTCCTTTTCTTCTTCTTCTTTTTTTTTATCTCTTATTTTCTGCAAAAACTAGTGGACCTTTAACTTAAGGGATTAAAAATGATTCATAAATAATTCATGCTTACAAAATATCAATACTTTGTCTTTCTTATCAAAGAAATACTTATATCTCCCACATAATGGTTCAAAAAGAAAGGTTTAATTGATCAAAAATATGGATTAAGGCTAAAAATAAGCTCATTAATAAAATGGTTATAGGCTCAAAATGGCTACCTAAAGTCAAAAAGGTTAGTTGTTTAAGCAAACTAAAAAAGGTTACTTCTAATGCCCTTACCATTTCTCATAAATATTATATACTAAGTGTGATCTCAAAAATTATCTAACACAAGTTCTAGAGTAATGAATACAAGAGAAATTCTCTCAACAAAGATTATTACTGTTGTTAAGGTTCAAAAGCTCACTATGACTATGATAAAACTCTACATCATGTTGATAAGTGTGAATTATATGTAGTTTTTAATGTGTTTTTAGTTGTTTTATTTAGTTATTTTGGTTTTATTTGGGTTAAATTATAGTTATTTTGTTAATATTTATATTTTTAGAGTTAATTCTGTGTTTTGCATGATTTTCAGGGCTAAAATGATGAAAAAGGGCTTAAAGTGTGAAAAGTGTAAAGTTTTGGGCCAAAAGCACAAATATTGGAAGTTTAAGCGAGAAAGCTAGCTCTTAGTCCAGAGGATGGAGCCGTGGCCACGTGAAGATATTGAAGGGATTTACACGTGACCACGTGTAAGAGTAAAGTGAAGGGTAACGTGGCCATGTGAAGTAGAAATAAAGGAATAAGAGAAAAAGGACGTGACCACGTGAAGAAACAAAGGAGAAAATAAGCCATACACGTGACCACGTGTGATGGAGTGTACATTCCACACGTGGCCACGTGTGAGGAAGGAAAGGAACACGTGACCACGTGTTCCTCAATGCAAAAGGATGCGTGGCCACGTGATTTTACTCTCCCATCGCGCGAAGGATTCGTCAGACTTCCTGTTTTGAGCAGACTTCCTTTCCTATCTTGATTCTGCAATTTAAGAAGAATTCTACCACGTTTTTGCCTATAAATAGAGCTCAAAAAAACAGAAGAAGGAGAGGAGATCATTAGTTTTAGCTTTGTTTTTCTTAAGTTTTTACGTTCCAAGTTTTTCAGTTTTTATTCAAGCTTTTGTTTTTAGTCTTAACTATGTCTTTTGAGTAGTTTTCTTTAACTTTTGCTAAAGGATACTTGAATCCTTAACTCATATTGTTATGACTTAAGTTTGTACTTCAATTTAATTACAAGTTTGATTATTTCTTGGTTCTTAAGCAAATTCTTGTCTTTATTCAATCTTAATTTGATTATTAACGTGACTAAACATCGGTTAATTAGTTGAGTTAAGTTGATTAATGATTTGTATGTTCTTAAGTTAGTTTGGTTGGATTAATGCATGTTATAATCTGAGTAAGTTATGATTATGTGTTAAATTGAGTAAATTGAGATTAAGAAGGGAGTAATCAAGAATAGTTGGAAGTTGAAGCTCTTGAGAAAGGTTTTAATATACATCTAGGGGATTAATTCAGAATTTTATGCTAAGTATTGAATTGTTCTGAATAAGGGAGTTTAATACTTAGAAAGATAATCTTGAGAAAGTTATCTGGGTTTATTAAACTGAATTTTCCATAATCACTTGTATGTTTTATGTTTATTAAGTCATATCAATATTGGTTAAGGTGGATAGTCCTTTAGTGAAAGTTGTTTTTATCATTGATTTTTTTTACCTCATTTAAATTACTTGTTTTCAATAGAGTTTTCTTAATTTTTGTTTACTTTACTTGTTTTATTTTGGATTTGGTTTTTATTCTTCAAAACATTATAAAATTTGAGATTTCTTTTCTCTCTTTACATACAGAAATTGGTTTTAAAATTGAATTAGCACACAAGCACAAGTTTTCCCTTGGGTTCGATATTTTGGGTCTTAATTCTATTTCCCTATATTACTAGCCGATCTAGTACACTTGCTAGGCACCGGTCAAGTTTTTGGCGCCGTTGCCTGGGAAAAGTACATTGGCGTTTGTTTGTTTAATTTGATTTTAAAAGAAATTCTTGTGTGTTTTCTTCTCTTCTTCGTCTAATTTCTTATTTTCTTTTTGATTAACTAAGTGGTTTATGGTTAGAGACAACCCCATCTTGCCATTAGACCCTGAAATTGAGAGGACATTCCATAGGATTAGAAGGCTAAGAGACAATATGAACGATCCAGAAATTGAGCAGCCTATGAATGATCCACCACCTAGGATTGAAGAGCAAAATGCACCACCCCAAGCTCCCGGGAATGGGTATAGACCTAGAACCATAAGGGATTATGCTATCCCTAGGTGGAATGAAGAACATAGAACCATTAGAATTCCTCACACCAACCCTTTGAGATTAAACCCGCTACCATCACTATGGTACAAAGAAACTAATTTTCGGGTTCAGATATAGAGGATCCAGCACAACATTTGGATATGTTCTTAGAAGTGAGTGACACTGTACAAATTCCTAATGTATCGACTGATGCAATTAAGTTGAAACTTTTCCCATTCACCCTCATAGGAAAAGCTAGGGATTGGCTTCAAATGCTACCAAATCAATCCATCCACTCTTGGCAACAAATGCAAGAGAAATTTCTTTGCAAGTTTTTCCCACCTACTAAGACCGCCCTCATTAGGAAACAAATTAGTGATTTTCAGCAGTTTTATGAGGAACCATTCCATGAAGCTTGGGAAAGATTTAGAAGACTCTTGAAAAGTTGTCCTCATCATGAAGTTCCTATTTTTCAATTGATGCATATTTTTTATGCAGGTGCTCATCCATCAACAAGATCTTTGCTAGATGCAGCCTCCAATGGAAGCTTCATGAATCAAATTCCCGAGGATGCATTTCTACTCCTTGATGAGATGGCCACCAATGATGCTCAATGGGCAAGCTCTAGAGCAACTCAAAAGAAACAGGGAGTTCATAATGTTGATGAAATTGCCATGTTAAAAGCTCAATTGGAATTAATGGAAAAAAGACATTTAAAAGAAATTAATGAGCTTAAATCTAAAAATGTCTCTATGTTGTCTAATGAAGTTAATTCTTATGCAGGAATTTCAGGACCTTTGGGGATGAAGAATGCTGAAAATATGGTGGAAGAAGTGAATGCCTTGAATCCATATAGCAACACATACAATCCGGGATGGAGAAGCCATCCAAATTTCTCATGGAGAGAAGGTAACCAAGGTACTACTTCTTCTAACCCAAACCCGAAACCCCCATTTAATCACAACCCTACTTCCAATAATCACATTCCATACCAAAACCAAGCTCCACCCCACTACCCTAACCAATACCCATCTCAAGCATACCACCAACCACCGGGTTTTCAAAAAACTCAACCTCCCCCTCCACAAGATAAGAAATCCAACATTGAAGAGATGATTGCAAATTTCATGGCTTCCCAAAATTCCATCTTAGCTAGTCAAGATGCTAGATGGAAAGCACAAGATATTTGGATGAGAAATCAAGAGGCATCCATTAGGAACTTAGAGAACCAAATGGGACAGCTTGCTTCTTCTTTGTCAAACCGAACTCAAGGAACATTTCCATCAAATGTTAACCGAAATCCAAAGGAAGAAGCCAAAGCAATCACTTTAAGGAGTGGGAAGGAACTAGAGGAGACTGAATTTGGTAAGAATGCTTCTAAGAAGGTGGAACCGACAACGGAGGTAAGTATTTCTAATTCTAAAAGTAGTGAAGAAGTGCCTCCTAAGGTCGAGAAGGGTAAAGGTAAAGAAAAACTTGTTTCCACTGTTCTTGATGAGTCTCAATTACCTTTTCCTGTTCTAGCTAGGAAAGAGAAACAAAATGAACAATTAAGTAGATTTTTGGACATGTTTAAAAAGCTACATATAAACTTACCATTTGCTGAAGCTTTATTACACATGCCTAAATATGCTAAATTCATGAAAGAATTGTGCTCTAATAAGAAAAAGCTAGAAGGCATAGGAACAGTTCAATTGTCCGGTAATTGTAGTGCTATATTGACCAATAAAATTCCTGAAAAATTGGAAGATCCAGGTAGTTTTACATTGCCTTGTGAACTAGGGGGAAATTTTGTTGGTAATGCTTTATGTGATTTGGGTGCTAGTATTAATCTAATGCCTTATTCAATTTGCAGGAAATTGAATCTAGGTGATTTGAAGGAAACCCGAATGATGCTTCAATTGGCGGATAGATCGGTAAAAAGGCCAAAGGGAATCATTGAAGACTTGTTGGTTAAAGTAGGGAATTTTATATTTCCAGTAGATTTTGTGGTGATGGACATGGAAGAGGATAGAAAAGTGCCTTTAATTGTGGGGAGGCCATTCTTGAACACAGCAAGAGCTTTAATTGATGTCCATGGACAAACAGTTACTTTAAGATTTAATGAGGAGGAAATGATTTTTAATGTTAATAAAATTTTAAAACATCCCTCATATGATTTTGAAGAATCTATCTACTTTATTGATGAGGTTCAAGAATGTGCCAACGCAAAGCAAGAGGAAATCATTCTCAAGGATAAGCTTCAAAATTGCTTAATGCATCCAAAAAGAATGGACGAGTTGGACACAAAGGAGAAAAAATTGATACAAAATTTTGGAACAAGAGCACCGTGAGGATAAGGAAGAGGAGGATGAACCATCCCCTCCTAAGGGAGACCCTAAACTTAAAACACTTCCATCTCATTTGAAATATGTGTTTTTAAGTGATAATGCTAATCCAGTCATTATTTCATCTTTGTTGACAGATTTGGAAGAAGAAATGCTCATTGGAGTGCTAAAAAAAACATAAAGGAGCAATAGGTTGGGCAACATCCGATTTAAAAGGAATTAGCCCAAGCTATTGTACACATCGCATACCCATGGAGGACAATTTTAAGCCAGTGGTACAACCTCAAAGAAGGCTCAACCCAACTATGCAAGAGGTAGTGAAGAAAGAGGTATTGAAACTACTTGATGCAGGTATTGTCTATCCTATCTCTGATAGTAGTTGGGTTAGTCCTGTTCAATGTGTGCCTAAAAAGGGAGGAATGACTGTAGTAACAAATGAAAATAATGAATTAATTTCTACACGCACAGTAACGGGATGGAGAGTATGCATTGATTATAGAAGATTAAATAAGGCCACTAGAAAAGATCATTTTCCATTGCCCTTTATTGATCAAATGCTAGAAAGGTTGGCAGAAAATAAATTTTATTGTTTCCTAGATGGATATTCGGGGTACATGCAAATACCCATAGCCCCGGAAGATCAAGAAAAGACCACGTTTACATGTCCATATGGAACATTTGCATATAGGAGAATGCCTTTTGGTCTTTGTAATGCACCCGCCACATTTCAACGATGCATGATGGCCATATTTCATGATTTCATTGAAAAATTTATGGAAGTTTTTATGGATGATTTCACTATTTATGGGCATGATTTTGAGTCTTGTTTGCGTAATCTAGCATTGGTTTTAAAGAGATGTCAAGAAACTAACCTTGTGCTAAATTGGGAAAAATGTCATTTCATGGTTAGAGATGGCATTGTTTTAGGGCATAAAATTTCTGAAAAAGGCATTGAGGTTGATAAAGCAAAAGTTGACGTGATAGAAAAACTACCTCCACCAACTAATATAAAAGGCATTAGGAGTTTCCTTGGTCATGCTGGATTTTACCGTCGATTTATTAAGGATTTCTCTAAAATTGCCAAGCCACTCTCTAATTTATTGCTTAAAGATGCTGCATTTAACTTTAATGCTGAGTGTTTGTAGGCTTTTAACCTATTGAAGCAAAAATTAGTGAGTACACCGGTCATTGCATCACCCGATTGGAGCTTACCGTTTGAAATCATGTGTGATGCAAGTGATTATGCAGTTGGAGCGGTTTTAGGACAGCGAAAGGAGAAGATTTTCTACACCATTTACTATGCGAGCCACACACTCACTGGAGCCCAAGTGAATTACACCACTACGGAAAAGGAACTCTTGGCAATCGTCTTTTCATTTGAGAAATTCCGATCTTATCTTTTGGGATCTAAAATTACAGTTTGGTCGGATCACGTTGCATTGAGACACCTTTTTGCCAAGAAGGATTCCAAACCAAGACTTATCCGATGGGTGTTATTACTTCAAGAGTTTGATGTTGAAATAAAAGATAAAAAAGGAGCAGAAAATTTTGTAGCTGATCATCTCTCTAGATTAGATCATGCTGACATCGAAAAGGGAGAAATTTCTGACTTATTTCCTGATGAACACATTTGTGCTTGTTTTACTTATGAAAATTCAGTTCCATGGTACGCTAATATAGCCAATTTTCTTGCAGGTGGCTATCTCCCTAATGATTTTACTTGGCAACAGAGGAAAAAGCTCATAGCGGATGCCAAGCATTACCTTTGGGATGATCCATACCTTGTCAAGATATGTCCGGATCAAGTATTGAGAAGGTGTGTACCGGAATCGGAACAAAGAGCTATCATGCACCAATGCCATGGGGGAGAAGTTGGAGGTCATCATGGACCAAATAGAACGGTTCAAAAGATACTCCAATCAGGTTTTTTCTGGCCTACTTTGTTTGAGGATGTCAAAACTTTCATAGCCACTTGTGATAAATGTCAAAGAGTAGGAAATATATCCAAAAGAGATGAGATGCCTATGAACAATGTGATAGAAGTAGAAATATTTGATGTTTGGGGCATTGATTTTATGGGTCCCTTTCCTAATTCATTTGGGTATGAGTATATCTTGGTAGCAGTGGACTATGTAAGTAAATGGGTAGAGGCAATAGCTACTAGGACTTGTGATGCAAAAATTGTGCTGGAATTCATTCGTAAGAATATTTTCACTAGATTCGGGGCACCTAGAGCTATTATAAGTGATGGAGGCAAACACTTTGTCAACCATCAATTTAAGGCCTTGCTGAAGAAATTTGGTGTTAAACACAAGATCACAACCCCATATCACCCTCAAGCAAATGGACAAGTAGAAATATCTAATAGGGAATTGAAATCAATCTTGAAAAAAACAGTCAATAACTCTAGAAAAGATTGGTCTCTTAAGTTAGATGAGGCTTTATGGGCTTATCGAACTGCTTTCAAAACCCCTATAGGTATGTCTCCCTTTAGACTTATTTTTGGTAAAGCATGTCACCTTCCAGTCGAATTAGAACATAAAGCATATTGGGCTACTAAATTTCTTAACTTTGATTTAAGTGATGCAGGAGAAAGAAGGAAATTTCAGCTCAATGAACTTGATGAAATTCGACAATGGTCATATAATAATGCTGCACTTTACAAAGAAAAGACAAAAAGATGGCATGACAAGCATTTAAGGGTAAAAGAATTTGTTCCAGGAATGTTAGTGCTTCTTTATAATAGTCGTCTTCGTTTGTTTCCAGGAAAACTCAAATCGAAGTGGCTTGGACCATATCAAGTAATAGCAAGCAATCATCTCGGGGTAGTAACAATCAAGAACTTAAAAGATGGACGTGAATTTCAAGTCAATGGTCATCGTCTTAAAGCATACCAAATCGGACAACAAGAGGTTGCTGAAGCAACCATGGTTTTTAAAGATACTTAAAAATCGGTTTGGAGAGTCTAGCTGGAGACTCCAAAAACCTAGAACTTTATCTTTGTTTGTTTTTAGTCAGTATTTGTGATTTCTGCATGGTTGTGTGTTTAAACATTTGATTTCTGCATGTTTGTGTGTTTAAATGTTTGATTTATGCATGCTTGTATGTTTGTGTGTTTGATTCATGAAAGAAATGAGAAAAATCAGGTTCTTAAGAGACATGTGGGAACAAATTATTGTAGGATTCAAACATAGACATATACCCGGCAGTGGGTTAAAATGATGGAATGACAATTGGTCATTCAAGTGACCACGTGTGGTCTCTCAAGGAGAATCCACATGGCCACGGGTTAAAGAAAGGAGGAACTCCATTTATACACGTGACCACGTGTGTTCTTACACAAGAAATCACGTGGCCACGCCTTGATGCACTGGAACGTTGATTTAACTTACATGGCCACGCATCACATAACACATACACACACGTGACCACGGGTCTGTCTTCATAAAATTTCACGTGGCCACGTCCCAGCTCACCGTCAAAGTTTGTTTCCCCACACGTGACCACGTGTTTATCTTCACTAAGATTCACGTGGCCACGTCCCCTTCCCTTATAAAACTCACGGCTTCCTCATTTCTTCTTTTTATTTTCATATTCACTCTCTCCGTGCCCACGCCTCACA
This sequence comes from Excoecaria agallocha, assembly GCA_037975025.1. NCBI lineage: Eukaryota > Viridiplantae > Streptophyta > Magnoliopsida > Malpighiales > Euphorbiaceae > Excoecaria > Excoecaria agallocha. The sequence continues at coordinate 40,656,662 of CM075808.1, read as the reverse complement.
ATCACACAATCAACCCGTGACCACGGGATTTTCAATCATCACCACTCATCACCATCTCCATTTGATTTCTCTTGCATCTTCCACTCTCTCTTACACTTAAGTTTTTCTTTCTCCACATTTTCATCATCAATTTAGGTTTTTTTTGCACCTCTCACACACCATCTCCACTTTGTATTGCAATTTTTGGTGTACTTCTCATTCTCAAGTAAGTATTTACTTTCTCTCTTCCGTAATTACTAGTTGTTTATCATCATTGGCAGTGTTTTGTGCAAATCTAGTCCACAAATATTTAGTTTTTGGGTTAATCTGCACTTCTCATTTTGTGTGCATGTTTACTGTTTTTGCTTATTTGGATAATTATGATTATTGAGTGCATGTAATAGATGGTTAATATATAATTGGATAATAAACACTCTTGGTTATGCTGTTGAAATTCATGCTCAAATTTATGCTCACAACGTGTTCGATAAAATGCTTCAATGAGTTTTCTTTTAATAAAAACTTTAAACTCCACTATTTGATTGGCATATTTCTAGTTTGCATTGATGCATGTCAATTACCTTGTGAAAGAGTTGTTTATTTGTTTATGATCTTTGTATTTTGCATGACATATGCTATTAAATTTTCACTTTATCCAACTAATGCATCATACATATTCATGTACTTATGAGCAGTTTATTTGGTGATTAATACTTACATTGTGTTTTCTTTGATTGTAGTGGCACCTCGAAGGACTAAACACCCTGATGTCGCTAGTTCCTCTGGGGTACAAATTCCATCACATGTAGACCGGGCAAAGGTTAACAAATTTGATTATTTCAGCAAGTGCAAATATGTGCAGCCCGCCTACTTAAGTCATTTGTTTCTCAATATCCCAGCTGGTAATTTGTGGGATTATGAGATCGAACCATTGCTTCAAAACATTGGCTGGGGGGAATTCATAAAAAAGAAACCAAAGGTGTACCCAGAATTGGCTAGAGATCTTCTGTATTCTTTTGAATGTTATTTCAGACGAGATGATTCGGAGGGTACAGTTGGTTTTAAGCTAGGTAAGAAAGGATATTCTTTGTCCTTTACTCAATTTTCTGAAATTTTAGGCTTTGTGCCAACTGCTCCCTGGGAATTGGAAAATGCTTCACCTGCGGAAAATTGGGAGAGAATTAAAGATCTTGAATTAAATGAGCCTTGGGTAGGAGGTCAATGCAAGGTACATGCTCTAAGAACTCATGCTTTGAGAATAATTCATCGATTTTTAGCAAAAACTATGTATAACAACTTAAAGAATGCCAGTACTATTAGTGTCTCTCAAGCAATGGTTTTAAGATGTATGATGGATGGCGTTGCAATTAATGGAGCCGGCATTATAGCTAGTCGAATTAAGGATTTGCAGAAAATGCCGGGTAACATTGATAATATTTCTATTGGATGGGTAGCTACAGTTTTGGCAGATGCAGTTAAACATCCAATTTATAGCGAGCCACTCCCAGGAGATTTGCCTTGCATTGATAATAGAATGTTGAAAAGGATGAAGATTTTGATACCTAGACCCCGAGGACATTGGGCAACACGGGAAGAGTATTTAAGAGAGAATAATATTCGATTTGAGGAGCCGCAAGAGGAGCAGGAAGAGGAGCAGGAAGAGGAACCAAATGAGGAACATATTGCACCAACTGCTCCTTCTCCCAGTAATGAGCCATCAACTCCGGAATGGGAAGCACCGTTTAATCAATTAAGCAGCCGGATGGATGCTCAACAAATGAGGCTTGATCAAATGCAAGGGAGATTGGATATACTCCGGGATGAAGTAAGGGAAGGCAATAGGAGAATGGAGCACTTTATTCAACATTTTTGGCAACGTTTTCCTCCACCACCACCTCCATTTCAGTAGATTGTTGGTTGCTGCGGACAGCAAAGTCTTGAGGAGGGGGTAGCCTCCTTTCGAGAAGTTTTTCTTCAACTTTATTTTTCTTTTTCATGAATCAAAATTCTGTTATTTTGTTTTGTTTTGTTTTCTCTTATTGTGTTTATGTTTTGTTTGAGTTTAGAAAACGTATTAAAGACTTATGTAGTTCACTCTTTTCATTTAATTTGCATGAAAACTTAGTTTGCCCTAGTTAACTTCAAAATTTGAACACTTTGAACTTGGATATGGAGTATGCATGTTTTGGACCTTTGCTTAGCAAGAGAACATTTATGTTGTTTAATATGTCTTTGGATGGATTAATTTTCAACTTGATAAATATTTATTAGTTTCTAAATTCTTAAAAGCACTTAGACCAGTTTTTGACTTAGAAACACTCAATGCAATGAAGTAGTGAAGTAAGAAAATTTAGAACACTAGAACCTTCCTCATCACCCTTCAAAGCATATGAACAACTCAAGCATCTTAGAAAATGATTTAGGCAACAACTTTCTTGATAAACTCTTTTTAAAAAAGACTTGTGTCCTACCTTGATAAATCTATCTTTTGTTAAACCATTTTGAGCTTATAAGGGTATGCTTAAGGCGTACCATTAATATTTTTTATTACACTTAATATTTTAACCATATAACCTAAAAAGCTTTTATCTCACCCTATGGAATTAGCCACTTTAGGACTAAATGGATACATGAAAAGAATAAAGTTTTGTTGGGTGTAGTAAGAAAGTTTCAAAGTTATTGATGAAGTCAAATGAAAATAAACCTTGTATTACCTTGATGTTAGCTTATTAGTGCTACTTGAAAAAAAAAATTTGAAAAAAAATATAAAAAAGAAAAAAAGAATTAGTAAATATGAAGAAAATAAGTGTGGGGTAGTACAAGGAAAAATAGAAAAATATTGACTTCTTGGTGAAAGAGCATAAAGAAAAGTTTGGAATCAAGGCAAGGATGAGCTGAATTTGTATTGTTTAAGTTATTGGGGTGTTTGTAATCTATTTGGTCTTAGAGTGGCTATATTCATTTCGACTATCTTCTATCCATTCTTTGATAAACATACCCTCAGCCCCATTACAACCTTTGTAAGACCTATGTGATTTTAAGTTTGATTTGAGTTGTTTAGCGGAGATGACCTACGGGTTCTGGTGCTAAAGGAGAGGCCTATTGTGTTTCTAGAGTTTCAAGCATGAAACCGATTGTATGCTTATGCATTCATATATTCTATACTTCATTACTTAGTTGTGTTGATATTTTGGTTTTCAAAATTGCTTAAAATGATTTGGTCTTGCACACACTCAAGGAAACTAGTTTATATTCTCTTGTTGAAGTTAATCTATTTAGAGTTTATATTGAGTGCTTTTGTTAAAATGCTAAGTTTGGTTTTGAAATTGTAAGGCTTTGTTCAAGTTTGATGGTTTTGAAGGAGGGTTTATTCTAATTTGCTTGAGGGCAAGCAAGGTTTAAGTGTGGGGTATTTGATAAGTGTGAATTATATGTAGTTTTTAATGTGTTTTTAGTTGTTTTATTTAGTTATTTTGGTTTTATTTGGGTTAAATTATAGTTATTTTGTTAATATTTATATTTTTAGAGTTAATTCTGTGTTTTGCATGATTTTCAGGGCTAAAATGATGAAAAAGGGCTTAAAGTGTGAAAAGTGTAAAGTTTTGGGCCAAAAGCACAAATATTGGAAGTTTAAGCGAGAAAGCTAGCTCTTAGTCCAGAGGATGGAGCCGTGGCCACGTGAAGATATTGAAGGGATTTACACGTGACCACGTGTAAGAGTAAAGTGAAGGGTAACGTGGCCATGTGAAGTAGAAATGAAGGAATAAGAGAAAAAGGACGTGACCACGTGAAGAAACAAAGGAGAAAATAAGCCATACACGTGACCACGTGTGATGGAGTGTACATTCCACACGTGGCCACGTGTGAGGAAGGAAAGGAACACGTGACCACGTGTTCCTCAATGCAAAAGGATGCGTGGCCACGTGATTTTACTCTCCCATCGCGCGAAGGATTCGTCAGACTTCCTGTTTTGAGCAGACTTCCTTTCCTATCTTGATTCTGCAATTTAAGAAGAATTCTACCACGTTTTTGCCTATAAATAGAGCTCAAAAAAACAGAAGAAGGAGAGGAGATCATTAGTTTTAGCTTTGTTTTTCTTAAGTTTTTACGTTCCAAGTTTTTCAGTTTTTATTCAAGCTTTTGTTTTTAGTCTTAACTATGTCTTTTGAGTAGTTTTCTTTAACTTTTGCTAAAGGATACTTGAATCCTTAACTCATATTGTTATGACTTAAGTTTGTACTTCAATTTAATTACAAGTTTGATTATTTCTTGGTTCTTAAGCAAATTCTTGTCTTTATTCAATCTTAATTTGATTATTAACGTGACTAAACATCGGTTAATTAGTTGAGTTAAGTTGATTAATGATTTGTATGTTCTTAAGTTAGTTTGGTTGGATTAATGCATGTTATAATCTGAGTAAGTTATGATTATGTGTTAAATTGAGTAAATTGAGATTAAGAAGGGAGTAATCAAGAATAGTTGGAAGTTGAAGCTCTTGAGAAAGGTTTTAATATACATCTAGGGGATTAATTCAGAATTTTATGCTAAGTATTGAATTATTCTGAATAAGGGAGTTTAATACTTAGAAAGATAATCTTGAAAAAGTTATCTGGGTTTATTAAACTGAATTTTCCATAATCACTTGTATGTTTTATGTTTATTAAGTCATATCAATATTGGTTAAGGTGGATAGTCCTTTAGTGAAAGTTGTTTTTATCATTGATTTTTTTTACCTCATTTAAATTACTTGTTTTCAATAGAGTTTTCTTAATTTTTGTTTACTTTACTTGTTTTATTTTGGATTTGGTTTTTATTCTTCAAAACATTATAAAATTTGAGATTTCTTTTATCTCTTTACACACAGAAATTGGTTTTAAAATTGAATTAGCACACAAGCACAAGTTTTCCCTTGGGTTCGATATTTTGAGTCTTAATTCTATTTTCCTATATTACTAGCCGATCTAGTACACTTGCTAGACACCGGTCACATGTAAAACTCGCTAAATTAAAGAACATGCTTAAAGAAACATGGCTTAAAAGAAGTATATACCAAAGTAATTTACTTAACCATGCCTATCTATAGAAGCATAATCATATTCAAACAAAAGTTTCTTCATTCTAATTTAGTGAATGTATCCAATTGACTCAAAATTAACTACACAAGGATTACCTACAATGTTACTAAGCGATTACCTCAAAAAGAAAAACTCCATAACACAACATAACATAACATAAAAATTTAAAACTATTCCTATATACAAGCTAGCAACTAGCTTCCCCACACTTAAAGGACACAATGTCCTCATTGTGTAAGGAAGACACCATAAAACACACAATAATAGAATAATAAACAAAAAGATAAATGCAAAAACACAAATACAATATAAAAGGAAAAAGTAAAAGTGAAAGGAAATTTTACTCATCCGGTCCACTAGGGGACTCCGGTGGTGAAGGACTGAATTCAATGTTTTACTTGTGGAAGAAAGAAAATAATCATCAGCTCAAACATTTTTAACTTTTATGCATCTCTTGCATAGAGATCTCAAGAGAAGCCATTCGAGCAGCCATACTTTGGTTGGCTGCTTCAATGCCATCCAAGCGCGAAAGAACATTGTAATCCAAAACAATACAAAACTAATTAAATATTGTAATCCAAAATCATAAATCAAGGTTCATAATGATAATAAATTTAATCAAACATTCCTCGGTAACGACGTTAGAAACTTGTTAAACCTTATTTCTAAGTGCTAATTTTGCAAGTATACGGTGTATCGATCATAATACAAAAGATGTCGATCCCACGAGGAATGTTGATTAAAATTGTACACTATTACTACTCAATTTTAATTTTGTTTACAATGCTTATTAATTTGTAAGTTAAAACTATGACTAACACTATACCACACTAAACTAAATATTATTCTATTTTACTGATAATCAGAGAAGACTTTTGAATATGATGAATGTAACATATACATAAATATGAAATTTAACATTTTTCTCTTACTTAGAATTTAATCTTTATCATGCAAGCCAAGTTGGAATAATGTTCTATGTCGTAACTCTCACATTTAGACTAGATTACGCTTAAAACATGCATTTATAGTTCTAAATCGTAGCTTTCGCATCTAGATTAGAATTACATAAACACACATTCAAAGAATAAAAACCAACCTATAACAATTATCTCAACATCCTGATCTCTCTAGTAATGTTTTGATAATGAATTTTCTGTTAACTGTAAGAAAGAGATTGCTCTCACAACTCTCTTACTTAGACCCATTTTAGTGAATTTAAGAGAAGGAATTGCCAACTAAGGTCTTTTTCCTTAACTTATAATGATACCAATAAAGTGTTAATAGAAAATCCTACATATAAAGATAAATGAAAGAAAAATGAATAGATACGAATATTGTCATTCAAATTCTTGAAGGAGTATTCATAATAATTACAAAGAAGAAAAGTAAAAAGAAATTAAGTAAAGAGAATTCTAATCCTTTACTCATGAATGATGACTTCCTCTTCCTTGTTAGTCTCCTATTCAAACCATAAATTAAACTAAAAAGTAAAACCTAAACTATTGTTCTTTAATTACACTTTCAAGTTAGAAAAATTAAATGATTGATCTCTCACTTTTTTGTTTCAAAATAAATTCCAGGGTATTTATAGATTTTCAAACATCAAGTCCCTTCAAGTGCCCCTCCATAGGTATGTAATCCTTGGTGAACTTTGGTCTCTTTTTAGATGACTCTTCAAGCTCAACTGCATTTAACCGCCCTCTATCGCGATTGCGGCACCTGTCGCGCTCGCGGTAGTGCACTCATCTTATTCACTCCTCATTAGTGCTTCCTTGCTTTTATTTAGCCAAATTGGCCCATTTAAGCTCCAAATTGATTTCTTAACTCCTATAAAACACACACAAACATATAAAAGCAATAAAATACAAATAAAATATATTAACATTAAACACTATACTTAATAAAACTAAGCACATATAGACACTATTTATGAGCTTTCCAAGCTCATATCAATTATTATATACATTGTAAGGGCATATTTTAAAAGTTATTCAAGGTAAAGTTAATTAAATAATATTAATTGTGTTAGTGTTAGATGAGATTGGTTATAAGGTTTCTTGCATTTGTAGCACCCATGTATACTCTTAAGGGGTATTAAGGTATAAAAGTCCAAGGATGTCTCCAAAAAGTCCAATCATGCTAATAACTTTATACAAGTTGCTACAGTAGAGGTAGTAGGGGCATAAAAGGATGAGGGTGTTAGTGGTTATGCCCTAGGCCAAACATTTAAACCTTTATGTAACGTCACATTTCATTCTATAAAATTGAATTTTTTTCACATTAATATATTTTTGGCATGTTACATTATAATAATATTTTTGAATAACAATCTAATGTTATTTTAACCATCCCAGTCATTTATCATTAGAGAAAAAATGATAAATTAAAACTAGTATGGGTTTGATTAATAATCATGAGATGTTTATATTTGGTAATATAAATCAAACTTATAGGTACTTGTTAGAGAACAAGGTACTAGATAGACCTGTTATGAGATACTACATTGATTAGTGTCATTAATGAACTCATAATAGTTATGTTATTGAATCTTTAGATATGAGATTATCACAACATCTTACATGAGGAACAATATATTTTGACATAATCAAACATTATCTTTAATCGAATAATCATAAAGGTTATGATTGAACATGATAAGAATCATGCAGATGATAATGAATAATCAAGATGGAATTTATTCCTCTCTTATGAGATAGATATCTATTAGCCCCTCGATAAGTAGAAATGAGAAATGCATGGCCGTGCTTAAATGAATTGATGGGACGATTAATATAATTTGATATTATCAGTCTATTTAGTGATCAAAAAAATATATTTGAATAATATAATTTTGACATAGACCATAACTTATGTTCAAACAAGATATCATGTGACTAAAAGAATATAACATGTTCTATTGATTAGGTTAAAATCAAGTTATCGATATTCATATTATTTAAGTAGTCATTATTTCTTGCTAGAGGTCGCTTAAGACTTGTGAACCTACGATGGAATTAGGGCCTACTGCTAATATAATATGAACCTATTGGATTGTATATTAAGAATGTGATGAAAGGGCTATGTTCTATTTGGATATTTCAAATTTTGAATTTGTCATAAATAAAATTCAAAATAAATTTTAAAGTAAAAAAAATTGTAATTCTTATTTTGAATAAGAAATAATATATATGTGCCTGAAATTTTCTCTTTTTACAGATTAGGGATAAGTTACCACATACGTGTGTGTGTGTGTTTTAAGAAAAAACCCTAAGAAAAATAGAATTGAGTGTGAGCCAGTTTTTTAGAAAGGAGAAAATTTCATTTCTATCACTTTTGAGAAAATGAATAGAAACTTAAAAGCTAGCCACTAATGGAAAGGAGCTAGCACCCCTAGCAGTATCGATCATCATATTCAAGTGTGGATACTGGTAGAAGGTGTTTACTTCCATTGAACAACACCTAATAATTCATATTTCTACATTTTAATAGGTTAGTAGTCATTTATCTACCCCCTTTGAATCAATTTGATTGCATAGATCTTGGTGGGTTTTGTGTTTTCGTCGTAATTTTTTTTTATTTTTAATGGGCCAAAACCCAATAGAGAGTCCACTATCCGTTTTGTGTCTTACTTGAAAACATACTCCTTAAATGCTGCCAAGTAACTTATATTGACAAAAGAAATGGCGCTGCCTTTTCCACAGTTTAATAAACATATTCAATCCATAAAAAAATAAATCCATAGGCATTATATCACATATAACATGCATATTTGTATTGTTAGTGTCAACCAAACCCTTATTCATAGCTAAGCGTGTAATGAGAGAACCTAAACACAGTTTCTTAGACCAAATGCATAATTTATCAAAATTAATAACAAGCCAATAGCCTAAATTCACCTTATTGCCTTTCAATATACACCATATAAAAATAATTATGCCTTGGTGATGACAATAATATCTTTATTTCTGGTAGAATAATTAATTGAAAGAAAATGATTAATGACTATTAATGTATCACTTTTAATGAAAAAGACTTTTGACTTACCAAGCACAAAAGCAATATTAGGCAAACTAGTTAAGTCCCTATGGACCTCTAAAGCATCAAAATCTTTAAGATAATCACATAACATGTTAAGATATTCATTGGTTTTTGAATACTCCTTAGTAATGACACCAATGTAATATTAAAAGAGGTAATAGAGAAAAATTTAAAGTTATCCAACGATACAAAAGTAATGGAAAATGGTTGAACCAAATTAAAGTTAGGACCATGATAATTAAACTTGAACATACTGTAAAATTCTCTGATGAAAGCATCATGCACTAATTGATAAAAAAATTTCCTCTAACCAATGTTGTCAAGTAAATTAATTATTTCATCAAGCACACTTAAACCACCTAAATTAGAATCACCAAAGGAGTGAGCAGATAAAAATTTAAGGTATTCAAGAAAATAAAATCTAGTTTGGTGCTGCTCAATAATGAAAGCTAGATTACCTTGCAATTCACAAGTGGATGGTGGGAATCTGCTCTTTCCTTATTCTAGTTAGCTCTTTTTTTTTTGGTTTAAGAGACTCTAAATCATCATGGGTGGGCTCTTCCTATGTTAGGGGTATTGAAGCAATGTTTTCTTCCTCATCTAAAGAACTTTAATCTTGCAACCCTATCTCTACTTGTCTAGACTGGTAAGTTATTATACCTTTTGCTTTTGAATACATTTGATAAAGGTTAATTTGGAATGGTCTTGCTCTGACTGCCAACATTAGAGCTTAGGTCTACTGATAGTAGTGATACACAGGTTAGTGCTGTTTGGTGGTGGAAAATTAGAGCTGGATCTAGCATTGTCATTGGAGCTCAGAGTGGCATTGCTTGCTATTTGGATTAGGGCTTCATTGGCGGTAGCCTGGGTTGCACCATCATTGTACTGTATGCAGATGGTTGCTTGATGCGCACTAGTTGCTATATTTGTGCCTTGCCTTTATTGCTATAGGGTTCGACTCTTCATGCGAGCCATCGAATAATGAAGGAAGGAAAGGTCTATTAACACTGCAAAAAAAGCAAAAAAAAAGATAAAAATTAGTTAAGACAATGAAATTTGTTGCTAAATGCACCACATTACGACATAAAATGATTTGTGTTGTAAATATTGGTAGGGGTTTGTGAAAAAATAAATATTATGAAATTTAGCGATAACTAAATCTTGTTATGCTACTTAGTGGCAGTTGATGAGCATAATGGTAGAGCTTGCTACTATTCCTCACCATTGTTGGGTTAGCACTTGGGGTAGTATTGGTTAGGTAGATAAGAGAGTAGTGAAGTAGTGGGTTGTGGTGGAGTGATTGGTGATGAGTGGTGACTTGAGTGGAGAATAAGGAGAGAGAAAGAGAGAGAGAGAGAGAGAGTAGTGGTAGGTAGATGAAAGATATGGACTCGAATAAAAAAAAGATTAGGGCGAAAATGGTGTAAATAGGTTAAAAAAATAAACTTAGTTAAATGTAATAAAAGCCTATTTAAAAAAATTGAAGGCCCACAAATTATATATAAATAAAACCTAGTAAACCATTAAACCCAAATGTTGAAAAAAATTAGCTCGCCACCATTGAAACAACTATATTGACAAGCCCAACCTCTTTATGAAAAAAATAAAACTGTATCAGCCTAAGGAAGAAGTTGAAGAAGATCGTAAAAATAAAAATACTAAATAATTGATTTTAAATAGTAATAGCTTTGCCTTTAGCAAAGGTAAGCATTAGGTTGCCTCTCAAAAGCACAACTCTTTAAGATGTTTAGCTAGATGTTCTCGAGCTCTAATTCTCACCTCCAAGGATTGCCAATTGTGACTCCTTATTACCTTAAACTTTTAATTTCGATTGCACCATGAGCATAAACATTAGTGATCATAAAGGGTCCTATCCATATAGACCTTAATTTTGTCTGAAATAATTTCAAACATGAATGGTAAAGTAAAATTTTTTGTCCAATTTGAAAATATTTCATGGAAATCTATTTTTCATAGAAGTTCTTGGTATTTTCTTTAAATAAGTTTTAACTTTCATAGGCTTCATTTTTTAGCTCTTCCAGCTCTTGCAACTATAATTTTAAATGTTCCCCTACTTTATCTTGCTCTATATTGCAATGTTTAATGGCCCCAAATGCCTTGTGCTCCAGCTCCACAAGTAAATGGCAAGGTTTCCTATAGACTAATTGATATAAAGACATATCGATAGGTGTCTCATATGTTGTCTTGTATACCCAAAGAGTTAGTGGTTATGCCCTAGGCCAAATATTTGGACCTTTATGTAATGTCAGTTTTCATTCTATATAAATGGGCTTTCTTCACATTAGTATATTATTGGCATATTATGTAACACCCTAATTATATTAATCTAACCATATCACTATGTCATGCATTCTTAATTAATTTTACAATGTTATTATACCATTAAGCATACTTTCAACAGAATATCGCATCAACATGTTAGTTATCATACATACCGATTAGGTGTTACCATATGCTCACATTTTATATTTCATATGTATTTCAGAGATTACTATCATTATTCTCATGTTTTACTTATTTGTACTATAGTGTGATATCATATGGTATGTTAGTTTCTTAAGATATTACAGGCATACATTTACTGTTCTCTTTACAAAAGTGAGCTTATACAACTCAACAAGCCCAAACTATATACATCATTACATATATATAATTGATAATGCAAAATTATACAAAATGTGGATAATAATAATAAAAAACTTCCTACATCAATTCCTTTAGACTTGTGTTAGCCATCCTAATGTAGAGATTTATCCCTGAGCAAAAGCATTATCCACCGAATCTAAATTGATAAAATAACCCATACTAAGCTATAAAGCTTAGTGGGGAACAAAACATGATGGACGAAGACTCACAATAACATTTAATCTTTATGCTTTAACTCAAGTCCTGTAATTATATTTAGCCTGTCTAAGTTCTGAAAGTGGATAATGGGAACTTTAGATATTTGAAGATATCGAATCTTTAGACCCAAATGGGGCCAACTATACTCTAGATCGATCAAGTGAATCCAAACAAGATTGGCTAACAACCCAAATGGGGTTATTTATGATCCAAATGAGACCATTTCTGTACTTTATGACCTAAATGGGGCCAAACTATAATAGCTACAATATATCCCTATAGGCATTTATTTATCCACAATTAAACTCTATTAGCAGGCATTACTTAATCCATGTACATTTCATTATCATGCTTGTGCTTTTGCTATACATTCTAGCTCATATATATATATAGTCATGTGATAAGGTACACAAGCTTTTATGTTAACACATGTATAGTCAATCTCATTTATTCATACAAGTAAAAGTACATGAACTTATAGCATAATAATCATATATTTGAGCATGACAACACATGTGTATGAGTATGATAGCATATTCATGTTAGCTCAACAATTAATAAGCATGATATTTACTCATATATTTGCTATATATTAGGCTTTATATATCCACTTTCTCTACATAACACTTTACATTATAGCATTATCATAACTTTATGTACTTATACCTCATTATATGTTGTTTCTTTATTATAAAAAGTTCTATAAATGATTAAAAAGGTTTAGGTAAACTTTGACTATAATTTGGAGTTCAAAAATCAAATATAAGTTAAATAGGGAAGGATTATGGTCATTACCAAATAGGTACTAACCGTGAGATAGGTAGAAATTAGGTTCTGTATTGACTCACGGTCATCACCAAAATTAGTACTGATTGTGAGATACATTCTGCATAGAGATAGATTTTTAAATTCATTTTGAAAGCTATTTTTAACCTATCAAATGACATTTTTATCTAAAATGGTCTTTTACAAATTTGATCCACTATGTTTTTAGTTTTAGGAACATTAAAATTTTCCTCAATATCATTTCTAAATTTTAAGGTATTGACAAAATGATGAAAACTATTCCTAAAGGCAAGGTTGCATATAGATCCGGTTTCAAGCCAAAATTTGACATTTGTAGAATAAAAATCAGACTATGTGTTCTTCATAGAAAATATAAAGATGAAAGTGCAGTTTATCCATAATTTTGTTCCATAGAATTTTGACCTCTATACTATCAATTATTCTTAAAATACTGCAACCTATCCATTACACTAGACATCGGTTTATTTCAACTTTCAAATTAAAATTAAGATTATTTAATGGCAAAACCAACCTTAGGTTTCTTCTACAAAGTTGTAGGTACATGTGTTAGATGTAATTACCAACTATAAATAACCAAATTAGAGTTTTATAACTCAAGATATGCTAAAAATATAGAAATTGGTTCAAAAATTCCTTATATATAACCTATCTTAAGAGTTAAATTTCAATTTCTTAGGTTTATGTATTCATTCAACAATCCACATATTTTTTATAAATTCTAGCTTTGATTATATTAAAAACTTTTACAAACACATTTATTCATATGCCTTGGCTGAACAAAACAAAATACTCTTCAATCTTTGGATATTTCTTTGCCCTTGTTTTTCTTGCTACACCCTTCTTTTTTTACAAATAGCATTTCATACATGCATCAATTTTTCTACATTTCTCCCCCATTAAAATGCAACACAATAAGAAAAATAAGAAGAAAAAAAGATGATATAAAGTCTTGAACCCGTTACCTTGATGTTTCCTACTTAAACTTCTTCATCAACAATATAAATAAGAGTTTTCTTAAGGATTAAAATAGATAAGATGTTTGATCTTTTAGGGTGAGGAATTAAGAAAATAAAATTTGGAATTTCACCTTAAAAATGTCAGCCACCACTTCAAAGAACCACTACAATAATTTCTTTCTCCAATATGCAAGACCCTTAAGTTTTAAAAGTGGAAGGAGAAGTTTCATTTTCTCCCTTAACTTATTGCATGTCAATTATTATCTTTTAACTTTACTTTCTCTTTTAAAATTGATCCCACATATGCTTTCTTTACATAATGACCCATAACTTATTTTATTTGCTTCAATTATACCCGTAAATATTTTCATGCAAACTAACTCACATACAAATCATAAATTAAAATTACCATTTTACCCTTTATATCTCTAATATGTATTTCACATGTTTAATTAAGTCTTAATCAAATATAATCTAATTTAATAATGCCTTTCCTACTAGGGTCAAAGTTAGGACCTTACATATTACATTATAATAATGTTTATGAATAACTATTTAATGTTATTCTAAATATCTCTAGTCATTTATCATTAGAGAAATAATAATAAGTATTGTTATCTAAAAAATGGTATTTGGGATGATGATTATGTGTATGGTATTATAATATGATAGCTTGAATAATAACTATATTATTAGTATGTTTTAGTATGTTTAATATGATATTTTAGTGTTAAATTATCTAATTTTGTGGTTAATTTCTAAGTTTTAAATTTTATAGACTTAATTGCAATTTTGGTGTCTATTAGGAGATTAATTAAAAAAAAAGCAATTTTACTGAAAAAAGGAGAAAATTTCCAAAATAATCTACCTCGATGGAGGAGAATTTCTGCTCTATCTAGGAGAATATGAAGAGCAATCTAAGAAAGCCTACCTCGATGGAGAAAAAATCTCCCTTTATCGAGAAGGACTTGAATTAACAAGATGTAGCAGAGCTTTCCTCGGTAGAGGGGAATTCTCCCTCTATTGAGGCAAGCCAAAAGTCATAAAGAAATCAATCTCCTCAGTAGAAGGGATTTATCCCTCTACAGAGCCAAGAAGTCCCAATACGATTCAATTTTTATTTTATCTGGAATAGGAAGTTAATTGATAGTAGTTTTCTTCTTTTTAAGGTATTTAAGAAAATTAAAACACCAGTATAAAGGAAGGATGAATTTTTCTAAAGATGAGACCTAGTTTTTAAGGAGTGCAAGAAACTTAGGGTTGGAGGTTGCACTTTGAAAGTTCTATGAAGGCTTCAAGAGGAGCTAAAATTTCTATGTGTATTGTAATCTTTTATTTTAGTTTTCTAATTATTTTTAAGATGAACAGTGAGTAGTTTTCTTTACTTTTGCTGAGGGAAACTTGAACCCTTATTCTTTTACCATAATAACTTTGATTTGTGCTTAATATCAATGTAAGTGTGTTATTTTCTTAATTCCTTAGCTAATTCTTATCTTAAGTTCTGTTGATTTTGATGTTTAATCTATTGAGAAAATGGTTGATTGTCAAATTCATATATGACTTATGATTTACATGTTCTTGGTTTTATTTATTTATGTTGATGCATGATTGTGTTCTGAAAATCAAGGCAATAATGTGCTAATCAAGAGTAGAATTAAGAATACGTTAGAGTTGGATTTCTTGAAAGAGGATTTAATGACAGTTTAGGAGTTCATTAACCGGATCGATATGTTAAGTATTAGATTGTTCATAATCTGAGAATTTAATGCTTAGAATGATATTTTGAATAAGGTGCCTGACTTTACTCAGGTTTTCCATAATCACTTGTTTTATTTTTAATCAAGTCATTGCAATATAAGTTGCAGTGGATAGTACCTTTAGCATAAGTGTTTTATTATTGAATTTTATCATCTTTTACTTCTGGTTCTATTTTTAGTTTGCAATTAATTGTTTATTACTTTATTTGTTTAGTTATTGCTTTTACTTAGTTAATTATTCATCACTCTAAACTTGGGAATTCTTTCACACATTACTCACTCAAAAATATGAAATACACAATTTATACAATCATTAGGGTACGATATTTCTGGATCTTAATCTTATTTTCCTATATTACTTAACTGATCTAGTACACTTGCTAGATATCAATCAAGTTTTTTGTGCCATTTTTGGGGATTGGCATTTATTTTAGATTTTAAAGTGAATTTTATGTGTTATTCTTCATCTCTTTCTATTCTTTATTCTTTATAGGTGTCAATCATGCATGGTAAGAGACGAGCCAATTTTACCTATTGACCCTAAGATTGAGAGGACATTGCATAGACTAAGGTGATAACAAAGGAACAATATGAATTTTGATGATAAGCCACGTAATGACCTTCCCCTAAATGATCTACTACCTTTACTCAAAGGGTAAGTTATTCAAAATCAAGCCCAAGGGAATAGGATGAGGTCGAGAACTATAAGGGACTATTCAACTCCTAGGTGAAATAAGGAGCATATAACTATTATGCTACCTTAGAATCATCATTTTGAGCTAAAACCCGCTACTATCACCATGGTCCAAAAGAACCAATTTTTAGGATCAGAGACTGAAGATCTAGCTTAACATTTGGATATTTTTCTAGAGATAAGCGATACAATGCAAATTCCAAATGTATCTATGGATGCTATAAAACTAAAATTTTTTCTTTTTACTTTTATTGGTAAGGCAAAGGATTGGTTGCAAATGCTACCAAACCAATCAATAAGATTATAGGAGCAAATGCAAGAGAAGTTCCTAGCCCAATTTTTTCCACCAACTAAAATTGCCATAATTAGAAATAACATTTATAATTTTTAGTAGCTTTATAAGGAACCATTTCATGAGGCTTAGGAGAAATTTAGGAGACTTTTAAAAACTTGACCACATTGTGAAATTGCTATACATTAACTAATTTCTACTATTTATGCAAGTGTGAATCAAGTAACCAGGTCTCTTTTAGATGTAGTTTTGGGTGGAAATTCCATGAATAAGATATCAGAGAAAGTTTTCCTACTTCTTGATGTAATGGCACAAATAAAGCTCAATGGGTGAACACAAGGACTATACAAAAGAAGTAAGGACTGCACAATGTGGATGAAGTTGTAATGCTAAGGACTCAGATGGAGTTATTGAAGGAGTTGAGTGTTTTAAAGGTGCAAAATGTGTCAGCTTTATCTCAAGGATGTGATACCTATGAGGGAATACAAATGACACCTGAAAAAAATTGGAGGGGGTATAGGTGCAGTAGTGAAGGATGTGAATGCTATACATCCTTATAGCAACACTTATAACTCTAGGTGGAGAAATCACCCTAACTTATCCTAAAGAGAAGGGAAACATGCTTCCATATCAATTTCTCAACCTAGGACCCTCTTCCATCAAAACATAGGCCCTAATGCTAACACTTAACAATCATATTAGGCACAAGCCCCATCACATTATCTGTGTACCTACCAAGCTCCACCCTACTAACTTTCAGGATTCCAACCAAAGACTTAACCCCTTCAAGATAGAAAATCGAACTAAAGGAAATATTTGCTAACTTTATGACTACACAATCCACATTTACGGCAAGTCAGGATGCTAGATGGAAATCTCAAATGTTTGGATGAGAAATCAGGATGCCTTTATCAGGAACTTAGAAACTCAAGATGGGCAAGTTGCAAATTCTCTTTCCAATAGAACTTATGGTACATTCCCATCTAATGTGGACCGCAATCCTAAGGATGAAGCAAAAGCAATCACTTTAAGAAGTGGGAAAGAGGTAAAAGAGATTGAAAAAGGTAAGAATTCTTCAAATCAATGGAGTTAACAACGGAGGTAAGTATTTCTGAACCTAAAATTAATAACGAAATGCCTACTACAGTTGAAAAGGGAAAGGGTAAGGAAAAATCTACTTTTAATATTGATGAGTCTTAATTGCCTTATCTATCTTTAGCTAGGAAGGAAAAGTATAATGAATAATTAACTCGATTTCTAGATATGTTTAAGAAGTTACATATAAATTTACCGTTTGCTAAACCTTTATTACACATACCTAAGTATGCTAAATTCATGAAAAAGCTATGTTTTAATAAGAAAAATCTAGAGGGTGTAGGTACAGTGCAATTATCTGATAATTATAGTGCCATTTTGATGAACAAATTCTTAAAAAATTAGAAGATCCATGAAGCTTTACTTTGCTATATGAATTAGAAGGAAATTTTGTTAGGCATGCTTTATGTGATTTGGGTATAAGTATAAATTTGATGCCTTATTTTGTTTGTAAAAAACTGAATTTAAAGACATCAAATAAGCCTAAATGGCACTACAATTAACGGATAGGTCCGTGAAGAGGCCAAAAGGTATAATAGAGGAGTTGTTAGTGAAAGTTAGAGATTTCATCTTTTCGATATATTTTGTTGTAATGGATATGAAAGAGGACATGAAAGTTCCTTTAATAGTAGGAAGGCCATTTTTAAACATAGCGAAAGCTTTGATGGATATACATGGACAAACGATGACCTTGAGATTTAATAAGGAGGAGAGGGTGTACAATGTCAACAAGGTTATGCATCATCCTTCCTATGACTTTGAATAGTCCATTTATTTCATTGATGGTGTTCAAGAGTGTGTAGATGAGAAGCAAGAAGAAATTCTATTGGAGGGGATAAGTGTAAATTTAACTATGTTATTAATGTATTTTTAATATGTTTTATGTTATGTTTGTGTTAATTTAATTGGTTTATGAGTTAATTTCTTTAATTAGTATTTTAATTGTTTAATTATGTATTTTGGTATTTTTAGGGACCTAATTGAAGAAAATAAGGAAACTTTAAAGGATTTAAGTGAAATTTTGGATTTTGGAAGAAGAGAAAGATGAATAGTTAAGTACAGAGGCAAGTCACTCCGTTGAGTGACTTTTCACTACACGGAGTGGGTTTTACTATACAGTGATCGGTAGAGTGAAAAGTCACTATCGAGAAAGGAAAATTAACCAAGCTGACTCGCCCATTTCAATTTCCACTCCAGCGATTCTAACAACTCCTATCTGCAACTAGATTCTATTTTTTCACTAAATAAAAAGTATTTTGTTGGAATAAGAAGTCATACTAAAAAGGAAGTTTGTGTTACAATTGAAAGTCTTATAAAAGTAGGAAGTTGACGTTGGTTTCAAATTCTTCTTCTCAAGCTATAAAAGAAGCGAAGGGATTTAGAGATATAAGGAGATATAGAGAGATATAAATAGACGGATATAGAGATTCTTTAATTTAGAGAGTTTTTATTTTCTTTACGTAATTCTTAATTTGTTAGTTTATCTTATTTTTGTTTAAGTTTTAATGACAATGAGTGAGTAGTTAGTTTTCTTTTGCCGAGGGAACTTGAACCCTTATATTTCTTTATGTAATGAATTAGTTTGGTCTTTAGTTGAATGCAGTTTGATTATTTCTTAATTCCTGAGCAGAAATCTTTGTCTTGAGTTATATTTATGTTGGTTGTTGATTTGTTTAGAAATGATTAATAATTAACTGTAGTATTGGCTTAAGGTATGCATGTTCATAGTTTAGTTCGTTTGATTTGATGCATGGTTATTTTCTGAAAAATGTAGTAACTGTGTTTTGAGTTTAGGTGAATTAAAGTTATGAAAAGGTGAATTAAGAATGAATTGAAGTGAGATTTCTTGAAAAAGGGTCTGACAAATATTTAGGAGTTCATAAACTGAATTTTTATGTTGAGTATTAAATTGTTTTGAGTAAGGAAATTTGATATTTAGAAGGATATTCTGAGAAATTATCTGAATTTATTACTAGTTTTCCATAATCAATTGTGCTATCTTTAACTAAGTCATATGCATAAGAGATAGAGGTGGATAGTCCTTCAGTGAAAGTTTCGTTATTATTGAATTTTCTTTATCGTTATTTGCTTGCTTTGTTTAAGTTTATGATTAATTGTTTCATTTTTATTTCTTTAGTTGTTTAAATTTCTATTTTAAAGTTTATTTTACTCTTTATTATTGAAAAGTTTGGGATTCTTTCTTTCTTTCCACACAAGTTTTCATTTTAAAAATCTGAAATTTTATTATGCTATTCACAGTTTCCTTTAGGTATGATATTTAGGGTTTTAATCTTATTTTCCTATATTACTAGCCGATCTAGTACACTTGCTAGACACCGATCAAGTTTTTGGTGCCGTTGTCGGAAAAACATTGGTATTTGGCTACTTATTAAAGATTTTTAAAAGTAAATTTTGTGTGTTCTTATTCTTATTCTTTATCTATTTTTTAATTTTATTCTTTTATTTTGTAGGTGTGAATAGTTTATGGTGAGAAATGATCCAATTTTACCCATAGACCCTAAAATTAAAAGGACATTTCATAGGATTAGGAGACTATGAGCAAACATGAATAATCCAGAGTTAGACCCACCTCTTAATATCAATGGTTTACCTCATGATAATCCACCCATAAATGATCCACCACCCCCTAGGATAGAAGAGCAAAACATGCCGTACCAAGCTCAAGGGAATGGGATTCGACTCAGAACCATTAGAGATTATACTATTCCTAGGTGGAATGAAGAACATTGGACTATTAGGATACCTTATCACCAACCTTTTGAGATAAAACCCGCTACCATCACAATGGTATAAAGAAATCAATTTTCAAGTTCAGATATAGAGGATCCCTCTCAACACCTAGACATGTTCTTAGAAATTAGTGATACCGTACAAATCCCGAATGTATCAACTAATGCTATTAGGCTTAAAATTTTTCCTTTCACTCTCATAGGTAAGGCTAGGGACTGGTTACAAATGTTATCCAATTAATCCATTCATTCTTAGCAACAAATGCAAGAAAAATTACTGTGTAAATTTTTCCCACCTACTAAAATAGCCCTCATTAGGAAACAAATTAATGACTTTTAGCAGTTCTATGAGGAGCCATTCCATAAAACATGGAAAAGATTTGGGAGACTCTTGAAAAGCTATCCACATAATGAATTTCCTATTTATCAACTAATGTACATATTTTATGTAGGTGCTAATCAAGCTAGGAGATCTTCATTAGATGCAACATCAAATGGTAGCTTTATGAATCAAGTTCCTGAAGAAGCATTCTTGCTTCTTGATGAGATAGCTATCAATGACGCTCTATAGGCAACCTCTAAGGCTGCACAAAAGAAATAGGGAGTACATAGTATGGATGAAACAACTATGCTTAAAGCTCAAATGGAATTGATTAGAAAAGAGCATCTAAGATAAATAAATGATCTTAAGGTTAAGAATGTATTTATTTTGTCTAACGAGTGTGACGGTTATGCAGGAACTCAAGGAGCACCCAGGCTGAAAAATGGTAAAGGATTAGTAGAGGAAGTGAATGCTTTGAACCCCTATAGCAATACTTATAACCCGAAATGGAGAAATCATCTTAATTTTGCATGGAAAGAAGGAAACCAAGTAGCCATTTCTAATCCTCAACCTAGGGCTCCCTTTAACCAGAATCACGCCTTCCATAGCAATAACCATCCTCTGTACCAAAATCAAACCCAACCATACTACCTTTCTGCATATCAATCATAATCTTACCAATCACTCGGATTCCAAAAACCCCAACCCCCACCAGAAAAGAAATCAAATATAGAAGAAATGATTGCTAATTTCATGGCCTCCCAAAATGCAATTATAGCTAGTCAAGATACTAGGCAAAAATCCTAAGATATTTGGATGAGGAATCAAGAGGCATCCAGTAGGAACCTAAAAAACCAAATGGGGTAACTTACTAATTCATTATCCAATAGAGCTCAAGAAACCTTTCTATCTAACGTAGATCGCAATCCAAAGGAGGAAGCCAAGACACTCATTTTGTGAAATGGGAAAGAGGTATAAGAAGCTAAAACTGGTAAGAAATCTTCAAAAATAGTGAAACCAACAACGGAGGTAAGTGTTTCTAATTTAAAAATTATTGATGAGGTATCACCAGTTGGTAAAGATAAGGAGAAATTAGTTTCTACAGTGCTAGATGAATCTCAGTTACCTTTTCCATCTCTAGCTAGAAAAGGAAAGAATAATGAACAATTGTCCAGATTTTTAAATATGTTTAAAAAATTGCACGAAAATTTACCATTTACTGAAACTTTATTACACATGCCTAAATATGTTAAATTCATAAAAGAGTTATGTTCTAATAAAAAAATGCTAGAGGGTGTAGGTACAGTTCAACTATCTGGAAATTGTAGTGCCATTTTAATGAATAAAATTTCTAAGAAATTAGAGGATCTGAGTAGTTTTACATTGCCTTATGAATTAGGAGGGAATCTTGTTGGATATATTTTATATGATTTGGGTGCTAGTATTAACTTGATGCCTTATTTAATTTGCAGGAAATTGAATTTAGGTGATATTAAGGAGACTCGAATGACGCTATGGTTGGCAGATAGATCTGTAAAAAGGGCTGAGGGTATTATTGAGGATTTATTGGTAAAAGTAGGAAATTTTATATTTCTGGTTGATTTTGTGGTAATGGACAAGGAGGAGGACCGTAAGGTACCATTGATAGTAGGAAGACCATTCTTGAACACAACAAAAGAATTGATAGATGTACATGAACAAATGGTTACTTTAAGGTTTAATGAGAGGAAATGATTTTTAACATGAATAAAGTGATGAAGCATCCTTCTTATGACTTTGAAGAATTTATGTGCTTCATAAATAGTGTTCAAAAGTGTGTAGAAGAAAAGCAAGAGGAAGAGCTGATGCAAGAACCAGAAGAAGGGTATTGTAAAGGAATACAGTAGGATGAACAGTCCCCTCCTAAGAGAGAAAATAAATCTAAACTCAAAACTCTTCCTTCACATTTGAAATATGTATTTTTAGAAGAAAATACAAAACCAATAATTATTTCTTCACTTTTGATAAGTTTAGAGGAAGAATGTAAATGGAGGTCTTGAAGAATCACAAAGGAGCTTTAGGATAGGAAACTTCATATTTGAAGGGAATTAGTCCCAGTTACTATACACATCGAATATTGATGGAGATGGACTTTAAATCGATGGTGCAACCCCAACGGAGACTTAATCCCGCTATGCAAGAAGTGGTAAAAAATGAGGTATTGAAACTTCTTGATGTAGGTATAATCTATTCCATTTACGATAGTAATTAGGTAAGTCATGTACAATGTGTGCCTAAAAAGGAAGGTATGACTGTGGTAACTAATGAAAATAACGAACTAATCCCAACACGAATAGTAACAGGATGGAGAGTGTGTATTGATTATAGGAGGTTGAATAGTGCTACTCAAAAAGATCATTTTCCTTTACCTTTTATTGTTCGAATGTTAGAAAGACTAGCTGGAAATAGGTTTTACTATTTTTAGATGGTTATTCAGGATATATGCAAATTCCTGTAGCCCCGGAAGATCAAGAAAAGATTACATTTACATGTTTTTATAGCACATTTGCATATAAAAAATGCCTTTTGGTCTTTGTAATGCCCTAGCTACTTTAAAAAGATGCATGATGGCCATATTTCATGATTTCATTGAAATATTCATGGAGCTTTTCATGGATGATTTTACTTTATATGGTCAAGATTTTGATTTATATTTGTCTAATCTAGCATTGGTTTTAGAAAGGTGTGAGGAGACTAACTTGGTCTTAAATTGGGAAAAATATCACTTTATGGTGAGGGAAGGCATCATTTTAGGACATAAAATTTCTAAAAATGGGATAGAGGTTGATAGGGTGAAAGTAGAAGTAATTGCAAAATTGCCTTCTCTTACAAATGTTAAAGGAATTAGAAGGTTCCTTGGTCATGCTGGCTTTTATCATCGATTTATTAAGGATTTTTCTAAAATAGCTAAACCGTTCTCTAATTTATTGCTTAAGGATGCTGCAGTTAACTTTAATGATGAGTATTTGCAGGCTTTTAATCAATTAAAGCACAAGTTAATTACAACACCTGTCATAGTATCACTGGACTGAAACTTGCCTTTTGAAATCATGTGTGATGCTAGTGACTTTGTAGTAGGAGCAGTTTTAGGACGAAAAAATAAGAAATTCTTCCACACCATTTATTATGACAGTCACATACAGGAGCTCAAGTAAATTACACCACCATAGAGAATGAGTTTTTGGTAATAGTGTTTATCTTTGAAAATTTTAGGCCATATCTCCTTGGTTCTAAAGTGACAGTGTGGTCGGATCACGTGGCATTTCGATTCTCTTAGCTAAAAAAGACTCTAAACCAAGGCTTATTAGATGGGTTTTGTTACTTGAGAAATTTGATGTGGAGATAAAAGATAAAAAAGGGGGCTAAAAATTTTATAGCTGATCATCTCTCCCGATTAGATCATACTCATATAGAAAAGGGAGAAATTTATGACTTATTTCCTGATGAACGTATTTGTGCTATTTATTCTTGTAATCATTCAGTTCTTTGATATACTAATATTGATAATTATCTCGCAGGAGGTTACCTTCCAAAGGATTTCACGTGGCAACAAAAGAAGAAACTAAAAACGGATCCAATATATTATTTATAGGATGATTCGTATTTGTTCAAGATATATTCGAATCAAGTGCTGAGAAGATGTGTTCCAAAAGAAGAGCAATTGGATAATATACAACTCTGTCATGGAGGAGAGGTTGGTGGACACAATAGGCCAAATCGCACAGTGGCAAAAATATTACAATCAGGTTTTTTTGGCTTACTCTTTTCATTAAATTTAAATCCTTTATAGAGTCTTGTGATAGGTGTCAACGCATAGGAAATTTATCCAAAATGGATAAGATGTCCATGAATACTATGCTAGAAGTTGAGATTTTTGATGTTTGGGATATTGACTTTATAGGACCAATTTTTAACTCTTTTGGTTTTGAATATATCATTGTAGCTGTAGATTATGTAAGCAAATAGATAGAAGCAATAGCTACTAGGACATGTAATGCTAGAATTGTGTTTAAATTTCGTAGGAGGAATATTTTTACTAAATTCGGGACACCAAGAGCTATCATCAGTGATGGAGGTAAGCATTTTGTCAATCACCAATTCAAAACATTACTTAAAAAGTTCGATGTTAGGCATAAGGTTACCACACCTTACCATCCTCGGGTGAATACGCAAGTGGAGGTGTCCAATAGGGAGTTAGAAGCCATTTTAAAAAAGATAGTCAACTCTACTAGGAAGGATTGGTCACACAAACTGGATGAGGCTTTATGGGCATATAAAATCGCCTAAAAAACCCTATTAGCATGTCTCCATTTAGGCTGATTTTTGGTAAAGTGCGTCACTTGCCAGTCAAATTAGAGCATAAGACATATTAGGCTATTAAACTACTTAACTTTGATTTGAGCACTGTAGGGGAGAAATGAAAGTTGCAGCTCAATGAGTTAGATGAAATTCGACAGTGGTCTTGTGATAATACTGCAATTTATAAGGAGAAAACCAAGCATTGGCATGACAAAAGGCTGAATCCAAAGGAGTTTGTTCTAGAAATGTTGGTTTTAATGTACAACAGTAAACTGAGGTTGTTCCCAGAAAAACTCAAATCCATATGGTTAGGTCCTTATCAGGTGGTTTCAAGCAATGAATTTGGTGTTGTCACTGTCAGAAATCCAAAGGATGGACAAGAGTATAGAGTAAATGGACATAGGTTGAAATCATATTTTAATGTTCATCATAAAGTTGCTGAGGCAACTCTGGTTTTTCTTGACAAGTAAGGTAGTTCTAAAAGTCTAGCTGAGGACTAACAAAAACTCAAAACTATCTCTCTTAACCTTTTTCTTGTTAGTTGATTTTGATTTTGCAGTATGTTTTATTTTGTGCTATTTAGCCTTTGTTTGTTTAATGTGTTTCAATGTTTTTGTGTTTCAAGTGTTTCATGCATCAATAATAAAGGGGAATACATTTTTTCATACTCATTCTAGGCTTGAACATCTTTATCAGGAGCAGCAATTGTGTAGGTAAGTTAAGTTCATGCATAACAGGCATTAGAAAATTTTCTTGGAAATAATGGTATGTGTTTTGATTAATTTAGCACATTTCGAAGCATGAGTTGGGGGATTTTTGATCTTAAATTAAGGAGAAAGCATTAATCATTTAGTGTTAATTAGGTGAATTTTTTTAAGCACCTGTGAAAATTTTGCAGGAAAGGAGTTATGTTAACAATGTGATTTTTGCTCAAGTTTAGTACATAAAGTGGTCACTCTGTGGAGTCAAACTCCACTCCATTGAGTGGCATCCCAACCGATGGAGTGGGTTTACACTCCACCGAGTGCCCCAAAAAAAATGAAAATTTTTGTCGTGACTTCCAGAGGACCATCAGTCGATAGAGTAATGGGTCACTCCGCCGAGTGGTCCATCACTCCATCGAGTGACCCATGTATAAAAGGCCTATGTGTTTTCACAATTCCACAGCTCCATCGATTTATACATTCTCTCTTTGGTTTTATGCTTTGTCTCATGTTTTTGCAACTCCACTCCACCGAGTGCTTCACGGACTGATTAAAATTGTTAGTATACATCAGTAAATTAATCAAGCTAGCTTAATTTTGCCTTGTTATGTCTTTAATCTCTTTACTATTTACATGTTTTTCTTTTGAAAAAATATGAATATGTAGCTACTTTGGCTTGATGGTTTGCTGTGTTTTTTATTTGTGTTTTGCTTTCTATGATCATAGTTGCATTAGGTGCATGTTATAGTTCATATTTATACCAATTTGGATTTCAGATAATTAAAATAGCATTATTTAAAGCTTTACAAAGTTGTGCACACAACATGCTCGGTGAAATGCCTCAAAGACTAAGTTTAGCTTTATGTTCAATTTTAATTCATCATTTCAATTTCATTTCATTTGTTTTTCTAAATCCATCATATATGCACTTAATTAGCATCTATTTCTTAACTCATTCACTACATTTGCACATAGATACAAATGAGAGTTTAATTGATTTGTTTCTCTTTAATAGATTATAATGAGCTTTAATTTGCATCCAAGTAGAGTTGAAAATGTTGTATTTTTGCAGTGGCACCTAAGAAGGCACGAATTGATGAGGCAACTACTTCTTCAGGAAAATATCTTCCTGCCTATATTGATGAAGATAATGCTAAATTGTATGAATATTTCAAGGAAATGGAGTTTGTAAAGCCAGCTTATCTATGGGATTTTTACTTAGATATTAGAGATGGCAACTTATGGGCTGACATTTTTCCTTTAATCCAGAACATTGGCTGGGAGCATTTCATTCTTAAGAAGCCAGAAGTCTACCTATTTGTAGATACACAATTCTTCACCTTATTTAAGCTGACCTTTGAAGTTGAAGATGATTGGGGAACCATAAGTTTTAAGCTTGGGAGACATTGGCATCAAATGCTTTTCCCAGAATTTGCTGAGAAGCTAGGTTTTCCAGATAATTCCATAGGTGAATTGCCAAATGCTACTGACCAAAAAAAATGGGAATTCATCTAGGATCCCATTAATCCAAGGAATTACAAGCCGAGTAAAATGAAAGCACGTGCCTTAGGTAGCCATGTGTTAAGAGTTTTACACAAATTTTTATATATTACTTTCTTTAGTTGTCTTGGTAGCACAGGTGCTATCAATGCTGAAGAATGTATGCTATTGAGATGCATGGTTAAAGGCATTCGGATGAATGGTGCTGTTCTTTTGAGTCAAAAAATTGAGGAGCTGACTAAGAAGACTTCTTTATGATGGATAGCAATATTAATGGCTAACCATGTCAACCACATAGATATGAGGCAATCTCCTGGTGAGGTACGATTTATTGATTTTGATATGTTGACTAGGATGAAAGTTTTGGTGAAGGAGCCTCGGAGGCATTGGTCAACAAGTGATGAGTACCATAATTTGGTAAACAGTGGTCGAAACCGAAGTGAAGAACCGGAGGATGATGCACCAAAGCCAACCGGCCTAGCACAAGCTCCTCCAGCCCCTGCTCCAACACCTACCCAGCAGGAGATCCCTCAAGTCATGGTCACCTTTATGAATCAAATGATCAAGAGAATGGACACTATGAGGGATCAAATTGGAGAGCTAAGGAAAGACTTTGAGAAGTTTAATGCTGAATTCTGAAAGCAGTTTCCACCACCAACTTTTCCACCATCTGAGTGACTTGAGTACTTGTTGCTGTGGATAGCAACATTTTGTGATGGGGATAGAGCTTCTCTAAAGCTCACATTTTGCTTAAATTCAGGAAGTAGAAACTATTTCTCCCTTTTATATCATGAAAACACTTATGTTTTTGTTTTCTGTTTGTTGTTTTTGGTTTATTCATAGTTTTGTTGTTTTATCTGTAATATTAATGTTAGGAGAAACTTTGTGCTTTAACTGATTTAATGCTATTAATAATTGCTAGTCTTTGTTAGTTAATTGTTTTAAGTTCTTCGAGCGTTAGTAAGTAGTCGATTTGCAGTTGTCACTTAACCTTCATAAAGTTTAGTTTGCCCCAGTTTTTCTCAAAATTTGAACAAATTAAACTCAAGTTTAAAATGTGCATGAGTCAGAACTTTAGTTTAACAAGAAGAGAAGTAGGTTGTTTAATGAAATTTTATGCTAGTTTATTACTAGACTTGGTTTATAATTATTAGTTTTCGCTTATAAACCATGAAAGACTAGTTTTTAAATATTAGAAAAACCAGTGCAGTTAAATAGTTGAGCAAGGAATTTTAGGACATTAGAAGCTTCCTTATCACCCTTCAAAGCATAAAAGCAACTCAACAACTTAAAAAGTGATCTAGGCAAATTTTTTTTTGTTGAGCTAATTAAAAGGCTGTTTTCCTACCTTTTTGGTATAATTGACCTTTGTTAGCCAATTTGAGCTTAATGAGGTATGCTTAAAGCATACCATAATTTTTATTTTGTTACACTCATCTATTAACCATATAGCCTAAAAACCTTTATCTACCCTCTAGAATTGGCCACTCTAGATTTGGATGGATTTACATTTATTGGGCATTTTAATTAAGTGAAATGAGAATAGTGTATCTTTGAGGGCAAGAATTGTGAAGTAGTTATGTAATATCCTTGTTTTACCCATTGTTATTGTAAATTGCTAGTAAAAGAAGCTAGAAAAAAAGAAAGAAGAAAAAAAAAGAATAAAGAAATAAAGCTGGCATATATGGTAAAATTTCAAGTGTGGGGTATTTACAAGGAAAATAAATTGCGACTTCTTAAAAGTAAGAAATTGAGAAAAATTAGAAAAATTTTAGCCTTATTGTTTTTATTTAGGATTGAATGAGTAAGTTTGATAAAGGAATTATGCTTAAGAATTTGAAATTTTAAAAATAGAATTTATTCAAGTATAGAGTGGCTATTTCTCTTTGATTATCTTTTAACTATTCTTTGATAGCCAATCCCTTAACCCTATTTTAACCCAATTAAGACCTAAGTGATCCTACGTTTTGCTTTGAGTTATTTAGCACAGATGACTTTCAGGTTCTGGTGCTAAAGGAGAGGCCTATGGTATTTCTAGAGTTTCAAATATGAAACCACATGTATACTTAGTGTACATCAATTATAAAGCTTGATTATGGAGTGCATTGGTGTTTTGTTTTTAAAAAATTGCTTAAATTGTCTTAGTCTTGCACACATACATGGAAACTGATTTTTATGTCCTTGTTTGAGTTTATTTTAGCAAGGATTTTATTGAGTGCTCTTCTTGATTGTTGAAATTAGTTTTGAATTGTATAAATCTAATTTTGAGTTTGATTATTTTGAGAAGTTGGTTTGTTCAGATTTACTTGAGGGCAAGCAAAGGCTAAATGTGGGATATTTGATAAGTGTAAATTTAACTATGTTATTAATGCATTTTTAATATGTTTTCATGTTATGTTTGTGTTAATTTCATTGGTTTATGAGTTAATTTCTTTAATTAGTGTTTTAATTGTTTAATTGTGTATTTTGGTATTTTTAGGGATCTAATTGAAGAAAAGAAGAAAACTTTGAAGGACTTAAGTGAAATTTTAGATTTTGGAAGAAGGGAAAGATGAATAGTTGAGTACAAAGGCAAGTCACTTTGTGGAGTGACTTTCCACTCCACGAAGTGGGTTTATTGTGTAGTGATCGGTGGAGTGTAAAGTCACTCTATCGAGCAAGGAAAGTCAACCAAATTGACTCGGCCATTTCAATTTCCATTCCACCGATTCTAGCAACTCCTATCTACGACTGGATTCTATTTTTTCACTAAATAAGAAGTCTTTTTTTTGGAATAAAAAGTCATACTAAAAAGGAGGTTTGTGTTATAATAGGAATTCTTGCAAAAGTAGGAAGTTAAAGTTGGTTTCAAATTCTTCTTCTCAGGCTATAAAAGGAGCGATGGGATTTAGAGATATAAGGAGATATAGAGAGATGGACATAGAGATTCTTTAATTTAGAGAATTTTTATTTTCTTTATGCAATTCTTAGTTTGTTAGTTTATCTTATTTTTGTTTAAGTTTTAATGACAATGAGTATGGAGTTAGTTTTCTTTTGCTGAGAGAACTTGAACCCTCATATTTCTTTATATAATGACTTAGTTTGGTATTTAGTTGAATAAAGTTTGAATATTTCTTAATTCCTGAGCAAAAATCTTTATCTTGAGTTATATTTATGTTGGTTGTTGATTTGTTGAGAAATGATTAATAATCAACTGTAGTATTGGCTTAAGGTATGCATGTTCATAGTTTAGTTCATTTGATTTGATGCATGGTTATTTTTTGAAAAACGTGGTAACTGTGTATTTAGTTTAGGTGAATTAAAGCTAAGAAAAGGTGAATTAAGAATGAATTGAAGTGAGATTTTTTGAAAAAGGGACTAATAGATATTTTGGAGTTCATAAACTGGATTTTTATGTTGAGTATTGAATTGTTCTATTAAGGAAATTTGATACTTAGAAGGATATTCTAAGAAGTTATTTGAATTTATTACTAGTTTTCCATAATCGACTATGTTATCTTTAACTAAGTCATATGCATAAGAGATAGAGGTGGATAGTCCTTAAGTGAAAGTTTTGTATTATTGAATTTTTTTTATCATTATTTGCTTGCTTTGTTTAAGTTTATGATTAATTGCTTCAGTTTTATTTCTTTAGTTGTTTAAATTTTTGTTTTAAAGTTTATTTTACTCTTCATTATGCAAAACTTTGGGATTCTTTCTTTTTTTTACACAAGTTTTAATTTTAAAAATCTAAAATTTTATTACGCTATTCATAGTTTCCCTTGGGTTCAATATTCAGGGTTTTAATCTTATTTCCCTATGTTACTAGCCGATCTAGTATACTTGCTAGATACCAATCAGGAGAATGAGCTTCATGAGTGTTTAATGCATCCAAAGAGCAAGGAACAAGGAGGAGAGAAAGAGGAGAAGCTAATAAGGGAGTTAGAGAAAGAGCATAATGAGGAAGATACAAAGTAGGATTTGGTTCCTCCTAAGAGAACCTTTCCTTCACATTTAAAATATATGTTTTTAGAGGAAAATGCAAAATCAGTAATTATTTCTTCTCTTTGGCTAGGTTTGGAGGAAGAAATACTTTCTGAAGTATTAAGAAAGTATAAAAGAGCCATATGTTAGGAGACATCTGACCTTAAGAGAATTAGCCCTAGCTTTTGTACACATTGAATTTCTATGAAGAACAATTTCAAACCAGTGGTACAATCCCAAATGCGACTGAATCTAGCAATGCAAGAAGTTATGAAAAATGAAGTGCTTAAATTGTTTGATGCAGATATCATCTATCTTATTTTTAATAGTAGTTAGATTAGTCCAGTTTAATATGTGGCTAAAAAGGGAGGCATGAATATAGTAACAAATGATAAAAATGAACTCATTTCCACATGTATAGCGATAGGGTAGAGAGTATGCATAAACTATAAAAGGTTGAATAATGCCATTAGGAATGATCATTTTCCTTTACCCTTTATTGACCAAATGTTAAAAAGGTTAGTAGGAAATAGATTTTACTATTTTTTGGATGGATATTTGGGATACATGCAAATACCTATAGCCCTGGAAGACCAAGAGAAAACCACATTTACATGCCCCTATGGCACTTTTTCATATAGACGAATGCCTTTTGGTCTTTGCAATGCCTTTACCTCCTTCGAAAGGTGAATGATGGCCAGTTTTCATGATTTCATTTAAAAATTCATGGAGATTTTCATGGATGACTTTGATGCCATGCAAATTAGCATAGTTATTTAGTGTGTTATTATATTATTTCTTTAGTTATTTTATATATTTTGTTATGTTTAAAGTTATTTTTTGTGTCTTCTTTGTTTTGTAGGTTAAATGTGCCTAATTGAGTGAAATAAAGCATAATTGAAGGGATTTTTATCTAAGAATAGAAGAAAAATGTCTTTAAGGAATTTAAGAGCCTATACCGACTCATAACAAGGTGTGCTGACTCGTCATAGGGACTCAGTGTGCCGATTCATCATAGGGACTCATTATGCTAACTCATTTGCATACTGTGTTGAAATGACTCATGAAGTAGTTGAGGGTGTGATGACTCATTCTAGATGTGATGACTCATTATAAATCCTTGGCATACTGACTAGTCTAACTCCGTGCTGACTTGTAATAAATGCCAACAATTGTAATTTTTCATGCAGCTCTTTAATATTTTAACCACATTTTGAAAGATACCAATTGGGACACCTTTGGGCCTATAATACATAAAGATAACCATATTTAAGATTTAAAAAACACTACCTTTTAACTTCAATATCTTTTTAGAAAGATTATGAGGAAGAAGAATACTCCAAGAAAGATGAAGGATCAAAATAGGTCAATCATCACTCAAGTAGTTTTCTGAAGAAGTGTTGAGGAGTCTCCTACCATTTCTTTATTCTCTTTTCTCTTTAAAATTTACTTGACATTAATTCTTTTCCTTGTGTATTTTTGTTTTTTCAATAGTATTTAGGTTAACTTTATTTTGTTAGAATTGCAAGTATGAATTGATCTTCATTAATATAAATATTTTATTTGAGTATGAATGAATTAAGTTTGATTAGGTTCTAAATTTATTACGTGTGCTTGATCACCATATATAATATGTTAATCAATTTATTCACAATGAGAATTGGGACATTTTGGTGGAAAGGTAATTAAACTTACTTAAAGTTAGAAATCACTTAGAAGATAAGGGTTTCACTTTGAGGAACTTAAGAATAGGCATAGAATTTCATAGTTCTCATCTATTTCCATTATGACATGAGAGTGCTTATGAAATCTAGATGAGGATGCCCATATTTGACAATAAGAGTTGCATTTAGGGATAGTAGGCCTTATTCTCCATTCAATGCATGCTTCTATATTTGTTTGCATTCTTATAAGATCAATTGATGTCTTGTAATTCTAATGCTTATATTGATTGTTTGAAGTTATAATTTTGAGTAGATTATTATATTAATAAGTAAGAATTTAGTACATTTAATCCCATTTTCTTTATCATTACCTAGACAACTTAGTATCTAATCGGTTAATACAAGATGACACTTAAACATAAATTGACTCCCAGAGATCAATACCCTTCTCACCCTATCTAAGTCCTAGAGACTATGGTATAAAGAAAATATAATGTAGCAAGTTTTTGGCACCGTTGCCGGAGAGTAAAAAATAAGCATTTGTTTTTATTAACTTAGGAAGGAAAAATGTTAATTTAATCCTTTTGTTTGTTTTAGTTAGCAGTAGTTAGATTAATTTATTGTTCTCTTTTTATGTATAGTAGTAGTAGTAGTAGAGATAATATTTTTCCTTTTGGTCCTGAAATTAATAAAACTTTTCTTGCTTTACATAGACATCAAAGACAACAACAAGAAGAGGAGGACAAAAGTTCAAACATTATGGCTGAACAAGATAGGCATACTTTGGGAGATTTTTCTATGCTTGATATTTCAAAGAGTTTTGGGGGAATTGTGGCACCTATAATTGCCAACAATAACTTTGAGATCAAACCTAGTATAATCCAAATGGTCCAAAATAATCAGTTCGGTGGTCTCTATGGAGAAGATCCTTATGCTCACATATTAGCCTTTCTTTATGTGTGCGTAACATTCAAAATAAATGGAGTCATAAATGATGCAATTAGACTTTGATTGTTCCCTTTTTCAGTTAAGGATAAGGTACAATTATGGTTGGCTAGTTTGCCTAATGAGTCTATTACAACATGAAATCAATTAAAGTAAGCATTTTTACATAAATATTTTCCACCCCATAAGACGACCAAATTTAAAAAGGAGATTACAACCTTTAGGCAATGTCTAAATGAGACATCATATGCAGTATGGAAGAGATTTAAGAAACTCCAAAGGTAATGTCCTTATTATGGCTTGTCCGATTGGATGATTCCTTAAATCTTTTATAATGGTTTGATGGATGAAAATAGAAATATAGTTCATGCGACTTCAAATGGTAAATAGATGGACGAGATAGCAAAAGAAGCGATCACTTTGCTTGAGGAACTTGCATCACAAGGGTACATAGGAGATGAACCAACTATGGCTAAAGCAAGAGGAGTTTGGAGCTTGATACCATCAAATTATTGATATTAAAGGTAGATGTACTCACCAAATTGGTAAGTAAATCTCAAGTTAATTTCATTGATAATTTAAGTGTTGTTTATGAGTTGTGTGGAGGATCTCACTCCTACACACAATGTATAATGAGTAATAATGAAGAAGCTAATTATGTTCAAAGCGATTTTAATCAAAGAAGAGGATTGAATTCTAATTCTTATAACCCTCAACGGAGGAAACCACCTTGGAATTTCTTGGTCAAACACTTCATCACAACTTAATCCTCCAAGTAACCCCATGCCTAAACCACAAAATCCACCTTGTTTTCCTATGAAGCCTCTATTTAATCCCTTACAACCAAAATCCCATCTTGAATCTCTTATTGAACAATTTATTAACCAATAAAGTATCGCCAATAAAAATAATGATGAGCAATTCAAGTAAGTCAATGCAAAGCTTGAATAACTTACTACACATAATAGGATATTAGAGACCCAAATTGCCCAACAAGGCTCTTTAAGTTCTCAGCCTATGGGAAGCTTTCTAGCCAATTCGAATTTCCACACAAAGAGCCTTGTCAAGCAATTACACTAAGAAGTGGTAAGGAGGTTAACGATAAGAAGGTAAAAGGTAAGAGGTACTAATGTATTAACTCAAAATGATAAGTCTAAAGGTAAATCTAATGAGTTTATTGTGCATAATGTGATTTATGTTGATAATGATGTTGTTAAGCATAAAAAAGATAGAAAAAAAGATAACCAAGCTAATAAAAAGGATGAACCTAAAGTAGATCTTAAAACTTTGCCTTTTTCTTAAAGATTTTTAAGGCATAATTTAGATAAGCAATTTGACAAATTTTTAAATTACCTTAAAGATATAACTATAAATATTCCATTTATGGATGCTATAAGAGATATGCCTTTATGGGGAAAGTTTTTAAAAGATATTACAACATATAAAAGTAAGATAAAAGATTATGGTTTATTTTTATTAGTGGAGGAATCCAAAGCTATGTACTCTAAGTCCCCACCTAAGCAAAAAGATCTAAATTATTTTATGATTCATTGTGTTATAAATGGTGTGCCATTTGAAAAATCTCTATGTGATGTTGGTGCTAGTGTTAGTCTTATGCCTTATTATATCTATAAAAGGTTGGATTTAGGTGAACTTAGGCCTACTAGCATGTGTTTGTCTATGACTAACAAAACTATTACTTATCCCCTAGGTATTATTGAAAATGTGCCCACTAAGGTAGGTAAATTTGTCATTCCAATAGATTTTATAGTTTTAGATATGGAAAAGGACTTAAAAATTTCTATATTATTTGGGAGACCTTTCTTCATTATAGCTGATGCTATTATTGATATGAAAAGAGGAAAGATTACCTTAGAAGTGACTAATGAAAGCATGGAATTTGATGTTTTTAAAAATGATGAGATCTTTACCAATAGAAAGTGTTAGTAGAATTAATTCTTTGGATATTATTGATGAGTGTGTGGAGGAAGTTTTCCATGATTGTTTAAGTTAAGAGCCTATTGATCCTTATGCAAGTAATGAGACTAACATAAATAGATTAGAGGCCCAACCATTTCCTTTTTATAAGCCCTCGATGTTTAAGCCTTTTCATTAAGATGGTGACCAAAAAGGTGCCTTTCCAAATGAAGAAGCTAAGTTAAAGCTTAAGCCTTTACCATCAAATTTGAGATATATATTTCTAGACTTAAACTTTCAAATTCCTTTTATAGTTAATTCATCTTTGCCTAATGATCAAGTAGATGCATTAAGAGATGTATTGCTCAAGCATAAGAATTTTATTGGCTACTCTATGAATGATTTGAAATGGATTAGCCCTAAGATTTGTATGCATAGAATTATTTTGGAGGATGATGCTAAGACTTTAATTAAGGGTCAATGGCAATTGAATCCTACTCTTAAAGAGGTGGTTAGGAAGAAAGTGGTCAAAATTTTAGTTAATGGTATCATATATTCCATTTGTGATAGTAAATGGGTAAGCCCTGTTCAAGTGATTCCTAAGAAGGGAGGCTTAATGGTTGTTAAGAATGAATCTAATGATATAATTCCTACTAGAACTATCACATGATGATGTATGTGTATTGACTATAGGAAGTTGACAAGGCTACCAGAAAAGATCAGTTTCCCTTGCCTTTTCTTGACCAAGTCTTAGAGAGGCTAGCTAATTTTTTGCATTTTTGCTATCGTGATGGTTTAAGTGGTTTTTATCAAATTACTATTTACCCTAAATATCATGCAAAAATTGCATTTACATATCCTTATGGAACTTTTTCATTTAGGCATATGCCTTTCAATTTACGTAATGGCCCTATTACTTTTCAAAGATACATGTTTTCTATTTTTATTGATTTGATAAATGAATATGTAGAAGTATTTATGGATGATTTTACTGTCTATAAAGCTAACTTTAACCATTGTTTAGAGAATCTTTCTAAAGTGGATGATAGGTGTATAGAGCATAGATTGGTGCTTAATTGGGAGAAATGTCACTTCATGGCTTAAGGGGATATTGTTCTTAATCATTCTATCTCAAGTGAGAGGATAAGAGTGGATAGAGAAAAGATTGAGGTGATGGCTAATTTGCCCCATCCAAAAAGTGTAAGGGACATTAGAAGTTTTCTTTGCTATGCAAGATTCTATAGGAGATTTATTAAGGATTTCTCAAAGATAGCTAAGCCATTATGCAATCTTTTATTTTGTGTTTGATGAAGCTTGCCTTGATGCATTTAAGACATTAAAGAAACCCTCTGCACCTATTTTGCAGCCACCTAATTGGGATAAACCATTCGTGATTTTATGTGATGTAAGCAATTTTGCTGTAAGGGGCAATTTGGGGGCAAAGAAAGGAAGGTAAACCATATGTGATATATTATTCTAGTAAGTTGTTAGATGGAGCTTAGATCAACTATGCTACAATAGAAAATGAGTTATTAGCTATTATGTATGCATTTAATAAGTTTAGAGCTTATTTAGTAGGGAAAAAGGTTATAGTATATTCGGATCATGCTGCATTTAATTATCTTTTAAGTAAAAAGGATGCAAAGTTAAGGCTTTTAAGGTGGATTTTGATGCTTCAAGAATTTGATTGGGAATTAAAGATAAGAAATAAAGTGAGCACCTTATGGTGGATCACTTGTCAAGGTTGGATCAAGATGGATTGAAGATGCATAATGATGGTGTACCTATAGATGAAAGTTTTCATGGTGAAAATCTTTTGAGTGTGGTGTCTAAAAAGGTTCCTAGGTTTGCTGATATTGCCAATTACTTGGTAAGTAGTATTCTTCCATATGGTTTAGATTATAATCGAAGGAAAAAGTTTTTGTATGATTGTAGTTTTTACTATTGGGAAGAACCATTGCTCTATAAGAGGTGTACCGATAGATTGATTAGAAGTGTATTCCTCAAGATGAGGTTGAAGATATTTAAAGCATTGCCATTCCATAGATGTTAGTGTAACTTTGGTATATCCAAGATAGCTTATAAGGTACTTCAATCTAGTTTTTGGTGGTCTTCTTTATTAAAAGATGTTAAAGCATATGTATTAAGATGTGATAGATGCCAAAGGACGGGTGGTATAACAAGAAAGCATGAGATGCCATTGAAAGGAGTATTAGAAGTTGAGATATGTAATGTTTGGGGGATGGATTTCATAGGTCCTTTCCCTAGTTCTTTAGTTCATAAGTATATCTTGGTTATGGTGGATTATGCATCGAAATGGGTTAAGGTAATACCTATTCTCACTAATGATGACAAAGTAGTTAGAAAGATGTTTAAGAAGGTAATTCTTCCTAAGTTTGGTACTCCTAAAGCTATTTTTAGTGATAAAGGTTCCCATTTTTTGCAATAGCATTATTGATGGTTTATTGAAGAAGTATGGAGTGACACACAAAGTGGTTACTCTATATCTTCCTCAAACAAGTGGTCAAGTAGAAGTGAGCAATAGCGAGTTTAGGCAAATCTTGGAAAAAACAATTTCTTCATCTAGGAAGGATTGGGCACTAAAGTTAGATGATGCTCTTTGGGCATATAGGATAGCCTTCAAAACACCCATCGGTCTTACCCCTTATCAACTTATCTGTGGTAAGTCTTGTCACTTACTGGTTGAGCTTGAACATAAGGCCTATTAGGCAGTAAGGGCTCTAAATTTTGATATAAAGTAAGCTGGTAGGAAGAGGTTACTTCAATTAAATGAGTTAGAAGAGTTAAGTAGGAATGCCTATGAGAATGCTAAGTTGTATAAGGATCATACCAAGATGTGGCATGACAAGCATATTCTTAAGAAGGAGTTCAATGAAGGTGATTTAATGCTTCTTTATAACTCAAGATTGAGGTAATTTCCCAAGAAGCTTAAGTTTAGATCGTTTGGTCCTTTCAAAGTTGTTAAAGTATATGAATTTGGAGCAATAGATATTGAGAATGACAAGGGAGAAGTTTTCAAAGTAAATGGTCATCACCTTAAGCCATATTTTATTGGTGAATCCATGGGTGAGGTGAATTTACTTACTCTCTTTACTCCTAAAGAGATCATTTCTCAAGATTCTTAATACTTGTTTTTATTTTTCACACAAGTTGCTTTAGTTTTCCTTTGTATAAGTTTCTTTATATATAGATTTAGTATGTTTAAAAGTATGTTTGTTGTTTTTTTTATTTTTAATTCATATATACACATTCTTTTGATAGCCTAATGTTTTTTTATTTGAATTTTTGGAAGTTTGTATTTTTGAGTTTTTGGGAAGGGTGTGAGTTGTAACATATGTGTCGACTCATTACAGAGAGTCAACATGCTAAATTAGGGATCGTGCTGACTTCTATGCCGAGTCATCCCAAGTAGTTATATGTGGAGTCACCAGTCATCATGTCATTTCCTGAAGGATCACTTATGTGACGAGTCATAATGCTTGTGATGACTTGTTCCATAGAGCAATTGTGCCGAGTTATCCCATATGTGCTAACTCATGACAACATCAATTCTAGCTAATTTTTTTCTCTATTTTAAGTCTCTAAATGCCCTATTTCAGTTTTTGCTTTTATCCTTTAATTTTTGTTATTATTTTTAATTTCTTTTTCTAAGTATTGTGAAAAGGTGTGAGAAAACCTAAAAGGGTGTGTCTTTTACCATTAAGAGTCATATCTCTCCTCATTTTTGTCATCCCTTTTTAGAAACTTTCCTTCCCTATAAATATTAGTCTCCATTTCTTTATTATAGTAGCCTTTTGCATTTCTTAAAAGAGTTATTTCTCTTTAAATGCTACTCTTTTCCATTATTCTTCTTCACTTTATTTTAGTTTTTTCTCACTTGTTTCTCTTAGGCCTCCATTTTCAATTTCTTATTTTCTTTGTCTTTCTCTTTTACGTGTTCATAACCAAGGGTGTTTCTTCATTTTTATTTTGAGTTTTCTACATTTCATCACTGAAGATGCAAAAAACAAGAGGTGCAACATCTTCAAGGACTCAAGAGGAAGCTTCTCATTATGAAGCTTATACTTAAATATACAAGGCCCCTTTTGCCATTGCTTCACATGAGGAAAATGCTAGGTTTGTTTCTCTTAAACTAAGAGGAATAGTGGCTTATTTATTTATATGAAAAAAACTACTTACATTCATTTAGTGTTAGAGGTTTTCAGTACTTTAGAGACTTTGATTCGAGGTAAAGTGGCTTATTTAACATACGGAGTCAGACTACTTATCATCGTATAGATACATCAACAATAGGACATTGCACTTACATACCTCATTTACAATTCTCAAGGACGTACCTTGTTGCTGATTGCCGTAAGCAGCTTCCATACAATAGCATAGATATTCATATCGATACATAATTACATGAACAACATTTAAATATCTATGATCAATATAATAAGATGAACAGTTATTTTCATTATAAGGTCAACACTAGTTCTTAATTAACCCTTTAGTTCACTCTTATAGTATATTAGATCATGGACAACAGATTATATATCCTAACGTGATCATATATGTATCAATTCATCTTAATTGTACTTATTATCTTATAATATTTTACACTCAGGTATGTTTATGCAAGATTATTCCATTATAAATGTTATCACACTACTTGTGTGTATGAGTTTACATAATAAGGTATAAGGCAGGAGCAAACAAGTATGCTCATTTACATATAGGCAATTCACTAACTTCCTTTATGACCTGAAGCATAACCAAGCTTCAAACGTTTCATAGCTAAACATAAAATTTAATATCCCACCCTTTTAAGTTAGACAATTAACATTCAACCATCCTTTTTGTAACACTAGACCACATCATAATATTTTCATGCCATTACAAGACACAT
This sequence comes from Excoecaria agallocha, assembly GCA_037975025.1. Taxonomy (NCBI): domain Eukaryota; kingdom Viridiplantae; phylum Streptophyta; class Magnoliopsida; order Malpighiales; family Euphorbiaceae; genus Excoecaria; species Excoecaria agallocha. The sequence continues at coordinate 40,616,086 of CM075808.1, read as the reverse complement.
CAAGTGTGTAGTAAATTGGGTAACACCATTTACTCTGCTAGGTTATATACTTTATACCAATCTTCTACGACACCTTAAATCGCATGAAATTCTTAGATTATTACGTTGCCTCATACTCTTCTTTAATTCAATATCCAATATATATATACCAAAACATATTATAACAAAACCATCCATTTTAGCATTACCATATACAACATATCGGTGACTTTAGGTGACTTAAAACTTGATTCAATCTACTATCTCTTCATATCATTCAAATTACTATACTACTTCATCTTATAGTTATTCTTTTCTAACCATATCTCACTAAACTTTAGCAATGATAAGACTTACAACTGTATTGAGTCATCAATAATCAAATAATATACTAACCACCACTATAATAGATATAATCATCATGTGCATTACTTATGGTCAGTTCAATTCCCTCCAATTATATATTACAGTACGAGGTTCATGATTCATGAAGGAATTATAGCTTGAAGTGTGGAGGCTTTATAACTTGGAGTGTGGAGGCTTTATAGCTTGGAGTGTGAAGGATTTATAGCTTGGAGTGTGAAGTAGAACCATTAAAAGAAATCATGCAAGGGGCCATGCAAAAGAAAGAGGAAAGGATCCACACGGCCAAGCAAGAAAAAAGAAGAAGAAATACGCTGTAGTGCCTAAGAGAGGGACATCCCATGTGTGGCCGTGCATAGGAAGAAAATAGGAGTTGCGTGGTCATGGAGGGGAAACACAATGGGTTCACGCTGTCGTGCATGGGAGAGAGGCATCCCATGCGTGGTCGTGCATAGGTGAAGAAAATCCCATGCGTGCCCGTGCATAGGTGAGGAACATTCCATGCATGGCCGTGCATAGGTAAGGAACCTCCCATGCGTGGCCGTGCAATGAGGTTCGACAGATACGGTTCAAACCCAGATTTCACCCTTTTTCTCACATTAATTTAATACTCATCCATACCTTAATGCTCAATAACCTTTAAATCTAACCCACTCATCTTCATTACTAGATTTAACCTATAACTCCATCAAGAAAACCCGCACATAAGAAAAGATGGGAAAAGATTCTCAAAATCAATCATATAAATAGTATAGTAAACCTAGTTCCCGTACCTGACATTTGAGCTTCACCTCCTTCAAGGTCCACTGATCTAGCTCTTTGTTTTCCTTCATAAAACACCCAAAATTCTAGGTTCCTCTTCTTTATCCTGTAACCACAGAGGGAGAGAGAGAGAGAGAGAGACATCTCCAGGAATCCCAAAATAGTTGAGTGGGATAAATATCTCACCAAATGAAATTCCCAAAATACCCTTGTATATTATAATCCTCTAAATTTCCTTTTCTTACAATTTAACCCCAAGACTTTTAATTTAATTCAATTACATACTTCCTTGAAATTACAACTTACCCAATCTCAATTACATACATACTGAAATTACCAAAATACCCCTCTAAGGACTTAACCTCGATAATTGCAAAATAATTAATTTTACCTTCATTAACGGTAATCCTCATTAATTAACAATAATTCGATTAGGGTCATGATTGGGGCCTCACAGAAAGAAAGAGAAAAGAAGGAAAAAAAACTATCAGTTTGTTTGTTTTTAAGGGATGCACGACCGTAAAATTGCTTTGCATTGTCATACACTCAATGCAAGGCCATGCATAAGCAATGCAAGGGTGTGAAAGGCAAAAAAAATTCAGAATTTGAAAAGTTTTGAATAGAAAATGTTCCCATACATGCAAAACACTAAGTGAATAGCATTTTTGCATGGGTTTTGACCTAAACTCATGCACAATAACCCTAACTTTTTCAAAAACATTCTAAAAATTACAATTGTTACAATTTAGTTGCCTACAATATTTTATTTATAATCTACTTACAATAATTTATTTTTACATAAGAACCTACCTTTTGTTACTACCATGCTTATATCTATTTATATACACATATTTTTTTTCTTTTTATTACATTTTGTTATTATTTTTCCAGTGTTTGCATACTCGTGTGTGCATGTAAAATATACTTCTTGAATCATTTGAATTATCTGATAGAAGGCACAACTTTGGGCTACGAGCCATTCTTAAAATATGAAGTCAAAGTGAAATCTGTAAAAACTTTGTGCTGGAATCATGTATGTAATTGTTAGATTATGCAAGATGAGTTGTATGACATACAAGGCTATTTTTTACTGTTCATTTTAACTCGGTGGCAAATGGGATGAATTCAAGGGTTTATATATAGGTTTGCACGACCGTGCAAACTGACTTATAAATATGCCCTTCGAATTTTTAGCTATTCTTTGCTCCCTACTTATACTTCCCTCATCCTTTTTCATCTCTTATATCTATGTTTTTTCATTACCTTGTTTCAAATTTCATTTTGCCAAAATGACTCCCTTCTCTGAACTCTTCACCTTATTGTTAGACGATTATTCTACTTAGGATAATCTTATCTTATCCCTTTATTCCAACATGAGGTTTCTTTGCAGGGTGGAGCTAGATGAGAACCCACTGGTTGCTTCAATGCATTATTGGGATGTAATAGCCTCAACACCGGGCTAGCCGTAAACAGTATTTTTTGATAATGAATAGTATTTTTCGGGCCGAAAAGTATATCCGAAAGTCAAAAATATTTTATTGGACCATTGAAAAGTATTGGTCATGGTGAGTTCAGGGTTGAAATTTGAAGTGAAACCGATGTCAAATGAGCCTCAAAAAGTCAAAAATATGAAAAAAGGTTGCGATTCAATTTCCTTGGTAGAAAAGGTGACTTGATTTTGTATAATTTTTAAAAAATAGTAAATAAATTCTGAATATTGCCAAATTTTGCAAATATTCATGAATTTTTATGTAGAATATTTTGGTAACGAGAATTGAAATTTTTTGTGACACCAGTAGTTATCGAATCGGACTAATAAATTTAAATCGGGCTGATAACAAACTTTGATTGAGCCAAAAATTTATATCCTAACTATTTTTGATGTGATAAAAATTATGGAATCGATTTTAAAATAAATAGGAGTTTTGAAAGTGAGAGAAAAAGTTTCGAGGGCCAAAATGGTAAAATTATGGATAAATATGTATTTATGTAAATACATTTGTGTAAAAAAAAAAGAAGGGGCAGTCAACGTTGGCCACAAATGGCCATAAAGGGATAGTAAAAAGAAAGAAAAAAACAAAAAGTGCTCAGATGTAAAGAAAAGAAAGAAAAAAAAAGAAAAAAGAAAAAGAAAGTGCAGTGCAGTGACGATGCCAAAAAAGAAAAAGAAAAGAAAAGAAAAAGAAGAGGGAGGAGGGACCGGTAACCACCGGTCGGACCTTCCGCCAACCACCACCACGATGGCAACGAGCGGCATGTCATCTTCCTCTCACCGACGTCCGATCCCGCGATGGCGCTCCGATCGTCCGGTTTCTCTTTTCTTTCTTTTCGATCGATTTTTCTCATTTTTTCGTCGATCTACGACGGCGACGGTGATTATATTACCACCGGCCAACTCCCATCAGTGAGGCGAGTCTTTCGGTATACTCCATTACCCCTCAAATGCCAGCGATTGATAGATCGAAAATGGGTTTGGCGGGTTATTCAAGTGTAGATTTTGGCCAACAATGACAACGTTTGAGCGCATGACCATCGAAAAAGGAATCAGAGGATCCCGATCTACAAGGTGGCAGTGTCAGATTATCACCGACGAGATTCCGACGAGCCTCCGACGACGCTCCAGTGACCTACTTATTAAGCAAATCGAAGCAAATTCGACCGTTTAGGTATGTGAGTAAGAAATCTTTTAATTTTCCCTTAATTTGTTGAATTTTCCTTTAAATTTATTAAGGAAAAATATTGAATTATTGATTAAAATTGAAATTAATGTTATTATTATTCAATTAAATTTTAATTAAGCCTAATATAGTGTATAAATTTAGTTAAGGAAATTTATTAAGAAATTTCCTTTATGAATTAAAAATTCCCTTTTTAAAGAAATGAATTATTGTGTTGTAAATTAATGAAATTAAATTCTAATTTGATGGAAGATGAAATAATATATATATCCATAAATTGTTATGGAATTTATAGAAATTTATATAACTATTTTGGAATATGTATTGAATAATGTAATTGATAAAATATAGAATTTTTGTTGATTATGTTATATAATGATAATAAGCATAAAATAAATTGCCCATATATTTTTAATGAAATTTATGAAAATTAGAGAATTGTTAAGTGTATGTATATACCATATATAATGGATTATGTTAAAATAATTCATAAAATAAGCAAATATGACAATAATTGAAGAGCAATGTTCACATAAATTTTTATGAAATTTATGTGATGTATGGATTAATTTAGAAAATAAATATGGAATATGCTTAATTAAAATATTGAATTATTGAGAAATAATCCAATAAACATTTAAAAGTTGATAATTTAATGTAATTTAATTTACACTTCGTATAAGAAAAATGAGGATATTAGATGATAAATTTTCAGAAAATAAAAAGTACAACGAATAAATTAATCGCATTGAATTATTACCAAATAATTCATAATTCAAGAAAAAATGATGAATTATTATAAATAATTTACATTCCATATAAAAGTATTTCGAATTCCGAACAATTGCCAAATTCAGCCTGATAAAATAAATGTAAAAAGAAAAATATTGAATTATTAAGAAATAATTCAATAAGTACTAAGAAAAATGGTGAATTATAATGATATAATTCACAAGTATGTAAAAAGTACTGAGAAAATATTTGACTAAGTAACGAATTAAAAAGATTCTACAAAGATAGTGTATAATAATCGTAACCATATTTTGAATGACAGAATGTACTGATCTGAAAAAGTAATTATGAAAGTAAACAGTCTGAAAAGTTTTCAGTGAAAAATGCTTATGGTGAATTATTGTAGAATAATTCAAAAAAAATGATTAAAAGGGAAAAGAAAAATTTATAATAGAGTGATTGAAAGTAAAAAATCTAAACAATCAAAGTTCTGAAAAGATTGATTGATAAGTTGTATCGATTTAAAGAAAAGAATTTGTAACTGTCTGAAACTGAAAAATATTTTGAAAATAATTGATTGTTTTTGCCCTTAGCAATAGTCAGGTAGTGATATTCTTATTCAGGATATAATTGGCTAGCCATAGGGACACCTTATACCGCGGTGTAAGTCATGGCGACTTGCTTTGCTATGGGTAGGATCTCTGATCTCCATAGTATCTGTCATACTTACTGTCATATGTTTCATGAGGAATAATCCTTTGGGGTCATTTCTCATTCTATTGTGGCCCTGTGGGGTCCATGTCTCGCATATCATTTTTTGAGAGTCCTGTCATATTGCACTAGGGGCGTATTTAAATGAATAAATCTAAATTGTAAAAGTAAATTGAATGTAATTGTTATAAGTGAAAAAGGAGTTGACTGAAAAAGAATGAAAACCTTGGGATAAAATTGAAATTATTCCCAAAGGTTGTAATTAAAAGCTAAAATGAAATAAAAAATATATTTTATAAGAATAAAATGAGAAGTAATATTTGTATAGCTCATAAAAATAAATATCTGTAAAGAAAATGAATTAAAATGAAAAGTTATATGAAAAGACCCATGAGAAATAATTGGTATGTTGTGTACCAACTATTATTTTGAAAAAAAAATGTTAAGTTAAAAATTTTTACTAAGTCTATAATTAAAAATTCAAAAATGAAAATGTTGTATATTAAATGTAAAAATAAGATTAAGTAGTGAAAATTTGGAAGTAAAAGTTATATACAAAGTAAAATGACTATAAGAAAAGTAATTGTTCAGTTAATAATGAGAAAGGTAATAATTTTTAAATAAGTGCGTGAAAAGGCCTATATGTGGAAAGAAAAGAAAATAAATATCTGTATGCAAAGTATTTCAAATAACTGTATTACTTTGCATTAAAAGTTAAAAGTCTTGGTAATTGCAATGCGTTAATTAATCAAAAAGTCAGAGTGAAATAACAGAATAAATAGCGAAAACTAAAGACACGAGTACCAATGTAACTCGTTAAAGGGAATGATAACTGTATCGATGTAATTAAAAATATAAGATAAAGTTAAGTAAAAGTAAAAGCTAAAGTAAAAATAAGGAATGCAACAATAAATGTTCATTTGTAATTGAAGTATAAAAGAACGTACTGTCAAGTAAATTGAAAAGTAAAGAATCAATGTAAAAAGATTTCCAAAATATTGGTAAACAATGAAAATAGTACTGCAAGAATTAAAGGCAATTTCTTATAAGATATAAATAAATATTAGCATAATGTACGTAATTATGCTTTAATTGGGAAATTCTTGGATTAGTAGTCACCACTAAGCATATCTAATGCTCAGCACGTAGTGTTAACTGCGTGCAGGTACTGAAGTATTGTGGGAGCTCGGTACACGGAGAAGCAGAATTTGAAGATGAAGAAAATTTAGTTGTAATTTTATTGCTAGTTTTTGTGGCATGTATATACTTAGATAGTGAAAGTAAAGAACTGAACTGTATTCAAGTTAGTATTTTTAAATGATAAATATTGTTATGTCTGTCGATGGATAAGTGTCACAAAATGATGTGAAATGACTATAATTGATATGTGATTGACTGTGTAAAATGTATATTGCTATCTGATATGTTTTGTTGTGCCTCTGAGAGGCTGTGTGGATTGTTTGAATTTTTCAGGAGGTGGGCAGAGGTGGGTCAAGACTAGGCATAGTGACTACACCTGTGAGTCAATCTTTTGCATTAAATTGATCGAATTTTTGCCCATTTTCTCTCTCCTTCTTGCTTTCTTCTTTCTCTTTTCTTTTTCTTTTCACCTTCATTTTTGGCACCTCAAGCTTTCTTTGTGTTTTCTCCATCTTTTACATCATTTCAAGCTTAGTTTCTCATATTTAATCCAGTAAAAGTTTGGGTTTTTGTCTCAGGATCAATTTGATACATCATTTGTCAAGTTTTACCAGGTAAATATTTTGAATCTACAAGTTGGCCATTGAGGTCATCGAGACAGAGTGTTTAGTATCTACCTAGATGAACCCTACACAGAGAGCCTGTTATTGTGATTACTTGGGCATACACATCCTACCTAGAAGATTCATGTCACATGCAGTGTTAAGTGATTTGGGCCTATTAGAGGAAGCAGATATACTGTTGGCCTATGAGGGATAGACTAATTTTTATCGTAGGGCCTATGCTACTTATTAGGAGATGGTTCAATAGGGTTTAGCAACATTTAAGTATAAAGGGCATCATTGTTCTGACAATAAACTGAAAGTTGGCACATTTGAGGTACTGCGACACTTTTTTAGTATGGTTCATCAGTAATTCTCAAAAAAGTGTTAGGTTTGCTGACGAGGAAAGATGTACTCAAGTTAACCCAATTTGCTAGTGCTCAGATATGGGCCATATTAGCATGACCAGGGACAATATATAACCAAAAAAGGAAAAAACAATATTATTAGCAACTTAGTTGCTCAAGTATCTGTGTGAGTCATATGTAGTTCTTATTTAGGCCAGTATAGTAGCCTTAGAGCCGTAAATATACTGGAGATTTAGAGTTTATAGGGATGATGACAAGGATAAGGATGAACCTAAGGCATATTATCCTTATGAGTATTAGAAATATCATGTATGATTTGGGTTCGAAAATAATATTAAAGGGTATGATCATAAGGATATTACAATATTTTTATGTATTAGAGGGCATGATTAGGGCATCAATTGAGGGAACCATTCCGGTCAACCATAATGCAGTGGTAGGGACCAAACCTCACCTACAAGTATAGATTTTTATCACTTAAGGAGATGCATAAGCAGTTTAATCTGATGAGGGATGTACAGGCTACCAAGCCATAGCCAGCCATGCAGCCAAAACAATTGGTTGAGCAAAGTGCCCCATAACACCTGAGGGTGGGCATAGATGACATGCTAGGCATAAACTTAGCACACAAAAAGGCCTACTATAGCAGCAATGATATTGCAAGATTTCAGTAAAGACATATGAGTAGAAGGGCCACATAATAGTTTCCTACCTTTCAAATAGAGCCTTCTTCGTGTCCATCCATAGGTTTTACATGTTTTCTACCTAGAGATCTTTTCCTATAAATCACCACCAACACCTGAGTAAGAGGTTGACTCCTCATCATCGGTGATCATTCTTCAGAGATGCAGATGTTCATACAACAGTTGTGCTAAGATCAGGCAATGGTTAAGGATGATTACTGCCAGCCTCATTAGGTCCAGCAGTAGCTTATGCAGTAATAAGACCACATGGCACTGCAAATCAAGTACCACCAACTGGAATACTACTTTTACTTACAAGCCGAGAACAAAATATTTGTTGCTCGCAAGGCTGTTTTCTTGGAAAAGGAGTTCCTTCTCAAGAAAGACAGTGGGAGTAAAGTAGAACTTGGAGAAATTCAAGTGCCACAAGCTCCTATAGAGGATGAGTTGGAAGTGGGATCAAGTTCACAACCAGTTATGGAACAAGAACCCATTACACAAGTACCCAGAAGGTCCGGTAGGGTACGTCAGGAGATTGAGAGATATGGATTTCTAATCACTGATAATGACACTATTGAGTTAGTAGATCGTGAAGATCCTACTACCTACCGAGAAGCTATTGAAAGCCCAGACTCGAAAAATTGGCTTGAAGCCATGAAATCCGAGATGCAATCAATGTACGATAACCAGGTTTGGACCTTGGTTGATCCACCGGAAGGTGCGAAGGTAACTGAATGCAAGTGGCTATTCAAACTCAAAGCTGATAAGACCTATAAAGGTAGACTAGTAGCAAAAGATTTTCGACAAACTCATGGTGTAGACTATGACAAGACCTTTTTGCCTGTAGTCATGCTCAAGTCCATTAGGATCTTGCTTGCCATAGTTGCATATCATGATTATGAGATATGGCAAATGGATGTCAAAACTGCTTTCCTCAACGAAAATTTACTTGAGGATGTGTATATGACACAGCCTGAGGGTTTTGTCAATCCCAATCATCCTAAGAAGGTTTGCAAGCTTCAAAAATCCATTTATGGATTAAAGAAAGCATCCCGAAGTTGGAACCTTCGTTTTGATGAGGCAGTCAAAGAATTTGACTTCATCAAGAATGAAGATGAGCCTTGTGTGTACAAGAAGGTTAGTGGGAGCATAGTAGTATTTCTGGTCCTATATGTGGACGACATCCTTCTCATTGGGAATGAAATTCCAACATTACAAAAGGTTAAGCAATGGTTGGGAAAATATTTCTCAATGAAAGACTTAGGTGAAGCCGAGACAATACTTGGTATTCGAATCTGTAGAGATAGATCGATTCGGCTTTTGGAAGTAAGTCAAGAAAAGTACATAGACAAAGTACAAAAGCATTTTAGTATGGGAGACTCAAAGAAAGGGTACATACCTTTGGCTTTAGGAGTTTCTTTGACTAAAGAACAGTGCCCTAAAACCAAAGAGGAAAGGGACAACATGAGTAGAATCCCATATGCATCTGCTATTGGATCTATCATGTACGCTATGCTATGTACTAGGTTGGATGTTGCTCATGCACTGAGTATAACCAGTAGGTTTCAGCAAGACCCTGGTGAGAAGCACTAGTCTGCTGTAAAAGGGATTCTGAAGTACCTGCGAAGGACTAAGGATCACTTCTTAGTGTATGATGGTCAAGAAGAGCTCGTCATACAAGGTTATGCCAATGCTGCTTTTCAGACCAGCACTCAGGATTCTAGATCGCAATCTGGGTTTGTTTTTGTTTTGAACGGTGGTGCTGTCAGCTGGAAAAGCTCGAAGCAAGAGACTGTTGCCGACTCAACTACAGAATCTGAGTATATTGCAGCAAGTGAGGCTGCAAAAGAGGCTGTTTGGATTAAAAATTTCATTTCTGGATTAGGAGTGGTCCCAAGCATCCTAGATCCATTAGAAATTTTCTGTGACAACAACGGGGCCATCGCACAGGCCAAGGAGCCCCGGTCACACCAGAAATCCAAACACATACTCAGGAGGTACCACCTGAGTAGAGAAATCATTGATCGTGGGGACGTCAAGGTTAGCAAGATAGCAAGTGAAGACAATGTAGCAGATCCTTTGACGAAACAGTTGCATCCAAATCTGCACGAAGCTCATTTGAGAGCGTTCGGTCTTAGGGCTATGCTCAATTGGGACTAGTGCTATTGGGAGATTGTTAGTGTAAGCCCTAGCCCCAATACATTGTAATAAAATACTTTAGTTAATAAATGAGGCATTTGTTTTATCTATTGTATTCCTGTGCATATCAATTGATAGAACTATCCAAGAATGTTGTTTCAGTTTAAGTTATCATGTGTGAGGCACATGGTTGTAAGACCTTGAAACAAATGAGACTTCATTCTAAATATCCCTAGTCAGTCATTGTTATGGGAATAACAAATGAATTAAGACTAATGTGCTCTCTCTGATAAGTTGATTTCTGTCTTACGGATCATAAGGACAAGAGTGTTAGTTAGAGATCATAGATACATGTTTAGAACATGGTATCTGGATTCGATCCACTCATGAGAACACTACATGGTACAAGTCATAAGTGTTTCTCATATGCAAGTTTTGTATCGGAGTTCTTAAACCTAAAATCTCTATGAAATTCTTTATTTATTACTGTATACTTTGACATACACCTAACGTGCTCGTAACAGAATGACAAGTATGGGTATGCTTGGGTATATATTGATTCATGTTAGAGAGCATGGGAGAAGTGAAGGGATTACCCCTCTCAATAAGAGAGAAAATATCATCGGCCACTTGATCAGTGAACTGAGAAGTGTATGGCCATACCGAGATGAAATAATGAGTAATCATTATTTATCTGAGAGTTCAGTGTCACTGGAATATCTAGAAAGGAATTAATTTATATAAGGGTGACTAGTTCCATGCCTTATATTAATTCTGATATTTTTTAGTAAGGGACTATGCAAAATTGCATTAGGTCACAAAATGCCATATGCATTTTCATTTAATTTGGAATGCTATAATATCTTGCTAGAGAATATTTATAGCCTTTGAATTAATTTATTAATTCATTGCCAACATTAAATGGACCTATAGGATCGCACATAAAGCATTGGGCTTAAAATATTTAAATTAAGTATTGGGCATTAATTTGGGCTTTTAATTAAAGTCAAATTAATGTGTGTAATGGATTATTAGATTGCTATTGGACCTTGGCCTATGAAAGAGAGAAATTCAGCCCACAAGGTTTAATTTCAATTAATTAAATGTCTTGTATTAATTTAATTAATTGAGTTTTAAAGCCTAAAAGAATTATGATCAAATAAATCACTTAAATAGGAATACTATTGGCCGAAATTCCTAGAGAGGCCGAAATTCCTAGAGAGAAATCAAGGAATTTCGGCATATCCTTTATATTAATTAAGTAGTTTATTTGATTAATATGTCTTGTATATTCCTATTTAATTAAGTGGTTAATTTTATTAATATGTCTTTTGTTTTTATCTTGGATAAATTAAAAGAGTTTTCCATTTATTGTCAGGAGAGATAGATTTTTTTCTATTTCACAGTGTTTTGACACTGTTGAGCTAAACTGCTTTGCAGACACAGTACATGTTTAACCAGCTTACTGATCTTCAAAACAAGGTAATTTTCAGGCTCATGGATATGTGAAAAAAGTTCACTTGTTTAATTGCCAAGTGCAAGTAATTGATGTTTTGAGTACAGGAACAACTACTGCTGGAAGCTAATAGAGCTTTTACTATAAAGGTAATGTTTTTGTTTGTTTTTTGGTGAGTTGTTAGCTACAAGAATATAGCAAGTTCTGTTCTACAGCTATTTGTGGTTTTCATTTGCATAAAAGCCAAAGTGTTAGCTCTAACAGGATGAGATAATGGCCCTACTTAAGCCCTGTTAATTATTAGCTTTGTCATAATTATTTGCTGTTGGAATTAATTGAAATTGGGTCTTCAAAACTTTTTTGTGATATGCAATTTAACCCAGGCCCAAATTTTGGATCAAATTAGTACTGAACTTTGAATTTATTACCATTTTTCTCCATTTCAACCCAAAACTATCCTTTTTCTTAGCCTTATTGTCACATGAATGTTGTGTATGATTGTAATATAAACTCATAGTAAGAATTTTGTGAAAAGAAGAAACAAGTGTTTTTAGGATAAAATTATGTTTTAATTTGATTCAAAAGTTGTCGATGCCTAAATTTAATATTAACAATGAATGTATGGGATTGCAGTTGGATGAGATAAGTACAAGAAATAACCTAAGAACATCATGGGAAGGTGGTGAGCAAAGTATGTCATATGGACAGCAGCTACATCCTCAATCTCAGGAGCTATTCCAGCCTTTGGAATGCAATCCCACTTTGCAAATTAGGTAACTACCTTCATATTTAAACCTCAAAATTAGTACTTTATTTAGTATTCTATTTCCTACTAACATTATTAAAATTTGCAAATAGGTACAACTTAGTGGGATCATACAAGATGACAGCCATAACTCATGCCCAGCAAGTAAATGGGTTCATCCTATGATGGATGCTTTGAGTTTTTATACTTAATCTTGTGTCTTATATTATATATATAGCTCATAAGGCTAGCTCACATGCATTTGCTTCTTGGTGCTTGGCAATATGTAAATGTTTTCAAAAGCATATGGACATCAAAGAAAAAGAAAACAAAAACAACTAGGGACTAAATTTCAGGACTTTGGAACTTTTTGGCTTGTAAATGTCATAAATGTTGCAACAACTTAATTAAGAGATCTACTTAATTATCTCTAATCTTTATCTAAATTTGTGGTTTTTTGCTTGCTACTTAAGCATGCATTAAACATCTTGTTCAATGATGCTTATCTTTTATTTGGAGCTTGGCCTTATACTTAAATCTGCAACTTATTTATTTCTCATTTTGGATTATATTAAACATTTCTTATGATCATGTCAACTCTATTATGCTTATGAATAGAGTGCCTTCTCACAGGATTTTATTGCTTTGGTTAGGAAGAATCTTCAATAGAAGAAACCCATTATTGAGGTTAAGGTAGATAATATTCACTTTTTGTTGGATTTATTGCATATGTTCTGGCTGGAAATGAGTATAGGTTTATAGCAACCAATTGCTTGGATTGATGAATCAGGTAGCTGCTTTTTTCCAAAAATTTATATTGATGATGAAGAGCTATGCTGCCAACATAACTATGCAAATGGTCAAGTGCCAAAGTCTAAGGAGTCATATGGTTCTCATAAGATCAAGCTGCAACTTGAAATTTACATAAATGAAGCGGATCAACCCAAGTTTAAGGAGTAAGCTCAGTTCTCAGGTTAGTAATCTAAAGATCACACAGAAGTTTTCCATTTCAAAAATAAGAATTTATTCTTATTGTATTGAATTTTCTTACTTCATAATGAGTATCTTGATCCTAGAACTATTTTGGTTGTAGTTTTTTTTTTAGCCTGGGTCTGTTTCTCATTTTAGTTTTTCAGCAAGCCTTATTTTGTACTCTATTTCACTGGCTGTTTTCTTAGCTTTTTTGGTTCCCAGCTATCTTTCTAATAAAAATTGAGCCTATAAAAAAATTGACTGTTAAACATAGATGTGATGGCCGATGTTGCTGCCAATGAGCTAGATCAAGAGATGGGACTCCTCAGCATTTGCTGATTTTCATGGTTGGAAATATTCACTAATTTTAACAATAGAAAAACAAAATTCAAAAATTAAAACTATATTTTCTATTAATCTTTTGGTTAGTGATAACATTAGATTCAATCCCTTTGTTTCTATTGTAAAAGACTATGTGTCTTGAGCATTTTTCGATACCCACTTTGTCTTCTCTCTTATTTTCAAGGTCTAAAGCAGACTTTCGGATCTTAGTTTATTACATTCAGCCTCAAGAGTGACTATTTATGGTTTCTATGTATGAACACTTATTTTATTTCCTTCCTTTCTTGTTTTCCTTTGCTAAAATTCCAATATTTTGGCAGATGATCGAAAGTAGTGCCCATGGTGATAAGTATGATGGAGTGATCTTCTCCCAACTTCTATTTTACATTCAGTTGGTATTGTTTAGACATATACTTGTAAGTAATGAAAGTCCTATAATTGATTTGGGTTCTTTGAGATAATTAAGGATATTGTAGATTGTTACAATGGTTTAAGAAAATTATTGTACTCTAGCAGTAGTGTCTTGGTGTAGACTAGACAGTGTTGATACTGAAGTAGCAATATTCTCTTAGTTCATGAAGAAAATGGTTGTACTTACCATGTGTATGTATTTATTTGAATTTATAATTGACTTTATGATTTCAATGAGAAGGTAATTGGAAAATTTGTGAAATTTGATAATTTTTGCTTGCTTAAATGTTGTCCAGAGATAGTGTGGTTTTGTAATGTATTATCTATATGTATTTTGTGTAAAAAATAATAATTAAAAATTATAATAATTTTTAGTGACAAAATGGTGATGAAAATTCTGTCATAAATTTTTTTTATAATACTGGCTAAATTTAGCAACGAAATTACTAATCCATTGCTAAAAAAAGCAACATAACTGTCAATTTCGTTGCTAAAAATAGCAACGAAAATTAATTGCTATTGCTAATTTTGACCAGTTCACCGAATTTCACAATAGTTGGATTTTACAATGGATTTGAAATTCCATTGCTAAATTTAGCAACGGAAAAAAGATTCGATTATTAGAAAATACCAACCATCAAAATTGCAACCCGAATTTTTCGTCGCTATTTTCGATTACTAATTTTAATTAGCAACGAAAATTCAACAAATTCGGTTGCTAATTTTTGTTACTATTTGTTAATTTTCTTATAGTGATTCATGGAGTCTAACGAATACATTTTAAGAATTATGAAAGTATTTTTTGGAAGTTTTGAACACAAGAAGTAACAGAAAAATAATGATTTCTATTTGAATAGCAATCGATTTACCGTGAATTTTATCGAGACTTTAAAAATAGCAAATGATCTTTAAAAATTGCAAGAAGTTCCAGTTAGGCTCTAATTAATATTTGAAATTATTTGATAGTGAAAAAGTGATTTTATAGTAACACCGAAAATTTGCTAACTGATCGATTTGAGTGAACCGAATCAAAAATTGACTTCGATTGAGCTAAAATTTTTCATAGAGGCTTAATTTATTGTTTTAAGAATTATGAAATTGATTTTGAGTGGATTTGAGCTTGGAAAGATAGAAAAATAATTTATAGTGCATTATTAGGCTTAAAAATCAAATTCGGCTTAAATTAGGTCCAATCACTTTGGTTGAACCAAGCCCAGCCCAAATCAACTCTATAAGTAGCCTAAAAATCTGTAAACTGAGAGAACTCGCTACAGCTCTCTCCTATCTCCTCTATGGCCGAATTGCTCTCTCTCTCTTCTACCAAATTTCTTCATTCTCTTCTCAAATCTCACCCTAAATCCTATTTTTCCAAGCAAATCAAGGCTTCTCTTTCTTATGATGGCTATATTTAAGCTCGATTTAGAGTGATTGAAGTGGAAAACTAAGATTTATAAAGTTATGTTCAAATTGAGGGTAAGTAAAATTATGATTTTTAATTCAATTTAAAGGCATGTATAGATGGATTTAGGTGTGTAGAGTTTATTTATGATATTAGAATCAATTATTGAAACAAGAATTTTATAGAAATTGCATGGGTATATTCGGCCACCTTTGGAGAAAAATGGAAATGTTAAAATTTCATGGATTTAAGATGATGAAATTGGAGATTTAAGTGAGGAGAAAGTGAATTTAAGGTAAGTGGATACAATATCCCTTAATTTCCAATGATTTAGTTTCATTTGTGATTATGTATGTTAAGCATGTCTATGATTAATGCATGAATAGTTGAAATAGTTGTTATAGAAATGGTTAAAAGAATTAAAGATGATATTTTGATTAATTAGAAATAAAAGAAAATAAATTTAAGGTGGAGAACTTGAAATGGACGAATAGGGTAATTAGGTTTCTATAGTGATTTTTAATATGTATGATCATTCAAGTGCAAAATAGTGATAATGATTCACTAATTAGATGGATCAAGTGTTAAATGGATCAAAATAAATTATATGTGAAAAATAATTGTGTCGGTCAAATATATAAGTATACTCAATGTATATTTTAATTGAAAAGGTATTTTAAGTGTATAACATTGATAATTGGTATGTATTGAAATTGAACTGATGAATTAAGAAATTTAAATGATAAAAGGGGGGAAATTTAAATGAAAAAAATTAAAAGTTTAAAGGTAAATAGAAATTTTGTAAAACATTGAGAAAAAATAATAAAATAATAATTCAACTATTCTAGGAACTAAATTGTAGTTTCATAAAAGTATAATGAATTAAAAATATGAAATATGGAGTCGATGACAATTTTGCAAATAAGAGTGAATTAAAGGGATAAAACTGTAAAGCAATAAAATTTAGGGACTAAATAATACTTTTTTCTTATATAAAAGTTTAAGTGTGAAAAAGAAATTAATAATGGTAAATGAAAAACAATGACCTAAAAATGCAAAAAGAAAGTTAAAAATGAAGTTTAGAATGAAAAAAGACCAAAATGAAAAGAAATGAAAAGTTTAGGGATAAAATGATAATTTTCTCCAATGATGGGATTAATGAGTAAAAATGATAAAGTAATTATTAAAATGGGTAAAATGGTAATTTAGTGAATTAATAGCCTAAAAAAGAACTTTTGTGAAGTGAAAGGATTAAAATATAATTTTGCATGAAAAAGTTAAAATAAGGATCAATTGATAATTTTGTAAGCCAATAAATGAATATAGAGTGAAAATAAGAAAACTAGTGGTAATTTTATAATTAAAGTATAAAAAGGATAATTTTTCAATTAAATGAAAAATTAAGGACTAAATTGAAAAGTATATCCAAAGTAATTGTATTAATTGGTATGTAATTTATATAAATATTGTTAAGATTGAAATTGTATTACGTTTGAAACGAAATTGTTGAATTATGGTGAGATAATTCATAAATGAGTGAAAATAATGAATTATAATGAAAATGATGAATATATCAAGCGATTAATGTATTGAAATGCAAAAGTAAGTGAAAAGTCAGATGTGTAAAATGATAAAAGAACTGAATGAACAGTGTACAGAATTAAAAAGAAATGACTAAAGGAACAGTGTACTGAAATGACAAGAAAGCATTGTATTAACAATGTACTGAACTGCAAAAGCAAATTAAAATGTCAGAAATGTGAAAAGTGATTCTGAAATGAGCAAAGAATGTTGCCCTTAGTAGTGCTCTGGCAGTTTAAATCTAATTCAGGATATAAATGGCTAGCCATAGGGATACCCATACTGCGGTGCAAGTCATGGCAACTTGCTTTATTATGAGAGGATTGTAATGACCTTCCATAGTTCTGTCTGATTTTCTGCTTTGTTCTGATTTGATTTGAGGTGGATTGTTCCTTTGGGATCATCCCCTACTGTATTGTACTGTTGTGGGTCCATGGGATCCACATCCCGTATATTTGGTCTGAAAATTTCTGTCGAAAGTATACTAGGGGCATAATGGTAATAATGACATAAAAATGCAAAATGTGAAATATGAATGAAAATGAAAGTGAAAAAGGACTGATATAAAAGAAAATGAAAAGTTAAGATCAAAATGATAATTTACCCAAATAATGAATTTTATGGGTAAAAGTGATAAAATAATGAAAGTATGTATGAGAATGATAAAATAATGAATGAAAAGTTTAAAAGTAATCATTTGTAGTCATGGAGGACTAAAATGCAATTTGCAATGAAAATATTAAAATGATAACTAATTGACAATTTGAAAACAATAATGGATTTAAAGTGAAAATAAGTGAACTGATAGCAAAATTGTAAATAGAATGTAAAATGACAGTTTTGAAAACAATTGAAAAATTAGAAAATCTACATATAATTTGCCATAAAATGGTATATTTGAAATGAAATTATAAGTTACATGTCAAATAAGCAAATTAGAGTGAAGTAAAGATAAGTAGTGGCATTAGTGTAAATAAATGATAAAAGAAAGCACCACTATAATTTAACAAAAGTACAGGAATTAAATTATAATTTAGCAAATAGAATGTTAATTGAAAGATGAAACTGTGAATGAATCCTATTATATAGTAAGATAGGGATCATAGGCGTAATTTTTACACTTGAGTGAAAATAGGGATTAAATCAAAATTGTTCATGCCATAACAGGTATTAAAAATGAAAGAAAGGAAAAATTAAACTTTAAGAGTAAGTGTGGCTGAAATAAGAAGATCTTTTTTAAGATAAGCAATTGGATAAATGCCTAGATGACTAAATGAATGAATGAATATCCGAATGATTAAATGACTATGTAATGAATAAAAGAATGAAGATAAATTCCCAAGTGAAAATGGAGTGTGAGCAAACGTATCTGTAAATAGTGAAAAGAATTGGTATTAAAATGTAAAATGACAAGAAAATAGTATTTTAAGAATCAAAATTTGTAAATTGCATAATGAACAATAAATAAAGTGTATAAATAAGCTCAGTTATCGATATTAAAGTGATTAATTATAATTGAAAGTTAATATGGTAAATAAATGAAAGATAAGCATAAAAATGACAATTGTATCCTATTAAATGATCGAAACAGTTTCCATATTGAATGCATATGTGCATGATTGTTTGATGCACCTCAAAATGATAACATGAATAGCTAATGTTAAAGAATGTTTATGGAACCATGCATATGTGTATGTATGTGTGTATGCATATTGCATGTATGTGTATGTGTAAATGATATTTTTATGGAAAGTTTGGGATATGTATCCACTATTGGGCATTTTGATGCTCAGCGCGTAGTTTGTTGATTGCGCGCAAGTTATAAAGATAGAGTAATGTGTAGCTGATGCTACAGTGTTGATCAAAAGCAAAGCAAGGTTCAAGGATGGTTGTAGGCATGGCATGTATATATGTATATATAGAAGGTATAGAATGTGAATTATACTTGTGTAATATTTTAATCATAGATAAGTTTTCCAAATGGATATGTTATATGTACCAAATGTATTTGTGATTTAAGAAAAAAAAATTTAGCATATAGTTTAATGTAGATATTTTTCGTTATCGCCATTCTGTTTGTGACATCCGATCACTGTACGTTCGGTACAGTGGTATAAGGGTGTTACATATATTGTCTTTGAACCATTATTGTAGGGTACCGTATATATTCCATGCCCTTTTATCCATATCTAGCTAGGAACTACAATATCACCCAAATGCTAAAATTGAGACTTTAATCTAAACATGCATTCTAATATAGAAAACAAAAACTATTCAATGATACTTTTTTTTTTCAAAATATACATATCATAGAGGATATTATTACAACTATGAAAATGACATATTATACATTTCATTAAAGCGAGGCTGGCAGAAATAGTAGAGATTAACTTAAAAGATATTTATGCATGTACATTACTTGCAGGAATTGTACAAGTTGCGATAAACATGGTAAAAGATGTAACAAACCATCAACTACTCGATAATGAAGCCTTTTTAATAGGTCCCCAAATATCAAAATGGATAATAGTAAAGGGAACAAAACTTTTATTATTACTTAATGGATAAAAACTTTTAGTTTTTTTAGCAAATTCATAGGCATCGCAAACCAAAGAATCAAATTTAACACTCTTAAACAGATTAGGATATAATTTTTCCAAGCAAACAAATATGAACGTCCTTATCCTTTCTAATGTTATAAGGTCCTATAAAATACAATGTGTAGAAAAAAATTCCACTTTACAGTTAAAAGAATTAGTCATGAAACTAACAAATAAGAGATTAGTGAAAAATAAGGTACATCAAGCACAAAAGAGAGTTTGATGGTGGGAGTACAATCGATAGAACTTGTTCTAAATATTGGTGTAAAGAAACCGTATGCTATTCAAACATTATTGCCTTTTTTTATTAAAAAAATAAGATAAAAATCTCTTGAAAGACTTAACATATGACTATTTGCATCAGATATTATATTCCATGTATTATGATTGGTAAGAAATGATTCACCTGATAAGGCTGAATGAAAAGGCGGTGGGATTTTCTCTCTTAGATGAATTTACTGCCTTAATGTCCATCATAGTAGCAAAACAAAAAAAAAAGTTTGCTAAAACAGCAAAAAGAAACTTCACCAAACAAAACAAAGAAAAAAAAATTGCCTGTAAAAGAGATCCAAAAACTGAAATGACAAATTAAGGCCAGGAAACACCTAGATAGAGTTGGAAAGAGGAGTTGATTGGATTGGAGCAAAAATCGCTAGCAAAAGGTGGCCGGATGTGGCATCACATCCCGATGCATGAATAGTGTCACTAGATGTTTAGGAGGCGTGTGAGCCTACTCACGATGTCAAATGCAGCGAGACTTTGATGGGAGGCCAAACAAGGCCCGGGCTTCCTTCCTACAGAGATGATTTCAAGTTTTCCTCAGCAAAAGTAGGAAAAAATACTCACTGTTCATCTTAAAAATAATTGAAAAACTGAAATAAAAAGTTACAATACACATAAAGTCTTTAGCTTCTCTTGATGTCTTTACTAAAAAACAAGTTTTAGCTTCCAACCCTAAGTTAATTGTAATCTTGAAACTAGGTCTAAAAACTGAAGAAATTTTATTTTTTTTTTTCAATTCTGGTGTTGTACTTACTTAAATATCCTTAGAGTGAAGAAACCAGCTACCATAAAACTTTCTAAACCAGAGAAAATTGGAGTTTGATCATAACTTGGATACTTTCCTCGATAGAGGGGCAATCCTCCTCCACTGAGGTGATTGAAAATTTGAAAACGCTTGCCTTGCCTTGGTAGAAGGGAGTTTCTCCTTTACCAAGGTGCCTTCTTTAGATGTCCTTCTCGGTAGAGGTGAATTTAACCTCAATCGAGTTGTTTGCTTCTGCATTAAAACACTTTTCTTCTTCTAAGGATCTCGATTGAGGTGATTTTCACCTCCATCGAGGTGATTTGTTCTTTCTTCAATTAAACACCTACAAAATACCAAAATAAAATGAAACCCACACAAATCAAAGACTTATAAAATTAAATACAAAATTAACTAAATTAACACTAAAATAACTTCTAAACACACTAATAAGTATAGTCATAATTCAAAGCTATCAAATACCCCACACTTAGTCTTTACTCGCCCTCAAGCAAAATTTAACAAACCAACTCCTCAAAATAATCAAACTTCAACCAAGAATCATGCAATTCAAAATCATGCTTAATAATCAACAGGAGCACTTAACAAAATTTCAACTAAATTAGATTCAAACAAGAAAATATAAGTAAGTTTCTGTGTGTATGTGCAAGATCAAAGCATTTTAAGCTTTTGCAAAATCAAAACACCAATAAAATTTCATAGTCAAGCTTTAGAATTAATGTACACCTAAATGTATAAATGGTTTCACACTTAAAACTATAGAAATACCATAAGCCTCTCCTTTAGCACCAAAATTTGAATGTCATCTCCTCTAAACAACTCAAAAGTAAACATAGAATCATCAGGGCTTCATTAAGGTTGTAATGTGGTTATGAAAAAAAGGCTGATCAAAGAAAGGTTAATGATGAATAAAGATAAAAATAGCCACCCTACACCTGAAAACACCAAATTCCACCCACACTAATGCTACCCAAATTATCAACTTTGAATTACATAGGAATACAAAACTTCAAAGCACTAAAGAGAAAGATTGCTTAAGATTTCTTCTTATTTTCCATAGACTCAACAAAAATTGGGAGTCATAACCTTTTTCTCTCTCTTATTGCAAATACCCATACTTAAAAATTTGTTATAGATTTCTAGCTTATTAATTCAACTTTTCTTTTTTTTTCTTTTCTTTTTCTTTTTCTTTTTTCAAAAGAATTAACAAACTTTTGCTAGCTTCATTTTTAGCATTACTAAACAAGAGGATATTCACATTTTTAAAGTTTATATTGCATTCCAATTTGGAAAACATCCCTTAAAAGTCATCCCAATCAAACCCCTTTAAAACTACACTATATTGAGTACCCATGAAAAACAATCATTTTCAATCCTATAGTGGCCAATTCTTAAAAGGAAAGATAAAGGCTTTTAGGCTATAGGATATACAAATGTGTGTAACAAAAAAATAATTATGGCACATATTAAACATGACTTATAAAGCTCAAAAGGGCTAAATAAAGGAAAAACATACAAAAAGGGTAGGTAAACAGTCTCAATATGTCTAAATAAGAAAAATTGCCTAAATCACACTCTAAATTATTTGAGTTGTTTCTATGCTTTCAAGGATGATGAGGAAGGTTTTAGTATCTTAAAATTTCTTGCCAATTATTTCCATGCACTGATTTTTCTTCTTACTTCAAAACTGGTCTTAATGTTCAAAACATGAAAACTAACAAATATTACTCAAGTTAAATGCTAATCTCGCTAAAATTTCATTAAACAACATACATGCCTTAATGCTAAGCATAGATTTTGATCATTGCACATTCTAAGTTAAAGTTCAATAAGTTCAATTTTGAGAATAAACTAAAGCAAACTAAATTCAGTGCAAGCTAAATGATACTTGAACTAAACTACATCTTTATGTTAACAAGGCAGCCTTTATGTTTATGTAGTATTTTAAGCTCACGTCAATTATGGTATATCTAATTATCATAGTATTACTCATTTTAAGCTTCATATGCATTTAAACATCAAACTAACATATTAGACCACATGAGACATAATTCAGCCCAAGCATGATTGTTACTTATATGCTTAATTTCTTTTTAATTTCATGCTTATATCATATTAAATCATTATATTATAAAATTCTCTTAAATTATTTCCCATTATTCTTTAAATTTATATAGTTACATAATGTAAATTTTATACTAAAATTCAAAAATTAAATGAAATAAAGTGTAGTTTGTATCCACTAACCTTTTGGTAGCTTAAAATCTCTCATTCTTCCTTTCACCTTCCTTTCTCCTCCTTG
Source organism: Excoecaria agallocha (assembly GCA_037975025.1). Classification (NCBI taxonomy): domain Eukaryota; kingdom Viridiplantae; phylum Streptophyta; class Magnoliopsida; order Malpighiales; family Euphorbiaceae; genus Excoecaria; species Excoecaria agallocha. The sequence goes on along the minus strand of CM075808.1, from coordinate 40,593,076 downwards.
GTTTTCTCTTTTTCCTTAATTTCCTCTTTTGGTTGAAATTGTGAGGGAGAAATTAGTGAGTTTCAGCTAGAATTTAAACACCTAATTGCTACTAAATAATCTTACTCGTGATGCTCTACAAGCCTATAATAATTTTCCTAATTAAATCTAACAAAAACTCAAGAATTTACCTTTTTATGGTTACTTTCTCTCATTAAAAATCCTCTACTTTCAAGCTTCCTTGAGCTCTAAACTAATTTCCATCTTGGAGAGGATGCTTTCTAGTATGTATGGGTGAAATTTGGGCTTAAAATATGATGGAAGGTAAGAGAAATGAAGAAAAAATGGTGAAAAGCTAACTAAAGGGGTTGGTTCGGTTTTCTTAAAGAAAAGGAAGGAAGATAACAAATTTATGGACAAAATTATAGATGATTCTAGACCCTTCTAGTCTGTCCTTAAATTTACCATATCTAAGGCCAAGATTTCTCTATTTACTATTTGATCCAAATGTTTATTTTTAAACCACTTGTCACCATTCCATAGGTTCCTACACCTCTTTAGGATATACTGCTCCATTTAGGTGACTATGGCTCATTTATAATGACTTTTATGTCCTTATATATTTTAAATATGGCAATTAAGCCTTTTAATTAATTTAATCTTCGTTTTTCACCCTTTTTTATCATTTTTTCAGAAATCGATGTTTCGCTTATTTCCCTAAAATTTTTTCTCAGATGCAATAGCATATACAAAAGCAAGTTTTTAAAATTTCAACTCATTTCGGTATACTTTTGGCTTCAGAGACAATTTTAATTAGTCCGAAATCTAAAATTTTAAAACTATCAGAAAAATTATTTTTCACTTCCAATAGCTTATTTATACTATTTATAATGTGTCTATATAATCAGAATAATTTTTAAAGGTCCTTATGATATTTTAAGGTTTGATCAAACTTTTGGTCAACCCTTCATGCAGTACCTAGTAAAATCTTTGTTGTCTGATTTGAAGGCCCATTTGAGCTCAATTTCATCTCCAATTGTACCATCAGACTTCATTAAATACCTATTTTTTATTTCAGTGTTAAATTAAATTGTTTGTCAGGTCATCCACCCTTAGATTTTCTTGGCCTGAGTATGTTTAACACTTATGCGCTTTCAAATTTTTCTATACTATACTACTGTAATTACTCCAAAAACTATTTCAAGATTACTCCTCGTGCTCTAGAACGTACCAGATATGTCGGATACGAATTTCGGGATATTATAATCCTAACCTAACAAATATCACCAATTTCTCTACCAGCACTGATCGGTTTTCCATCTCTGCCTCGTAAATCTAGAGAATCCAAAAGCTGTATAACTTGCCACTGTGGCTGCAGTTGCCGACATCATAAATGGAAAACTCATTGGTTGTCCTCTCCAATAAAGCGAGTGATCATAATGCTGGAGGTTGTTCTCTCAACGGTGGTGGCACAAGAGCCAGAGACGCTCGGAGGATGGAAGCCGATGCGAGAGGTGAAGGAATGGGGCCTATCGGAAGGCAAATTTAGGCCGACAAAATGATCAGAGGAAGAGCTAAGAGATGAAAGAGAAGAAATGGAAGTCATGTTGGATTGTTCAAATTGACAAATTCAGAGGTTAAAGAAGATGTGATGGGTTGGGTAAAGGTTGACATATTTCATTTTTTTATTTTTTATTAATGTTGAATAGGATAAAGGTATTGTTGATTAGGAGAAATAGTATTATGCGGATGCTGACATATCACGTCTCCATTGAATGCCGTTAAATTCGTCTGCTACGTGTATTTTTCGTCCCAAATAAAGGCAAATTTCAACAAAAAAGTGATTCTAGGGATAAAATTCGACTAAAAAAATTTAAAACTTTTTTCACCCTATTTACGAAAATTCGAGGGCAAAAATCATCCTTATCTCATTTGTTTTTTATAGTAATTTACGTGTGATCAAAAGAATTAAACATAATATTTTAAAAAAGGAGGGCAACATAATATTTTGAAAAAAAAAATTATATTTTTATAGATGAAAATTTAAAAAAAAAATTGAAAGGAAAAAAGAGAATAATTTTTTTTTTTTTTGGAGATAGCTCATTTTTTTTAGCACTGTTGTGAAATTGCCTTTGCGCAATCCTAGGTGACTGGCTGAGATCAAAGCTCCAAATCAAGTATGATGACCCATACACAACAACGTGGCTGAAATTGAGGCTAACGGGGAAATAGAAGAAAAGCTCCGTTCTTTATTTTAGTATTAGCCTAATAGCTTCAGGCTCAGCCGCTCAATTTTATCGTTATAATCAATTAATAACAGCCTCATTTCACTTCATTTGCCAAATCCATTTCTCCTCCTCTCTGTCTCTGTTATTCACCGAGAGTTCTGGAGTGGTAGAGCAATTGAGATGGCAATTACCTTCAACTACTCCTCTTTTTCCATCATAAATCCTAACCATTTTCATAGAAGGCAATTACCTTCTTCTACTCTTTACAAAAATCAATTGTTTGGTCTCACTTTATCTTCTTGTCCAAGCAGTAGAGTATCATTCAGGTGTCGTTCGCGGAGTCCATTTCACAGTTCTATCCAATGTTCTGTTTCTGAAGCTGTACAGACAACCACTGGTAACTCACTTTCTTTTCCATTTAGCTCTTGTTAGTCCCTTTTCAGTTTTCGCTAATGTTTCCTAGTTATTGTGCTGTACTGCTATTTTGGGGAATTTCCTTTTTTTTTTTTCCTCTTTTATTGATAAACTGTCTAGGCTGGATATTCGAAGAGTTGGAAAATCATAGGAAAATTTTTTAGCATTTCAAGGTGTCGATTAGTGATATTGGAGACGAATTCATGTCTTTTCGTTTATGATTATGTTCAATCAATTAGTCTTTGATGATTTCATTGCTGAAACATTATTTTTGATGAATCAAATTTCGATTCCTTGTTCATGTTGCTTCATTTGTTTCACTGTTTTTGTGTGGTTAAGTTTATATTTTATGGTGGCATTTGAAATTCTTTGTGCCTTGAATCTTATTGTATTAATTCAGAGAAGAAGACTCAATTAATGAGGAGAAGAGATATAAGGAATATAGCAATAGTTGCTCATGTTGATCATGGAAAGACCACTCTAGTTGATGCTATGTTGAAGCAAGCTAAGGTAACAGTTCAGAAACTTGTCTCTGAAGGGTTCTTCAACGCTTTAATGAACATGGTCATTGATCTATAGTTGGTCATCCAACCTTGTCAACCCAATTAATCAGACAAAATAGGTCTTACTATTTTATTGAACGATGCGTTGCATTATTTGCTATTTGTTTAGAGGATTTGGTTTCCTTTTGTTCGACAATTTGAAAGGTACAATATAAACTGCACCAGTGCGAAAGGAATTATCTCTGCACTTTGCGGATCATGTTTGCTCTCTGATCTTCTGCTATACCTTATCATGCAGTCAGAAATGAATGTTTGCAACAATGAGTATCATTGTGTAAGAGTTGATGGAAAGCTTTTAATTTATCTATTATTTTCAATTATATGTAGTCAAAATTGTTTTGAACGTAATCTCAATCAGTCTGCCTTGAGATTTTCTCACAAACTGAACTAGAAATTACTAGAAATGCTTCTCCAGCAAGACTGCAGGTTATGTACATAAATAATAAGATTAGGAAGCTAACTAGAATGTTAATATGATAAATAAAGTCTTGCCAATTTTTTTTACTTTGCTGACTGAGTATCAATTATTTGTGAAAGCAATGAACATTCGTTATATATTTTCTTCTTTTCCTTGTAGGTATTTCGTGATAACCAGTTTGTACAGGAAAGAGTAATGGACTCGAATGATCTAGAGCGTGAAAGGGGAATTACAATACTCAGCAAAAATACATCTATTACTTATAAAGATACTAAGATTAACATTATAGATACTCCAGGGCACTCTGACTTTGGAGGTGAAGTGGAACGTATCCTCAACATGGTGGAAGGGGTTCTTCTTGTGGTGCACTTTTGAACAATCTATTATGTGATAGATTAAACATTCAATTTTTAAAATATTATGCAAAGGTTCTCATGTCGATGCTAATGCTTTGTAAATTTTGTGAAGTTTTGCATTTTGTTGGCTAACACAATCCTTCAGTGCATAACTGTCTTCCATTCTCAGAAACTGAGATGCACACCAAGTTAGATTCCTGGAAATAGATAAGTTGTAAGAGAGATCCTGATTCTAGATTATTGCTCATGGCTTTTTGGCTAAAGTGGAATTTTAAGTCTCCTTGGCTTTTAGCCACTACATTTTAGTGAATCTCTGTTTTGACCGCTGGAGCAATGTTTCTTAAAGCCCTTTTAGTTTTAATAATTACCTTTTCAAGGTGAAAACTGAAAATTGGTATGTTGGTGGAAGCTTCACATCGTATTAAATTTGTTACTGACTGTACACAGTCCCTTTCAATCATCGGCAAATGACGGCATATTTCATCTGCAACTTAGGCCATATTCCTCAAATATTTTATCAAAACTAATCCTTTGTCAGAATAAGGGAAAAATGACTGTAAGGATGGATCTAGATTCTTTTACTGGAAGTTAACAAGGCCTGCATGCAAACCTTTTTTTTTTCATATGTATGAATTGTTTTGTAATTTTTCATATTCCTCTTTTCTTTTTTCTTTTCCTTATTTTAAGGTTTTAGCACAAGACTATACAATTGGGGATAAGTGTTCTATACTAATCCACTGAAACAAAGACATAAATATAAATTTAACACAGAGATAATAAAAGCATAAAAATTATTAAGTGTCGGATTTACAATCACGTAACTTTCTATGTTCTTTCTTCTTGTATTAAAATTAATTTTATTGTAGAATTTATAAGTTCTCCCAGTTTCTCTCTCTCTCTCTCTCTCTTTTTGTTATAGAACTATCTTCTTTTTTTTTAGGGTTAAAAACATGTACTAGATTACTTTTTTTTTGTGCCCTACACTGTGAAAAAGTAATCACACTGTGTGTGTATGTGTGTATCATTTGAATCTCTTTTGCACTTTTTACAATATGAAAAAGTTATGCTTAATAAAAAAGTTTTTCATTGTGCTTTGTTAGATGTAATTTTTAAATTGTTTTAGAGTATTTTCTTTTACCCAAAATCTTACCCCCTGCCTCTTCCTTGCCTCTCATTCCTTGGTGTCAGCTTGTCTGTCTAATAGAATCTGTTGTTTTCTAAATTGTATTGTATCCGGTCCTCAAGCAATTAAAGAACTGAAATGAACACTGTAGAAAAAAGCCCGTAAATACACAGTAGAAAGGCTTTTAGTCTTGGAAAAAGAATAACTCAATCGATAGTCTTCTAGGATTTTGGCCTTTTAGTTGTCCTTTTGCTTTAAACTTTTCTCCCATTGCCATGCCTATTCTTGTTATCATTAAGGTGCTGACTCCAGCAATTTCTACATCCTATGATGAAGGGAAGTTAGAGATCCTATGGCTGGTACTCTGATCTGGCTGTTTTAATATATAGGGATCTTTCGCTCTCTTTGTTAGTTTGCTTGCTAGATTTTATTTTTATGCTCATCTGACATCTTGCTGGTATAATATCCTCTTACTTAATGGGATTAGTTTACCAGAAAATTGATGCAGCTCTTTATTTGCAGGTAGATTCTGTTGAAGGGCCAATGCCACAGACAAGGTTTGTTTTGAAGAAGGCTTTAGAGTTTGGCCATGCTGTTGTGGTTGTTGTTAACAAGATTGATAGACCTTCTGCTCGTCCAGATTATGTCATTAATTCCACATTTGAACTATTTATTGAGCTGAATGCGACTGATGAACAGGTAAATTTTCTTTGTGAACGGAGATGAATATCTACTTCAATGATGCATTTTGCAAGTACAAAGTTCATTTTGGGAATTGAGTTGCAACTCTCGTGCTAATTGGAGTCATATTTTCTTTTTCATCTCAAGGACTGTCAGAAACTAATTTATATGCGCCACCAAAATGGTCTTTGATATTATTTATTTTTATTTTTTGGTTACATAGAATGCCACTGAAGAATAACGTACCAAAACCCAATGAGAAATTTGGGTGGAAATGAACTCCCACTTGTGTAGAATCGCTTAGATCTTTCTATTATGGCCCCTTGAAGTTTGACAGGTCCATGAATACTTTAATGTAACGAAAGAATATTTGAGTCTGTTCTTATGGCTTGCATTTTTCATGCAGTGTGATTTCCAAGTAATATATGCTAGTGGTATAAAAGGAAAGGCTGGATTATCTCCTGATGATTTGGCTGAAGATCTTGGGCCACTTTTCGAGGCTGTGATCAGATGCATACCAGGACCATGCATTGACAAAGATGGTGCACTGCAAATGCTAGTTAGTGATCATTCTTTGTATTGCTGTTTCAATTCTTCCTCATTGCTCTTCTTTTTTCCTTCTGGATTTGGCTTTCTTCAATTCTAATGTGCATATAATTCAGACTAGTGCAATATATCTGCTTTCAAAATTCATGAATTTGACATTTGAAAAACCCATTACAAGGGGCACTCATGAAATTTCATGTGAAAAGACCCTGGCGCAATAGAACTTCTTGAAGAATAATCTTTGTTAAATGGGACCAGATGTAACACTAGAATATGGGAAGCGATCCCTGCAGTTTCATACCAGTAATCTTCATTGAGTAACTCATAATAAAATTACAAAATGGTAAAGATGAACAAACAATTTGAGAGCATGAGTACTGATAGAAGCCTCCCATAGTAGCCTTGGGTGAGAAACGTTATTCCTTTTAATATGTTCTTATCTCTATGGTATTGAAGTTTTCATTCCATTCTTGGGTCACTGGCTCTATCATTAGCTAAATATACTCCTTGCGGATTCAGTTATTGAGTGAAAAGATTGCTTCTCAAGTAAGCATTTGTAATCCATGCATATGAAGTTTTCACTCTGGAGTATTGACAATAAACTTTAGCAACATTGTCATATTGCCTACATTCAACACATTACTAAAACTCCTTGCCAAAAAGATGAAACAGATGCCTAATGAAATCTGAAGTTGATTTTGGTTTTTTGGACCTAGTACACTGGTCATGTCTAGATGCCTATAGTGATGCATGCTTAGCTTTTCTTTGACTTGCTTTTTTTTTTAACAAAAAAAATTCTGGTTCCTGAACGAATTTCTTATAAAATTGATATCGATGCTAACCGCAATTGACATATGTTAGGCAACAAATATTGAGTATGATGAGCATAAAGGACGAATAGCCATTGGACGCTTACATGCTGGAGTTCTGAAGAAAGGAATGGATGTGAGGGTGAGTTTTCCTGTATTATGGAATCTGTTTAGACCTCTTTTCTAATGTAATTGTAAATATATTGGTTAATCCTATCATAGAATAGCTATTTAAACTTCAATGAATCATGAGCCATCTTTTGTATTATTTACATTCATTGCCAAATTTGATTAGAGAAGGATTTTGGAACCTAGTTAAATGGAAACAATTGCTTATCCTGTGTGCAATCAATTTCTCAGGTATGCACATCAGAAGATTCATGTAGATATGCAAGAGTTAGTGAGCTTTTTGTTTACGAGAAGTTCAGTAGAGCTCCAGCAGAAAGTGTAGAAGCTGGTGATATTTGTGCTATCTGTGGAATTGATGATATTCAAGTAAGCTCTTGCTCGATCCCTCTCTTTTGTTCGAGTAACGAATTCTGTGTTTTGCTGTGTCGAAGAAATAAAACCAATTTGTATATCAAAACATCGAACTAAAAACTTTGGAAGTGAAACTTTTCATCAAGAATTAGACAAACAAAAGGAAAGCTTCTCATATGCTCTTAATACAATCTGTCTAATGAAATTATTTTGCTCTTCCAGAATTTTTTGTGATTGATTTTAATTTCCACTGATCAGATTGGGGAGACAATTGCTGATAAAGCATTTGGGAAGCCATTACCTTCTATCAAAGTTGAAGAACCAACTGTGAAAATGGCTTTCTCTATAAACACTTCACCATTTGTTGGCCATGAGGTAAGGCCATCACATAACCTATAATCACAACAATCACTGTGTACATCATAGGCTATTTATTTGCTTATTGCTGTCATGACTAAGCCTTGCCCTCAGACAACTTAGTTAATTGCCAAGAGGCAAAAGGACACAAGCCTCTGGTTTTTCCTTTCATTCATATATTACACTATGTCCTTGCATGGTTTGATGAAAGTATTTTGATGAATAATTTTGTTGGCGTTTTTCTCTCTTTTTCTAAATTACCATCTCCTCAACTATTTTGAATTTTTTTATTCATCAAATAGCCTGCTTGATAATTTGTGTGATAAAGAACAATTTTAAGATAACAATAAATCAACCAAACAGAGAATCAAAAGGATAATGAAATAAAAGAAAAGAATGATTTTATTAATTGAAAAGCTGAAAATACAAGATTAAAAATTCCCTAGGAAGATAACTTCCCTCTCCAAAATGGAGCCCTGCTCTCAAAGCAAAAATTACAATCAAAACATTCCAAGATGTTCCGTCCTCACCCAAAAGCCAAGCTAAATAAGAGAATGAAAAAGTAAAAGCTGTTACTACTGCCTACCCTTCAGCTAGGACTAGGCATAACTAATTTCTTAACATAATATTCCAGCTCAAATGTGCTGGTTATCCTCAATGCCCTTGCTCTGCTGTACCCTGCTCTGCTGCTTCTTCTTTCTATAATAAACTTGAAGCCTTCTCGGCCCACTACACTCATCTTGTATATCAATATCTATATCATTGCCACCCTCTTGAAATAAAGTTTTGTCCTCAAGATTGAATTTGCGATACTCACCTTTCATTATATGTTCATCTCCCCAGATTGCTTTGTTAATGCCTTTTGACCACCATGGCACTAGCATTGGGATATGCTTTTGCCCTCCTTTTGGGTAACTTGTGTGGCTAGCACCTTCTCAAGGGTATGATCTTCCGCTGTTTCCAACTCCAACTTAGGTGGCAAGTTGTTAGAGCTAGTTCGGATCCCTTTAGCCTTGGCTTCGAACTGATATGGCCTAAAGTAGCGGAGCTCGTCAGCAGATTCGAGACGAAATTCATGGTATCCATCATGTATCTGGTACAATCCAGGTTTCAAGTCCAACAGCGAGAAAAATCAACCCCATTTTCAATTTGAGCAAAGACTTGAGATCGATCAAATCACAAAGTTTTCTCTTCAACTTTAACTTACGCATGCTTGCTGTTAACCCTTCCAATTTTAGCAAAGATTTATGTTATACTCCATTAATTTAATCAGTAAATTGATCCAATTGTGCTTAACAGTACCCAGGGTTTTAAGCCATTCAATACCCAATACGACATCCATTGGACCCAAATCAAATACCAATGCACACAATTGCAAAGTGACAATCCCCAACTACACTTCAACAACCACGCACCTTTCGTGGACAGAGACCCGATACCCACCCTCCAATTTAATGGTCACAGATGGAATAGATTGGACAAAGAGATTCAAGAATCTTACCAACTTCCGCGAGATGAAATTGAGCGTGGCGCTTGAGTCGACAAGCAGGATAATGGGTTTGCCATGAATGGTCCCTTGAAGCTTCAGAGTTCTTGGCCCACTTGCGTCAACCCCTTTACCAAAATAGGCCTCAATAAAATTGCACTCCCCTTCTTCGTTGTTCTCTTCTTCTTTCTTTGCTGCACCTGCCGAAGCTTCTATCTACTCTTCAATGTTGAAGTACAACTGATTCTCGAGGAAGGAAACTCCCAATTCCCCTTGATTGCACTGGTGTTGGGGGCTATACGGTTGGGCATGCTTATAGCACAGTCCTAGCCTTCTCCCTTCCTCCAACTCCTTCAACAAGAGATGGCGAGATCCCCTGGTGCGAGTTTGCTGCTGTTGGTGGTTTCCGTATGATGGTTGAAACGCACGATTTGGAGTCGTTTCTTGTGGGTTAGTTGGGCCAGAACTTAGGCTTTTTCCTCTTGGGTCAGGTTGACCCACTTCCCTGGGATTATTTGGACAAGATACTGGATGAGATGCATGGGTAATCTCCACGCTATTCCACACTGCTCCACCTCTCGCCCTTGCCGCCAATTTGCTTCCTGGGGGGCTGAAGGTCAATTCCGCATCACGAGCCAAAGCCATCGCCTCCTCACAGGTTTAGGGCTTAAGATACCTAATCCATCTGCCCACCTCTCCTTTTATCCTCCCATGAGGTAACCTAGCAGTTGAGCTTTTGATGTCTTTGGGATATTCCCAGTAATTGCTTCGAACTCCTCGATATAATCATCCACTGTGCCGATCTGAAACAAGGCTCGTAACTCCTCATAAGGGTCGGGTTCTTCGTCTGCGAAATTGACAATTCAGCTGACGTTTGAATTGTTTCGAAGTCATATGCGGGTTGTCTCGGAGTGCCTACGAAAACCATGAAACAGCAGCTCCAGTCATATACATCTGAGCTAGAGTAAGCTTCATTCGCTCTTGTGTTCGGTTGTTGCTAAAATACAGTTCAGCTTTGGCGATCCAGCTTTGAGGTTCTATGCCGCTAAACTTTGGCACCTTCACCTTTAGGAGAGCATTCGTTCCTACCCCGAAATGGTTGGGCCTCACACATGGTCTAGCTGGGGAGTGGCAGGTTGCCCAAACTTGGTGCTAGACTGAACGCAAACGCGTCTTAGAGTTCCATCGCTTTTATCGATTTCATTGTTTGTTTGTTGGTCTTCTTCATCATCATCTATGGGTTGTTTGTCTTTTTTTTCTTTATTTTGGCTTCCAGAGAATCGAACTTCTCTTCTACAAATTTCTGGAAGGTGGCGAGGGTTCGTTGGGTTGCCCCTAAGGCTTCTTCGTGAGCATCGACTCTGTCATGTAGATCGATCTTGGTCTGCAAATGTGTTTTGGGTGGTTCATTCATTCTGTTTGTTTTGGATAAGAAGAGTCAATGGATTTTTTCACAGACGGCGCCAATTGATAAAGAAAAATTTCAAGATAACAATAAATCAACCAAACAAAGAATCAAGAGGATAATGAAATGAAAGAAAAGAGTGATTTCATTAATAGAAAAGCTGAAAATACAAGATTAAAAATCTCCCATGAAGATAACTTCCCTCTCCAAAGTGGAGCCCTTCTCTCAAAGCAAAAATTACAATCAAAACATTCCAAGATGTTCCGCCCTCACCCAAAAGCCAAGCTAAATAAGAGAATGAAAAAGTAAAAGCCGTTACTACTGCCTACGCACCAGCTAGGACTAGGCATAGCTAATTTCTTATCATAATATTCCAGCTCAAATGCGCTGGTTATCCTCAATGCCGCTGCTCTGCTGTCCCCTGCTCTGCTGCTTCTTCTTTCTATAATAAACTTGAAGTCTTCTTAGCCCAATGCACTCCCGGTCCAGCTCATCTTGTATATCAACATCTCTATCAGTGTGTCAAGTATTTGCATTTACTTGTGTTAAAGTTGTCATATTTGTTATTTCCATGTTATTGAAAATTTGGTGCATCTCTATTGTAGGGAAAATATGTTACTAGCAGGAATTTACGGGATCGACTCTACCGTGAGCTTGAACGAAATTTAGCTATGAAAGTTGAAGATGGTGAAACTGCAGATACATTTATTGTTAGCGGACGTGGCACTTTACATATTACCATATTGATCGAGAATATGTAAGTTTCAGCCATCTTCTTGGTTTTTTCATTTCTTTATGGTGCATAGTTTGTTTTATATATCTTGTTTTCAGGCGAAGGGAAGGATATGAATTCATGGTGGGACCTCCCAAGGTCATTAACAAAAAAGTGAATGACAAAGTGCTGGAACCGTATGAGGTGGTTTCCCAATTAAGCTTTAGTCTTCTTTCATTTGATAGGAAAACTGTGGCATAGGACATATGTTAAGTTGCATGATAAACATTGGTGTTTGTGGGCTCTGGTTTTATTGTGTCAACGGTCAAATTACGATTTATTAATCTAGAACAATAACACAACCTTAATAACATATAGGGAAACTCAGGTTTTTAGTATGATAAATGATGCAGTGGAGAACTTCCATAAAAATAGTTTGAAGTCACTTGTGAGTATCCTTGAATAAGTAAAATTGCTTGTAAGCAAGATGTACCAGATGATCTATACTAAAGTATATAAAAATTACTTGCAGCATGTTTTAATTTTTGTTGTTTTGTTAAATTTACAAACTTTTAGGTCTTATCTTTGACACTTAACTGATAAATATATTCCAAGAATCCAAATTGCTTAACAGAAAACAGTGATCATATATTTTGCCTAAAGTTCCATCATTTTGAAGCTTACTGATATAAGTTATCCCAAACATCGGAAATGCTTGCAGATCGCCACTGTGGAGGTACCAGAAGAACACATGGGATCGGTGGTTGAACTCCTTGGCAGAAGACGTGGGCAGATGTTTGATATGCAAGGTGTTGGGTATGTATCCTACTATATGTGGTTTAGCTTCCTTCTTCCTTTTCAAATATAAGTTTAATGATGTTATACTTTGTCACCTTATTTATGTTATATTGATGCTCGGTTATGGACCTTTTCTTATGTTCTAGATCGGAGGGAACAACACTGCTAAAGTATAAGATTCCTACTCGTGGCCTTCTTGGATTGCGGAATGCAATTTTAACTGCTTCTCGTGGCACAGCAATTCTTAACACAATATTTGATAGCTATGGGCCTTGGGCTGGAGATATATCTACACGGGATCAGGGTTCACTGGTAACTACTAAATTTGGAGTCATTTAGAAATTTAAAATTACTGTGTTCAAAGATATAGATGTCTTCTGCTTTACGTATAAGCCATTTGTGTTCGACAAAAAATGTGTAAGGTATCTAATGAAGAACATTTTAACATCACAAAAATGTTCTTAGTTTGTCGGTGCCAATACAACAATGCATATTCCGTCATTTATTGAGATAATATGCCTTATGAAGCCACTCTTTTTGTGTTCCGGTCAAACCCCCAGGAAGATTTTTGTTCCCCCCTACCCCCCACAATTTTTTTTACGGTTTGATGAATCTTATTATCTCTGTTTTGCTGGAGGGATGAATGGTTATTCTTCAACCTAGCTGGTACTTTGCAGAAAGTGACTGGGAGACTACACAAATATGCTAGCTTTATTAGTTATTTTTATATTATATACATATTCTGTCAAAAGCAAAAAAAGCTTTGACACTTGAAGCTACTTTCATATGTAGGTGATAAGTTGACTGAGCATTTAACTGATATTACTTTTTGAGATGTTATTTACTCAAATACTTCACTGGAAAGATAATGATTTAACTTCACTCTGAAGCCTTGTGCTTTGCTGAACATCATTCATTGAGAATCATATCCAAGAATATAATTGAAATATAAAGTCCATTTTGTGAGGTTAAAGGCATTTGGTTTACAGTAGCAACTGAATGACAAACAGACTGATTTCAGGTAGCCTTTGAGGGTGGGACATCAACTTCGTATGCCCTTT